>CM053583.1:50883559-50958093 GCA_028627135.1 Pseudochirops cupreus | reverse complement strand
GATGAAAGAAGGGCCTTTCCTTGGGTATTCAATGCTGAGATGATATCTTAACCTTGTTGTAACTTCAGGGTGGATAGCCTTTTGTGCTCTCCTGCCCCTTTTGAGATTCAGAGGTGGGAAGCCTTTGAGTTTTTTCGGTGCTCTGTGATTGACCAAATGAATGTACTTTATTTATGACTGGAGACTAATCTCCATTTGCGAGGAGAGACTTTGTTGACTGCCTAAATGTACTGCCCAAGAGTGGGCTACTTTGACTGATGTACTGGCTAAGGGTGGGATACTTGGACATTGATAGTTTGCAATTGAATTGAGAACTTACTTGCTAAAGGAACTAGTTGCCCTGTATTTTAACTTTCTCTGTTCTGTGAATGTTTGCTGAATAAATGGGGTTTACTATGCTGGTAATCTGAACCTTGGAAGTTGCCTTTGCTTGGCATTACATTTGGCCAGATGAGACTCTGAGAAGCCATTGAGCCCCCTGGCTTTGAAAACCCAGATGATGATGCTTCTCTCTCTAGTAACTGACTAGGTTAGACAGCTGGAAGCCTGTCTACTAATCTGTTTCTTTGCTTATAACTTCTGTTTACATTCTCTGAAGTTCAGGGTGCTGATTTTTTTACCCTGAACTAGGTAAATGATATATATTTGATTGATTAAAGTAAGATTGTTAACCATTTTTGAGTTGCTTTCCTTTAGAAAAGCAGATCTAAGAACCTGTGCTAGGAGCCACCCTGGTTATGCTAGGGTGTTTGCTGATACAAATAGTTAAAACATATATTGATAACTGTATTCCAATCTAATTGGTGTCCTTTGTAGTCCTCTACAATTTATCTTATGCCTTTAAAAATGTCATTCTGAGAAGGAATCTCTTAATCTTCACCAGACTGCCAAAGGGGTCTGTGACGATAAAGAAAAAAAAAAGCTAAGAACCCCAGATGTAAAACATTTCCCATTTCTTAAAAATGCTCCTTAGTTGAGAAGACTCCTGGATTTCTCTAAATCACAATAATGTTGAAATGGCATGGGCTTTGCTTACTCTGAATTCTTGCATCATTATCAGTTACTCACATGTCCTCAAATACCCAGATTTCTGGGCCACAGAAGCTTAAGTAATAGGTGAGCTTTAGGAGAAAGTGCCCCTTTAAGAAGATAATCCCTTTGAATGTTTCACTGAGCAGCGGAGAATGCAGAAATAATTTTGCAGATTAACTTTTAGCGATTGCAAACAGAAATTAGAAACGGCTTAATGGGTGAAACACAACAAACCACAAGCCTGTGGTGACCATCTGGTGCTTGTTACACTCTGTCCTATGTTATGTAAACAAGCTCTGATCGCCCTTCAGGCCAGCCTCTTCCAAGCCCTTGTGGTCATTAGTGAGAAGAAGGCTGGAACTGCACGTGGTCTGACTAACCCAGCAGCAACCCAACACATTCACCTACCAGGACACCTCATTTAAAATGACAGTTTCCAAGAGCCCTAATGAGATTCTACCTTGAATAAGGGAGAAAAAATGGCTTCTACCATCTTCCAACCCACTACATAAGGAGTCCTAGTTTTATAATAACAGAGTACAAGTTCGGAAAAGAAAAAATCTACAAGGCGGATTATAGCTTCTTGGCAACCCTCAAAATGTGTACAAGGACGTGTAACCTTTCTGGATACTGGCATAATTTGTGTGCTATTTTACAACAGATGGAATTAAAGCCAAGAGCCCCATCATCTGGAACACTGAGTTGTATGCCAAAGCATAACCAAGCTGCCAATTTGGAATAGGAGGAATCTTGTGTCACACTTTTCAACACAATACCCTCAGCACTCTGAAAGAACAAGCTCCAGAGATGCCTATGAACAGAGATGAATTAATGAGCAGCAATCATACAGGTTGAGAAGGAAAAGGAGAGCAGTAATCCAACTTACAGAGGTCCACCTCCTTTATTCCCCTTCCAACCACAGATGATCACAGCTAGTTAATGCCCTGGTTAAAGCAATTGATACTGTTAGTCAGTTGACAAGCCTTTATTATGTGTTTATGGTGTGCTAGGCACTGTACTGAGTGCTGCAAAGAAAGGCATTAAAAAACAAACAAAACCAAACCAGGATTGCTGCTCCAAGAACCTCACATTCTAATGGAAGAGAAAACATTCAAGATGTATATGACATAAATGGAAGGCAATATCTGAGGGAAGGGATGGGGGCATGAGGGGTGGACAGCAACATGGAAAGACAGCTGAGAAAGACCTCATGCAAAAGGTAGAATCTGAAGGAGGAAAAGTCAAAGGTTCCAGCACGGTAACAGTAAGGAGGAAAAGATCATTCCAGGGGAAAGATCATGGAAAAGGCATGGAGTCAGGAAATGGAATGTCATGTACAAGATACAGAGAGAAGACCAGTTTTGCTAGATTATAGGGTATGTGGAGGGGAGCAAAGAGTAAAGAGACCAGAAAGGTAGGAAGGTAGAAATGCATCTTCAAGTGGAACTGATTAGCCTTGAGCATCATTGATTTAAGCTAGAATGCGCTACAGAAATCATCTAGTTAAACCTCCTTATTTTGCAAATGAAGAAGTTGAGAAGCTATAGAAATGACAAAGAACTAGGGATATTTGACCTAGAGAACAAAATAAGTGTGGCTGTCTTCCAACAGGCTGTTGTGTAGAAAAGATTTGCTCTGTTCTGTAGACCCAGAATCAAAGAGCAAAAGGCAGAAGGGAGATTTTCCTAGTTGAACCTACTAGGAAAGAGGTCTTGCTGAAAACCAGAGCTGTTGCTAGAGACAGTCAGGTAGATGTCGGATGTTAGAGGGATACTAGAGAGATTACTGGACTGAATGGTAGATTTGCCATATCCAGATCTACATTTGTCTGTCCTGCAATTCCAACTGCCTGATGGATATTTGTACTGCTCACACTTCAGCTTCATCAGGTCTAATGCTGAGCTCATCATTCTTTCCCTATTCATAAATTCTCTCTTTTGGTTTATGGTTCACCTATCCAATCAGTCATGCAGGCTTGAGACCTCTCACTAAGGGTTCTTCTATGTCATGGACCCCTCTGGTGGGCTAGAGAAGCTTAGGGGCCCCTTCTCAGAATCATGTTTTTAAATACATGAAATAAAGTACATAGGATTATGAAGGTAACCAACTATACTGAAATACAGTTATCAAAATACATTTTAAAAATATATTTTGAAAAAAGTGTCTTGGAGGTAACTTTAATTATACTCCCTCCATAACTCTCTAGATTCAATCAGTTTCCCAGTTCTATCAATTATACTTTGGGAATCTCACATACATCCCCAGGGCCATCTCCAGTTGTTATGATCAATATCTTGCCACTGGACCCATATGGCTGTGGAAGATAAAGTGAGGTGAGTGACTTTGCACAGTCCCCCCTCATTTAAATCTAATGTGCTTGCAAGTCATGGCATCATGATATCATTGGTCCTTTTTGAGAATGAAGGATGAACAACAACACACATATCCCCTCCTCTGTATACAAATGAACATGACTCTAATTCAGGCCTTCCTTACCTCTCACCTAATCTACTAGAAAACTTCTGCCTCAGTTTTCTCAGCTGTGAAATGGGGATAATAATAGCATCTACTTATCCAGGTTCAGTGTGAGGATCAAATGAAATAATACTTGGACACTGCTTGGCACATAGGTACTATATAAATGATTGCTTCGTTCCTTCCTAAGAGGTTTATTTTTTTTTTAAGTCCAGAAAGAACATGTGTAATTCTATTATTTTGGACTTAGTAGCACTTTCCAGCCTGAATCAAAATGCAGTTTTAATAATAAATGTCAAGGGAAAATTTTGTTGTACAATATTTCCTGAAAGGCTTTAAGAATTATGAAAAAAATAAAAATCCAAAACTCTAATTACTCATCCAAGGGCACCTTTGGGTCCATGAACTCACTGTGGACTTTTTCAGCCACCTCACACTAAGAATAGCTTCCCCCTTTAGATATCTCCTGTGAACTGACAATAGAACCAAGACAGCAGAACCTGTCCCAAGGAAGCCGAAGGCCAGAGAAGAGAACCTTGCCTTCTTCCATCCCTGTTAACTATCGTCTATTTCTCTTCTGCTATCTCCAAAATTACTAACAATTCAATGGCCAGATTCAATGGCCTTTTCTCAATCCTCATTCTCCTTGACCTCTCTGCAGCCTTTGAAACTATTGATCACTCTCTCTTCCTTGATACTCTCTTCTCTCTAGGTTTTCAGGACACCATTCGCTCCCAGTTCTGCTCCTACCTATCTGACCACTTTTCTTTGTCTCCTTTGCTCCATTCTCCTCCAGATCACACTATCTAATCTTAGGTGTCCTTTAGGGCTCTATCCTGGGTCATCTTCTCTTCTCCCTCTATACTACTTCAGTTGGTGATCTCATCAGCCCCTATTGCTTTAATTACTATCTTTATACTGATGATTCTCAAATCTACCTTTCTTGCCCCAATCTCTCTGCTGACCTCCACTATCACAAAACCAACTGCCTTTCAGACATCTTGAACTGGATGTCCAGTAAACAGCTTAAACTCAAAATGCCCAAAACAGAACTCATTATCTTTCCCCCTAAACCCTCTGCCCCTCCTACCTTCTCTGTTATTATAGAGGGCAAGACCATCCTCCTTGTCCCTCAGACTCACAACCTAGGAGTCATGCTGGACTCCTTCCTCTTACTTCCCATATCCAAGCTAATGCCAAGGCCTGCCAATTTCACTATTGCAACATCTCTCAAATGTTCTTCCTTCTTTCCTCTGACACTGCCATCACCTCATTCCTCCATCATTGCAACAACCTGGTAGTGACTCTGCCTGGCTCAAATCTCTCCTTATTTCACACCATCCTCCATTCAGCCACTAAAGCGATTTTCCTAAAACAGGTCTGATCATTTCACTCCTCTACTCAAACTCCAGTGGTTTCCCATTTATTCCAGGAGCAAATACAAAACGCTTTGTTTGACATTCCAGTCTTGTTACACCCTCCTCCCTGACACATACTCTTCAATCCTGTGACATGACCTCCTGGCTATTCCACAAACAACATGCTCCATTTCTCAGTTCCTAGCATTTTCTCTAGTTGTCCCACATGCCTGAAATGCTCTTCACCTTCCACTCCAACTACTGAACTGCCTGACTTCCAACAAGTCCCACCTTCCTATAAAATCCTACGTCCCAGGGGAAGCCTTCCCCAACCCCTCTTAATTCCAGTGTTTTTCCTCTTTTAATCATTGCCTATTTGTCCTACACATAGCTTGCCTTGTATATATTTGTTTTCATGTTGTCTCTCCCATTAGACCGTAAACTCCTTGAGAGGAGGGACTGTCTTTTCCTTCTTTTTGTATCCTCAGTACTTAGCAAGGGGCCTGTCACATAGCAGGCAAATAATAAATGTTTATTGAGTTGAAGATATTAGAGAGGTGGAACCTGCAGAACTTGGAAGTTGATTGGATATGGAAGATGAAGAAAAAAAGTCACAGATGACCTAGAAAAGGACATAGAAGGAAGGTCCTCCTGTCCAGAGAGCCAGACAGACATACTTCCTCCCTCAGGCCAGGGCCACAGATAGAGACAGTCTCTCGGTCCATTGTGGAAAAGTAGCTTTTTGAATCTTCTGTTGCAGCTTTTGGCTATAAATGTAGTGCTACAATAGGTCTTCACAGCCTACAAAGCTAGAACAGTATGCCTTGCGGATCAGCATGACAGGGGAGCTAACTCAGCTGGACCCTTTGGTTTTCTATATAGATCAAATTAACTGGATCGTAGCCAGGTGTCCTCTTCCCTCCCTGCAGCAGAAAGGCAGAAGCCAGAGCTAATTCACCTCCCTTGGAGACGGGACAACCTACAGCCCACGGCAGCCCCAGACCTCTTTCTTCTCCCTGGCTTTTAACAAGTATAGACACAGAACAGTAACTGTGTCACTTAGTGAGGGCTTGCCCCTTTGGGTATGGGGAATGCTTTAGCAGCAGTCCCAATAAATTAGTGTTCCTTAAGGGAGGAAAAGCTGGACACAGATTCGAAAAGCAAAACATGACTTGACTTATTTCCGATTTTTGCAATATTGTATTTAGTCTGCAAGTAGATTAGCAAGCCTAATGAAATAGCCTAATGACTGCTTTTGCAATGTGATAGAAAGTGCTTTGCAGCTATTTAAATCATTTCCATTTACCGCTCATTCGAGTCATTAAGAAGTATCAGTCACTAATGGTTTAATATCTTTTTGGTAATCGAGAAAGGCTAAACTCCTAATTAAGCAAAAAACAAAACAAAACCAAAAAAGGGACACCATCTAGAGGGAGAACCATAGAACAAGAACAAGAAGAGCCATGATAAGAATCAATATTTAGAGAGAGCTTTAAGGTTTGCAAATTGGCTTACAAAAATGATCGCATTTAATCCTCACAACAACCCTGGGAAGCACACCATTATTACCTCATTTTATTGATGAGGAAACTGAGGAAGATAGCAGTTAAGTAACTTGTCCAGAACCACAAAGCTATTAAGTGCCTTAGATTGGATTTGAACTCAATTCTTTCCTGAAATTCTGGTTCACGGTGCTAGCCTCTGTACCATCTATAATTGTCATGAGTAGCACCATCTAGAGCTACCTTAGCTTGTAGTACTAATACTAGTTGTAACAATAACTAACACGATATGGCAAAGGAAAGATAATGAAATGTTACCACTAATTTAGAGCTGGAAGGTACCTTCAAAGCCATCTAGTCTAAGCCCTTCTCTTAGAGATGAGGAAACAGGTCAGAGAGATGGAGAGATTTGCCAAAAATCATGAAATTGCTCCATGACAGAACAAGGATTTGAACTCAAGTCTGCTAAGTTCAGTGCTCTCTGTATCATACCACAATACCTCCTGAGAGGGTTCTAGAATTCCTTCTCCAAATAAGATGATGCTCTTCTATTACACAACATATTGCTCTAATCCAGTGGTTCTCAACCTTCCTAATGCTGCGACCCTTTAATACTCCTTTGTGGGCGTATCTGCATGTGGGCGGACCTGCCTGGAGATAGATAGAGGAGCGGTGTCTCGATTTCTAAGATCATCTGAAATATGTGTTTCCGGTGGTCTTAGGTGACCCCTGTGAAAGGGTCGGTCAACTCCCAAAGGAGTTGCGGCCCACAGGTTGAGAACTGCCGTTCTAATCATACCTTCATGGAGAAGAAAGTTTCTTTTAATTTATTCAATATACCTAGGACAATCAGCAAAGGCAAGAAAGTAAAGGATGAAGATTTACTGGTGTTCCTTAAATTCGTCTACCTGAATGTATGTACAATTAGGCAGATAGATGGGGAGAAAAAAACAAGTGTGTTTCTAGGAAAATCAACCCAGTTTTGTCACAGGAGCCATTTCAGTTTTCCAGCTTCCTCTGTCAGTTAAAGGATTAATTCTCCTGATTGCTAATTGTTTCAGGTATATTAGGCGAATTAAATGGTACTTTTGCTTTCCTGGAGGTATGATTAGAGTATTCAGATAAAATGTGTAATATATAGTAACACCTAATTTAGAGAATGAGTCACAGAACTTCAGAGAGACCTAGATCATTTATTCCTACTAGGTTTTAGAGATGAAAGCTAAAGAGGCCAGGAAAGATTCCGAGAATTGCTCAAATTCACCCAGGGGGTGAGTGGCAGTGAGTGCTGAGATGAGAAGCCCGATTTCCTGACTCTCCCCCCTCCCCTGCTTCCCAAGGCTCTTTCCCACAAACTGCACTATCTCCAATTTATCATTGACATTGGCAAATGGAATACTTCCCAAATGTGAAATGTCTAGAGGTCTGAATCTGGTTCTTTTGACATCTGAAAGTTTCCATACATTATGAAAATTCTCCTGAAATGTTTTTCCCTCACACAACTGACTGCTTCCTCATATTGGTATACCGATCATAATTTGACCTTTTCCTAGGGATTAACAAATCCATTATCATGAAGATCCTTTCTGGACCACACTATATAATACTTCAGCATAGCAATGGCCTCAGGAGATACTGAAGCAATCAGTTCCCTATTCGAAATTGCTAGGAACAATGCTTTTACTCCTCGCATCTAACGCAAGGGTTCTTAATCATTTTTGGATTCATGGTTGCCTTGGCAGTGTGGGGAAACCTGTGGTTCTCTTCTCAGAATAATGCTGTTAAATACATAAAATAAAATACATAGGATTGCAAAGGAAACCAATTAGGTTGAAATACATTTATCAAAAAAAAAAACAAACCAAAAACAACAACACCTTGTCTTAAAAGTTCACCAATCCTAGGCTACTGTTATAGCTGTGTATAAGCACATCTAAAATGGAGTCAATAAGCTGTTAGCAAAGGGTCCTTAGGGCATTTGCATAGTGAACGACTTTAGTACAGTTGTTCACAGACCATTTACTATGTATTGACAGGAGCAAGGTTGCCAAAAGTCAGACCTCCGAATCAGCAGCTCTCACTGCAAAAAGGTTCTCCCAGCACCCACAGGCCTTTGCTTCCTTCTGGCTGTAAACTCACACCTACCAGTCTGTACTTTCACACATATGGCAAAGAGCAGGAGACAGAAAGCAGACCCCATTGTCCTAAGAGCAGGGGTCCCAGACCTCTTCACTAGTATCTTTAATAGTGACCTGCTTATTATCTTACCACAGTATACAGTGGAAAGAGGGATGGATTTGGGTTCAGTTTTAGGTTCAAATCCCAGTTCTTGACGTTGTGCCACCTTGGGCAAGTCACTTGCTCTGAGGCTGTTCCCTTTGTTTATAAAATGAGGGAGTTGGACTAGAGGACCCCTGAGTTGTCTTCTAATTCCAAATCTGTAATTTTCCAACTGTTTTATGGCTTTGCTCATCTCCTGGTCAGAGCCCTGGAGTCCATACAATGGAGGAGTATTTAGCAGAGTAGGGAAGAGAGAACTCTTGTCACCACGATTTTTGTCTCTGTCCTCTGACGGCTGAGTACCCGCCCAGAACCACTATTCAAGGGAGTGCCCAGGACAACCACGCCCTTTTCCACAGTATCTTTGTTCCTCACCCTGCAGACTTTCCACCAACACTCTATCCACTGAGCTACCTGGGAATCAAACCATACTGCAAAGTTCTACCTTCCGCTCATCTCCCAAATTCCACTTGGATTTTTCTGTTTCCAAGAAAGGAAAAATACATCTGACTCCTAAACTGGAGAGCCAGCTCATAGAGCCAAAGCAAATTTGTCCAGCCCTGCAACAAAACAGTAAAGTTCCTAACTGTCTATTATGTTTTGAGTAAAACAGGAAATAATGTTGCAGGGACATAGAATGTCAAGAAAAGATATTAAGAATCCTGGAGATAAGGAAACATGGATTAAAAGCTACGTGCAGATTTTAATGGTTTTCTGAGTCCAGTTGTTTGGACCTGGAACACTTTGTTCCCCAGTGCTCCTGGGGACTGAAGAGTGTCCTATCAACCAAGCATTTACACTTGGCTTGCAAGTTAGGCAGAGTACACAAACATAGATTTGGCTCATCTGATCAACTAACAAAGATTATTTTTACAACAGTTTCTAAAAAAATACAGATAATAACTCAAGACAATGATTGAATCTATCAAAAGCTCTCAGTCCTGATGGGTCTTTGTAAAACTTCCAGCAACTCAGTCAATCAAGCATTTATGAAGGGCCTGATAAGTGCCCGGTTAGGCCTGAAGGACAAAAAGGAAAAAATTAAATAATTCCTTCCCTTGAGGACTCAGCATTCTATGAGGAAAGTATTATGTACACACATAAGTAGAAGCTAAATGAATACAAGGTAAATGGGCCAGAGGAGCTTGAGGATTCATCATCTCCAGGTACCAGGTGCCATCCTGTAGCTGAAGCAGGCCTACTTTCCTCAAGTATTGCTTGCTTGGAAGGACAGGAGATTGGGGGAGAGGGAAGGAGAAAGTGACAGAGAAACTAAAGGTTAATAAAAAAAAACTCCCATCTTTTTCCTTTCATCTTTTCATTCCCTGTCTCTCCAACTCCCCCTCTTAGTCCAAAGCTATTCTATCATCTTAGGAGCAGACATAAGAATTTGATGACATACTACATGGTGCCATATTCTCTGCTGCGGCTTTCTCGCCTCCAAAATTTCCTGATCTTCTTTGGAAACCTTAAAATTCTGTATTAAAATGTTGGCTATTATTATTATTATTATTATTTAACTTCCCACTCTATTTTCCTCTTCTTTTGATGTCTACTAACTTTGAAATAAATTTAATCTAACTCTCCTCTCACCAAATGCCCTTTCCAAAGAAGCAAAAGTACAGAAACTACCTTGGATAAATTTTTGTGTCTTTATGTGTGCATGTAAGTACACATGTGCCCATGTGTACATACATCTCAAAGATTTCTTATTTCTTGATAAATGTTGGAGAAGATATGGGAAAATTGGAACGTTAATGCATTGTTGGTAGAGTTGTGAACTGATCCAATGATTATAGAGAGCAATTTGGAACTACGCCCAAAGGGCTATAAAACACTGCATACCCTTTGATCCAGCAATATCACAACTAGGTCTGTATGCCAGAGATCATAAAAAAGGGAAAAGGATCCACACGTACAAAAATATCTCTAGTAGCTCTTTTTGTGGTGGCAAAGAATTGGAAATTGAAGGGATGCTATATGAATGTAATAGACTACTATTGTGCTATAAAAAATGATGAGCAGACAGACTTCAGAAAAATCAGGAAAGACTTATATGAAGCGATGCTGAGTGAAGTGAGCAGAACCAGGAGAACACTATACACAGTAACAACAACATTGTGCAATGACCAACTTTGAAAATTGTATCAAATGGTCTTTTGCCATATTAAATTAGAAGTTATTAGGACTGGACTTGTCTCCTTTGATGTTTGTGCCTCCCCCAGAGAAAGGAAATGTTTAATAGAGGGGTATTTCCCTCTCAAGGGAGAAAAGTGGGGGAAAGAGGGGGAAAAAGAAATGAGGAAAAGCAATGAGTTAAGAAAGTACAGGATATCTTTAGGGAACAGCAAAGTGATTCAGTTTGTCCAAAATGTGGACTGTAAGTAGGGAACTAGTAAGGAATCAGGTTGAAAAAGTAGTCTGAGGCCATACTACATCAAATTGATGAGTCTGAATTGTATCTTTTAAGAACAAACTCTCCTTTAAGCATTTAAATGTTTCAAAGATTCTCTTTACAACAACCCTTGTGCATCATATGTGTTTGAGGAGGGAGGGAGGGAGGGAGGAAGGAAGAGAGAAAGAGAGAGGGAGTGCGAAAGCAAGCATTTATGAAGTGCTTACCATGCATGCCAGCGGATGGGAAAGGTAGCCTTATAGGGGCAAAATAGCCTAGGAGAGAAGAGAACATAGGTGTCCTGGGCACTTCTTTAAGGGGAGATTCAGGGTAGGAACCAGGCAGCTAGGTGGTGCAGTGGAATAGAACCCTGGGCTTGGAGCCAGGAAAACCTGAGTTCAAATTTGGCTTCATACACTTAGTTGTGTGTGACCCTGAGCAAGTCACTTAAATAGAGATTAATAGACATAATATCATCACAGGATTGTTGTGAAGATCAAATGAGATAATTTTAAAGCTCTTAGCATGTACAGTAACTGGCACGTAGTAGGTGCTATAAAAACATTAGCTATTCCTTAAATGGGATCTAACTCCCCATCCTTCCATATAGCATAATAGAGGTTGTAAGGTATGAACAACTCAAGGCTACCACCATGCAAAGCTGGTAGACCACCCCATCAACTTCTCTGGCATTCATCCTTGTTGAGGTTTATTACCTTAAAAATGTTTCTAGTGCTCCAGATTTTCCTTGCCAGTCCACGGGAGAAATTCCCCCAAATCTCTGGAGTGGCAATCTGGAAACGGGAACATGTTCACAGCGTGTGCTCTATCTGTCAGCTTCTTCCCAGAGTCTCTCTAGCTCCAGGGGCCACCCCCTGGAGAGAGGCAGGAACCACTTGTATTTTCTCCACAAACCCAAAGTTCTAAAACAGGTAGCGTGAATCTTATTGTCATCGTTTTAGGAATGAGAAAGTTGATTCTCAGAGAGATGAAATGATTTGTCCAAAGTTACCCCCAAACTAGTAAGTAACAGAACCAGAGCTTAAATAGATGTATTCTTTCCTTTTCCCATTGCATTGTAAGTACCAGGAGCCCATAGTAGGCTTCTGATCCTGGAAATTGTGTGATGAGAACTGCACTTTAAGGAGATTATTCTGACAGCATACCCAGGACATCTTGGAAGAAAAGAATTCTCTCTGGGCTACTGGATTTTGCTGAAAAGGGGCCAGGTTTACATTTTCATTAGCCACAAATACTGTATCTAAAGAGTGAAAAATAATCCTGGCATTCTATAGAAGGGTAGAAAACTTTGAAAAGTGTCCTTCCAAGGATGCTCTTCAAATAGAGAATGGTTGGTCAAAATATGGCCTAGGAACATATTGCAATATTATTGTGTCATAAGAAATGATGAATGCGACAGTTTCTGAGAAACTGAGAAAGACTTGGATGAAATGATGCTGAGTGAAGTGACCATAGCAAGATCAATTTATGCAATAAACCAACACTGTAAAAAACAAAAAACTTTGAATTACTTAAGAACTCGAATCACTTCAATGGCCAACCATGGCTCTAGGACACCAACTATGTAGCACTCTACCCACCTCCTGACTGAGTAGTGATGGATCCAGGCTACAAAGTGAGGCTGTTTTAGACATTACCAACATGGCAATGAGCTTTACTTGACGATGCTTATTTGTTAAAAACAACCGTTTTGGTTTTTCTCTTCTTTTTTTCCAATAGGGGAGGTAAGATAAAACTGATTTTTAATTAAAAAGACAAAATTTAATTAAAAAAGAAAAATGGCATGCTAAAATTAACAATCCTTGAGTTCCTGTAATGGATTGGTGCCTTAGCAATGATTCTCTGGATAAAGGAAAAAGCAGGGTGCCCTGCTAATTGTCGGAAGCAATAGGGTGGTAGGAGTAGCACAAGAATTTCTCAATCTCAAGGCTGGATGGGATTTCAGGAGCAGGGCATCCAACCTATTCCTTTTTTATTAAGGGGGGGGGTTGGTTGGTTTTGTGGGGAAGTAATCAGGATAAAGTGACTTGCCCAAGGTCACACAGATAGTAAGTATCTGAGGCCAGATTTGAACCCACATCATCCTAACTCCAGGGCTGTGCTCTACCCACTGCACTGCCTCACTGCCCCCATCCAACCTATTCCTGAATCTTCTCTACAGCATTCCTGGCAAGTGGTCATCCATTCTTTACATGAAAACCTGCAGGGATGGCTCACTTCCTTTCAAGAGCAAACTATTCTATTTGAATTTTGTGTTGTCCCTTTTGTCACATTGATGCCTGGCCTGCCACTGAAAATAAATATGTTCTTTAGGTCACTACATTAGTGAGGTAATCTCCTGGAGCCTTAAGGATTCTCTTCGCACCACCATTTCCAATGAGAACTCCAGGATGCCTAATTACATTTCCAAATGGTGACATCTCTTTTAACAAAGAATATCTATACCAGTGATTCTTCCTCTCCCCTACTGCTAAGTACCTTCCTTCTGAGATAACCTTCTATCTCCTCTGTATGTGTCTTGTTTTTCATAGTTGTCTGCATTTGTCTCCCATTAGAATGTGAGCTCCTTGGGGGTAGAGATTATGTTTTTTCCCCTTTCTTTGAATCCATTGCCCTTAGCACAGAGCCAGGCAAAAATACTTAATTGTGTAATAAACACTTATTGGACTCTGTCAGGATGCCAGAAGGTCTGATTTCATCTTAAGTATAAATGAATTTTATTCAGGATTTTGGAGGCCAAATCAGCCATCATTTAATACCCATTGTCTTCTCAGCGGTTTAGAACTTCCTTCTATTTTTCTAGAACACCAACTCAAAGCATGCTTTGGGAGTACCGATAAGAAAAGTTTGCAATTAAGGGTTAAAAAGGATTCTTCATCCTTTTTTTAGTGTCAAGGTTCTCTCTGGCAATCTGTTGGAACCTATGGACACCTTGTCTGAATAACATTTCAAAACACATAAACTAAATAAATAGACTTACAAAGGAAAACAAAGATTAGTGAAAATTAAGATGTAATCTTTTTCCCATCCAGGTTCATGGACCTCCAACCCCAAGTTAAGACTCCCTGAGTTAAATCGTTGTTGACCAGTCGTTTCAATTATGTAAGACTCTTCATGACCCCATTTGATGGATTCTTGGCAAAGATATTAGAGTAGTTTGCCATTTCCTTCTCCAGCTCATTTGACAGATGAGGAAACTGAGGCAAACAGGGTTAAATGACTTGCCTAGGGTATCACAGCTAGTATCTAAGGTCAGATTGGAACTCATGAACTGGAGTCTTCCTAACTTCAGGCCCAGTGTTCTATCCACTGCACCACTTAGCTGCCACCTGAGTTAAATTACTGGCTTTTAAAATTTCCTTGTAGTTTCACCACTATCTGATCAATTTGTAAAACACTATCTGTTTCCCTGTAGCTCGTTAAAGAAGGCTTATCTGCCTTGTTTCCTAGACTGCTGGGTAGGGAAAAACTTGGGATCCTAATTTAGGAGATGGTATGATGATGTGAAAGCAGATCTGAAGATCTGAATTCAAATGTCTGCCTATGTGACTTTGAGCAAAGTCAATGAACCTCTCTGGACCCTAGGTGTCCTAGCAAATGTTTACGACTGACTCTCTAGGGAAAAAATACATGTGCGTGCGTGTGTGTGTGTGTGTGTGTGTGTGTGTGTGTGTGTGCGCGCGCGCGCGCACGCGTGCATGCATGCATTTTTTTATATACACATATGTGTAGATATATTACATATACATATAAACATATATACAACATACTTTAAAGTTAATCATTAACATTTTCTCCATCACTTTATGAAGTCCAGACTGTTTAAATAAAAACAATCAATCAAGCCCTGATTCTCTGTTTGTCTATTTCTGAGATCTAAGTGGTTGCATCAAAAATTGAACACTGGGAGCAGGCTCCAGCACACCCCTGTCTGTGACCCAGTTTTGCATTTTGAAAAATCAAAGTGTTGGAGGAAAGTCCCTTGTAGCTCCAAATGCTATGATCTTGGGAACACCTGACAAGTTCTTGCGGAAACTATTTTAAAGAAAATGGAACAAGATTTTAACTTGTTTCATTTAAAACAGGCCGTTCCTATTCACCACTTAGAGTTAAAACTCCTGGATTTTCCAATATTTTGGTTGGCAAGGGGGTGAGGGTGGACAGCAACAACTTGGAGCCTGTTCTGTGCAGATTGAGTTAAGGGAGGTGGCCACAGAATGGTTACTGTGGCAGATGAATTTAGACCAGAGGGAGTCTTCTACTTCTCAGAATGGAAGAAACTCGTGGGGAAGTTAAGACCCAGGTCCTTCATCATCCTCCTCATCCTCAGGACACCCAGGACTTTTAAAGCCAGATAAATAAAAGGGAAACAGGGCTTTCCTGGCTGAGAAAGCAAGACTAAAGGGAGTCAGTGAGTTAAAGTCCTAACAGAGAGGCCAGGAGGAAAATAGAGACATAAAGTTGGGGAAGATTTTTAAGACCAAGCTAAACTGATGTAAGCATAAAGAGAGAAGACTGCAGATGCTCACTGAAGGGAAAAGCAATTTATTCTGGCTCTTTCTATGCCTACTGTTTGGGAAAACGAAAGAAACGCTGACAGTGTTAGTTCCTTATGGAGGCCTGCACATATAGCACTTGCTCAACAAATGCTGAATGACTAAATGATTGAGTAAATGAATGAGTGAATATAAAAATGATGAAAGGAATTATAAGGGTGGATGAAGTTAAAATGACTTAATTAGTCCAGAAAAGCTTCCCTGGTTTATACTAAAGAGTTTTGTGGCATTGGTTTCTCTGAGCATCACGCTGAATATTTTGGATGTTTGCTCAGGAGTTTTATTACTCCATTTAACAGATGAGTTAGAGAATGACTTACCTAGGATCACACAGTTTAGTAAGTGCTAAAGCCAAGATTTGAATTGAGGTCAAGCCTAGCATTCTTTCCTCTATGCCACACTGCCTTCAAGTATTTAGTAGACACTTCAAAGTAAAGCTGTTTAAAAAGATATTAAAATGTTTGTTTTAATGAAAACCAGAGATAAGGTCTATATCTTCTTACAATCCTCTACTATTAGTACGTAAGCTTCTTGGGGGTAGGGACTGTTTCACTTACATCTTGTAACCACAGCACCTACAAGGGGCTTAATCAATATTTCACTGATTATTTGGATTCCTCAAAAACAACAGAACAGGCATTTTAGGGGGTTATTTGTGAATTCATAGCTCATATATACTGCCATGTATTAGCTAGGTGGCCTCAGGGTCTCTGGACCTTAGTTTCCCCTCTACAAAGTGAGGGACTAAATGATCTCTATGATCTCTGTCCTAATTTTCATGGCTAAATGTTCTCTAAGGTGCCCTTCCCTTCGACTTTAATACCCGAGGAGTCTGTCAGCTCAGACCAAACAACCAATGGACTTCACTACCACCTGGTGGCAACTTGCACAAATTACAATGATAGTTACAAAAAAAAAAAAAGAAAAGAAAAAAGTCAATTATGAACACATACTGAAACAGCAATCAGCCATTAGAGAGCACCCATCTTCTAATTAGATTTGGTCTGTCATGCTAGCCTGTCAAGATTTTGTCGAATTCTACCATTTGGTATGTCAGATATCCCTACAAGTTTTGTGTCATCTGCAAATTTAATAAGCACGTCGTCTATGCCTTTAACCAAATCATTAATTAACGAACCAAGGACAGCTCCCCAAGAAGCTCCACTAGACTAATGTCATTCCAAGATGACATTAAACCATTAATGACTATACTTCAGGTCTGGTCATTGTCTGGTCATTCAGCCAATTATGAATACAAATAATTACTATTATCTAGCTCACATCTCTCATCCACAAGGATTAGAAGAGATTGTCAGGTCCTTTGTTGAAATCTAAGTGCATTACACCTGTTGAGTTCCCCAATCTACTAGTCTAGTAAGTCTGTGGGAGAAAAAAAATGAGATCAATCCAGCAGGGGCTTTCCATAATAAAGCCACACTGGCTCCCACTGACCATCACTTTTCTTTCTACATGTTTACAAACTATCCTCTTAAAAATATATTTTAAAATTTTTCCTGGAACCAAAATCAAGTCACTGGCCTATAGTTCACCTTCAGTTTTGGGGGGGAAATATGTTTGCCCTTTGCTAGTCCTGCTTTTCTTCTCCTGTTCTCCAGGACATTAGGAGGGGGAGAAAAATCACTGAAAATACTTCAGAAATCCCATTAGGAAAGAATGCAAAGTCATAATGAAGTCTGGCCTTTGGCACAATTAATGATTAGTTAAAGTTTATATCTCTTTTCTGTGCCCTTTTCTCCCTCTCTCTCTGTTCTCTTTCCTGCCTAGACCTCATGAGTCACCTTACTGTGAATTTCCATGAAGTGTCATTATGAATGACTTTAATGAGATAGCCCTTCCCAAGAACACTTAGAATTTTTTTAAAAGCATCTTGGGACAGAGATAGTTGGGCACTTCCCTAGCCCTTGGTTTCACATAGACCATTCAAATCTGCCAGCTGGAATACAAAATTAAATTTTTTTATTCCTTTATAGTTTTCTAGTGACTACAAAATGCCAGATAAAAATAGATTCCAGAATAAATACAAAATTAGGGATGAATATTTTTCACTCTGCTAGTCCCCCTTCCTTGGACTCTAGGCCTTTCTCTGAGTTTATTCATTGTCTTGTAAGCCTCTGAAAGGAGATGCTATTCTTTCTACTTGCCTCTTTTGCTTTTAGCCCATTTCTTTCTTTTGGAATAAGGTTAAATGTGGTGCTTCTCCTTCCAAAGGAAATCAAACATATCCTGACATTTGAAGACAGTTATCAGGCCCTCCCCAAGCTCCTTTCTTTCTCCACTTTCTCCAAGTATCCAAATAAAGCATAATTAATCATTTTAATCTTTGCCGATAATTCCACCTCTCTGTGTCTCATATAGGTCTTTCTGCTTTCTTTCTTTCTTCTGAACTCCATCCAATTTGGCTGTCTCTCTCCTTTCATTTACACTTAAAAATTACCAAGTAAATCACCAAGTTATGTACGTGAGTGTGTGTGTGTGTGTGTGTGTGTGTGTGTGTGTGTGTGTGTGTGAGGTAGTTTTACAAAGGCTTTCACCACACAATGAAGCTAATGGTAGAACACGTTAACATCAACCACGTGAGTCAAGCCTCATTTGGCTTCTGGAACCAAGTAGTTTAATCCAAATTTGGATTATAACCATGGAAGGTTTCCTACCTGGAAAGTCCCAGCATGATCTTCCTCTTTATCTCCCTCTTTGTTCTCTTTGAGAGCAATCAAGGTGAAACCCCTGAAGTAGGAGGGAGTAGCAGCAGAGAGAGTCACTGCAGAGAGAGAAAGAACACAGAAAATTACTACCTGTGGAACCAATTGGCTTCTATTTCAATAATCCATGAAAGTGACTTCTTTAGCTCACTAGAGCAAAAACATAGATGCCCAGAACCTGAAGAGGCAAAGTTTGGCCACAGTTTCATAGTGTTGGAAGAGACTTCAGAGATCAATTACTCCAAACCACACCAGAACAGAGACATTAATAGGATCACAGATGGGACCTCAGTAGATCAACTTTCCATGGGGTTTTCTTGGCAAAGATACTAGAGTAGTTTGCCATTTACTTCTACAGCTTTATGCAGGCAAGGGTTAAGTGACTTGCCCAGCATCACACAACTAGTAAGTATCTGAGGTCAGATTTTGAACTCCAGTCTTTCTGACTCCAAGTCTGGTGCTATCCAGATGCTCTAAAGTCAAATAGATCATATGCAGCAGAGCTGGGCTTTGAAGGTTCTCTAACACCAAACCCAGCATTTTTCCTACTGTTACATACAGTCTTTGGAGAACCAGTTTCTATGCCCAAATAATAGGGCTTCTCATGAGTTCACAAACATCTTTTTAAAAATTATTTCAGGATCTGCTAAGTGGCTAAAGCCACTGCCTCTACTGTGATACTAATGAAATCAGGAAGCAGCACCCAAGTAGCACCGGCCTGTCTGCCAGGGACTTATAATATAGGCCCATGTTTTGTTTTATTTATTTTCTTTAGACAGTGTAATGTAAAGCTGGCATTGACTCTGACTAAGAATAGCTTCCTGAGCAAAGGTGCTCCAGACAATGTCAACACAGAAGAGTTTTAAAGTTGGCCTTTGAGACAGCACAGAAAGAGGGGATTTTTTAAAGAGGAAATTGTGAAGGTGATGCTGACGGATTTAGACTTGAGAAGAAGGTGAGAGACTGGATTTGTGGGGGAGAAGTTTTTAAAAAAATAGGAAGAGTTGGAGGTAAATAGTCTCTATTTTCATATTCTACTTCTGGCTTCTGTGAGACAAGGTTGTAGAAGAAGGTATAGAGTATATAGGAAAAGAGATAATGACCTAAGTTGAATAAATAGGACAAAATAATGAAGGTGTTTTGGATGGGTTTGGACTCATGAAGAGAAGCAGAAAATAAATTTGGAGGTGGCAAATTTGGGAGAACTTAAGGATAAGCTAAAGAACTGGTACTGAAAGAGAAAAGGGATTCAATTTGAAGGAAGAAAAGGATTAAGGACCTAAAAAGATACATTTAAAAAGAGAAAAGGATAAAGTAGTTGACAAGTCAGTATAAATAAAAGATAAGTATAATTAAACTAAATAACAAATTAGGAAATAAAAAATTATTAAAGTAAATCAGTAAAATACAGTTTCAGAAAAGCCAGGGAATGGGGCAGCTAGGTGGCACAGTGAATACAGCACCGGCCCTGGAGTCAGGAGGACCTGAGTTCAAATCTAGCCTCAGACACTTAACACTTACTAGTGCTGTGACCTTGAGCAAGTTACTTAACCCCAATTGACCTGCCTTCCCGCCTCCAAAAAAAAAAAGCAGAAAAGCCAGGCAAGATCTGTGTAAAATTCTAGAGGGTGAAGTGAGCAGGACCAAGAGAACAATATATAAAGTAAGAACAATATTATAAGGAAAAACAACTTTGAAAGACTTGAGAACTCTGATCAAAGAAATGACCAACCACAATTCCAGAGGATTGATGATGAAACATGTTATCTACCTCTTGATAGAGAGATGATGGCCTCAAGATGCAGAACGAGAATTTTTGGACACAACCAATGTGAGAATTTTTTTTTGCTTGACTATGAATATTTGTTAAAATGCTTTGTTTTTCTCCCTCCCTAGCCCCATGAAGAAATATGGAAGACAAGCAGGGTTAGTGAAAAAGTGAAAAAAGAAAGAAAAAATGGTCATTGAAACATCTTGTTAAAAATGCATAGAAGAGAAGAGAAGGAAGATAATGAAGAAGTAAGAAAAGCAAGACAGCTTTGAAGGGTAAAGGTTGAACTTACTACCACCTTAAAAAGAAAAGCAAGTTTGACGTAATAGAGACCTGCAGTCTCTTGTACAATCTTTTTTTTTCTTCTATTGTATGTCTACAAATGTCCATTCTATTTGGTGATTGGAAAAGTTAAGAAAAAATTTAACAAAAAAAAATGGTAAGTAAAACAACTTGGTGAAATAAAGAAGAGATTAGTTAGAAAAAGAAAGAGGTATAATTGTAAAGCTATTGAGACAAAGGAAAGGACGCTAGGTATGGCTATCAAGTTGGTAGGTGAAAAAAATGCTGTAATATCTTCAAGATGTGCTTAAGAGGTGAGGGATATATAAAAAAAAGTCGTTTCAAAACAGATTGACAATCTCAATAAATATGGAGAGCAGGAAGAAATCTGTAGTGATGCACTGAGTGTGCCAATGTGTACTTCTGCCATGAGGCTGCCATGTTCCAAGTGTAGATCTCAATCCTAGCAGTGAAAAGAAAATTCAAGAACACCTTCTCCAAACACATGCTATCAGGCACATCGTGGGTTTCAATTAAAAAAACAAAACTTTTAAAAGTGCTGAAGAGGCAGAGAGAAAACCTGACCTTTCTTAATTTGGAAAATACAATGTCATACAAAGACAGGAAAGGAAAAAGACAAGGTACACATGAGTTTCAAAAGCTGCAGTGCTTCCTGAAATGGGGAAAGTTGAATGTTCTGAAGGTGAAGCAGCTTCTTGTTCTCCAAAGAATGATAAAGTAGAGACACAAAAGCTATCATGCAAGAGAGATCATCCATTTATGGTGAACAGAAGACTAGTTGTGGTATTCCATACTTAGGAGTACAGAGACAAATATTTTTTGGCATTGTAACAATAAAAAGCTTGTCTTCCTGAGCTACATATCCAAAACAGAAAAATATCCTGAGATTTGACCAATACAGGGACTACCATTCACTTCTGGTGATTTGCATCAGCAAAAATGATGCTGTCAGAAAGAATCTAAGGTACTGCCAAACACTGTGAAGTCATAAGTAAGAAACCCAAGATGATGGAGTTACAGGTTATGTTTTCTTCACTGCTGTCCTTTGAATACAAAGGAAATCACAGGGAGGAATGACATGGGATGTGAAGATCTGGCTGAGAAGATGGTCACTGGAAATAGCATTTGGATTCTAGACCATGGCTTAAAATAAAGGAATGATACACTGCTGACCAGGAATAGAATATACATCTCTAATCAAGGCTGGTAAGAATGTGTTTTCATAGTGCCTTAAAAAAATCTAATGACTTTAAAATAAAAAGAATACAGGAGTGAGAAATCTACCAAAATATATCCACCAAGTTAAGATTTCCCATGGAGAGTAAACATGATGAAAGGACAAGAATGGCATTTGAGACAACCTTAAATTTACAGGAAATAAAATCCAAGTCAATAATAAAATCCATGGCCTCAGATATCTATCTATATCTTTGTAACACTTAGGCAATAAGAGAAATCAGAAGTTCCGAAGTAAGCAACTAAATTTGACCTTACCATTATCATAGAAACTTGATGGGATGAAATTCATGACTAGAATACCTCATTTAAAAGGTAGGGATGGCAGACCATGGGTATGGAAGGCTCCACATGTCAAAATTTTTAATGTGTTGATTAATTTCCCTGAACTGTTCATTTTCTTTTTTTAATTTTTTGTTTTATGAGATGGTTCTTGGGAAATAGAAGAAGGGGGGAGGAGGGATACATTGATAAATGTAGGCAATTGTAAAAACAAACTACGTCAACAGAATTTAGTTAAAGAAGAGTAGATAAAGGGAGGAGATTGTCACTATATATTAAGAAGTTACAATTGTGAGAAAATCCAGAAAAAGGGACAAGGGGTGAGAAGGGGAACAAGGTAGAGAACATTTAAATAGAGATCAATGGATGGAGAAACAGGTGCAAGTGTTGCAGTAGAGGCCACTATGGACCCCCTAGACCAACAGAGGAACTAGATTAGGAGTTGAACAAACAGATTGAAAACTTGGCCCAGAGACATGATATAGGACTGATGGTGTACTTCAATTATTTAGACCTTATGCTGGACCAAACATTCTCTCTCTCTCCTTCTCTGCCAGAAACAGAGCAGCTAATAACTTCTTGACATTGCTTCATGATAATTTTATCCTTCAAAAGGCTAAAAAACTAATAAGGGAAAATTCTATTGTGTATCTCACAAGCAGAAATGTACCCATTGCTAAGATGGGAATGATGAGAATCTTCAATCAATAGACAATCTTTAAGTGCGTGCTGTGTGCCAGACCCTATGCTAAATACTGTTGTTGTTGTTGTTCTTCATGTTCAAAGAGGACTGTGACATCAGGAAGATGATGTCCTGACTTTCAGATGAATTGGATTTAAATGAGGCAGGGCTATACAAGGTCACCAGCCTCACTTTCTCCTCCAGAGCCATCTGGGTCCAGCAGCAAGGTATAGATCAGGATGACTGGAGAACCCTCCCCCCTCCCCCCCCCCCCATGTTAAATGCTAGGGATACAAAGGCAAAAACATAGTCCCTCAAAGAGTTCACGGTCTATGGGAGACAACAAACAACCATATATAGGATATAAGTTTTATAAATTGGCAGTGATTTAAGAGAGAAGGCACAAGCAATAAAGGAGACTGAAAAGGGCCTCTTTCAGAAAGTAGGATTTCAACTGAGTCTTGAAGGAAGGGTCCTGCCTTCCAGTAGGGATGAGGAAAGAGAACATTCTAGCCATAGGAACATGTGAACAGCTAGTGAAAATGCATAGAGAACTCAGGAGATAGAATATTGTATGCAAGAAACAGCAAGGAAGCCAAGGTCATTGGATGGTAGAGTATCTGAAGAGGAGTAACATTTAAGATGACTAGAAAGGTACAAAGTGGTTAAGTTGTAAAGGATTTTCAAAGCCCAACAGAGGATTTCACTAGTGATCCCAGAGGCAATAGGGACATGGAGGACAAAGCGGCCACTCTCGTTTAGAATTTGTGAAAGAGAAACGGCGAGGTGGTGGTTGGCATAGGCTGCTATGTATCCTAGATTTGGGTGGAGCAGTTTTCAAAGAGTCATAAGAATATTAGGACAGATTCCACGGAGTAAAATTCTACAGGGAAAGTCAGTGCAGGAGATGTAGGAAACTCTCAAGAATGAAATTCTTAAGCCGCAAAAGAAAACAATTCCAATAAGAAGGAAAAATAAGTACCGTCTGAAGGAACAGATGTGGATGCACAAGAAACACAACCAAATAAATACCAGCTAATTAAGTCAACTAAATAAGATGTGTACAAAAGATGGAAGTGAAAATGGGTGAGATAAACATAAGAACATAACACTGTCTTGTAAAGAGTGACAAGAATGTTGAAGTTGGAGTGAACTGTTGTCAAGGAAAGCTAAGGACAATCACAGGTTTTGTTGAAACCCATACTGGGGAGAAGAGGAGGGTGTGTAAAGGGATGGGCCCACTGTCTGAGGATGATGCAATGATGCTACCTATCAAGAGAGAGAAGGAAGAGTTACTCAATTCCTGGTAAATTTTATCTTCTCTATCAAAGAAAATGGCTTTTGTAATGGAAGCGATAGAAGAAAAATGATTACCATGACATTGACACTGACAATAAATAAGGAGATGGTAAAAGTATACTTAACTTCCGTGATGATGTTACCTGATCTAGATAAACTATATCTTTAGATACTGAAAGAATAGGCAGATGAGATTTCCAAATAACTATCAGAGATACTTGAAAGAGAGAATGGGAGAAGTACAATAGGATTGGAAAAGGGAAAATGTCTTAATTCTTTCCTTTCCCCATTTCTCCCCACCTCCGTCCCCCCAAAAAGGAGGAACTAGACGAAGGGGAAAAAGCCAGGGAGTTTGTTTTCAATTTATAGAGAAATTCTAGACTAGATCATTAAAGAGAAGGGTTAGAGAATCTGTAAAAAGGGAGTCATCAAGGCTTCATCAAGATTAGGCCGTGCCAGTTATAAGTATACATAGAGGGAGAGCACAGGTGTGAGATGATTATGATGGGAACCTTACTCTCATCAGAATTGGCTCAAAGGGGGAATAACATGCACACTCAGTTGGATATAGAAATGTATCTTACCATACAGGAAAGTAGGAGGGGAAGAGGAGAAGGGGTGCTGATAGAAGGGAGAGCACACTGGAGGAGGTAAAAGTCAGAAGCAAAACACTTTTGAGAATGGACAGGATGAAAGGAGAGAGACAGTAGGATAAACAGGAGGGGAAAGAAGATGGAGGGCAATGCATAGTTAGTAATCATAACTGTGAAAAAAATTTTACAGCAAGTTTCTCTGGCAAAAACTTCATTTCTCAAATATATAGAGAACTGAGTCAAATTTCTAGAAAGAAGAACCATTCCTCAATTGATAAATGGTCAAAGGTTATGAACAGGCAGTTTTCAGGCTCAGTAATCAAATCTATCTATAGTCCATATAAAAATGCTCTAAATCACTACTGATTAGAGAAATGAAAATTAAAATAGTTCTGAGCTACCACCTGACACCTATCTTATTGGTTAATATGACAAAAAAGAAAATGACAAATGTAGGACGGGATGTGAGGAAACTAAGACACTAATGTACTGTTGGTGAATTTGTATATTGATTAAACCATTCTATATAGCAATTTGGAACTATGCCCAAAGAGTTATAAAACCATGCATATCCTTTGACCCATCAATACCACTACTAGGTATGTATCTCAAAGAGATTTTTAAAAATTTTTACACAGTAAGAAACCCAGGACTTATAGGAGTAAAAGGATGAGGGGCACAGGGCTTAAAAAATTTGTGAGTAATACATAAAAAAGATAGAACCCTAATAAAAACAGTGACACATTTTTATACAGAGTAAATGGTTAAGAAATACATAAATTCTCCAATAAATATGACCCCCATCCCTGCTTGGCCTGGGCCTTAGGCTGCACAAGCAAGTTAGGCAAGTAGAAACTAGGGCTTCTGTGGCAGGAAGGGATAAGGGTAGGGATAGTATGGTCCTAGGAGTGTGGCCTTTTGACTGAGTCCAAGTTTTTCAAAACAAATCCTTTTATTAAGGGGATTTGTTCTGTGAAGTTTGGATTCATTCAAAAGGTTTCACTTGAGGACCTAGAAGGTCACATGTTCCTCATCCCTAGGCCCCTCTAGCCCTTCTGGACCAGCAATTCCTACAACACCAGAAGAAATACAATAAATATGGCCCTTTCCCTGAAGTTTGCTTCTGTAAGGGGACATCTGAAGGGCTGCAGCTTCCTGAATTATTGTGAAGTGGTGTCGTTTTCTACCTAGCAAAAATGTGGAGAAAAATCACACAGAAGCAAACTTGAAATTTAAATTCAAAAAATTAAGTTTAAAATGTTGTCTAATAGTAATAACTAGATGGTGCAATGGATAGATTGCTGAACCTGGAATCAGGAACACTGTAGTTCAAATATGGCTGCAGACACTTCTGTGACTTTGGACAAATCACTTAACCTCTCTCAGCCTCAGTCTCCTAAACTACAAAATGGAGATAACAACATCTACTTCTCAAAACTGTTGTGAGGATAAAATGAGATAATATTTGTAAAACACTTAGCACAGTGCCTATGACATAGTAGGCATTATATACATACTTTTCCTCTCTCCTTTACCTTTCTCTGTAATATGCCAATCTCATTGGAACAGTAGTTGTCAATGGTTCAGTAATGACCTGGAAGAAAAAAATGACCCAAGGATCAGTACTGGGTCCTATGCTATTTAATATTGTTATTGATGATCTGGATAAAGGTATAGGTGGTATGTTCATTAGATGTACAGATAACAGAGTTAAGACCAGATACAATTGTGGCATTGCAGACAGATGTCATACTATGAACAGATGACACATTGGATGTCAGAACTTTAAAGGAACTTGACAGGGTCATATGACCAACAAGAGGGAAGCCTACTTGTTTTCTCCTATCATCATAATTTCTCAAAATTCTCCAAAATAAGATTTATATGAAAGAGGCGAAAGGTAAAGTATTTCCAGCTGTTATCAAAGGCTAAGACACTGAAAGTTCTAATAAGTTAACAACCTAATGTGTTAACAGCAAAGAGGATGAATCCATAATACCTCAGCATCCCCTTCCCTACCAGCCCTCCAAGGTTTGACAAAACTGAAAAATAGGACCCATTCTGGGATCCACTCAGCAATTCTGTTGCTGCTGCTGCAGTCTCTGCCAGAACAGCATACTCCTTTCCCTTACCCTTACTCTTCCATTATATGGTAACAAAAAACAGAATTCAATTCTGTCACAGACATACTCCATGTAGAGAGGAGAGTTGGTACAGGAAAGTAGAAGCATGCTCTGCTGCTATGCACTGTCAAACAAAGAATGAAAGAACAGAAAGAATTATTCTGGGAAGGATGCCAACATGTGGGAGGGGGCTTGAAGTAAAAGAGACTTGTATCCAGCTGAGGCCAGTCTATTCCCCAGCAATTTTCTTGGGACAGGGAATGAGGCTGATGACAAGCAAGCTCCCTAGCACAAGAGAAAGCTTTGAAGTTCAGTCCTTGGGTAATACAACATCAAAGGGGAAAGAGTCAGAAAGTGAGTGATAGGGTAACATAAGTGGGGGGGAGTGGAAGGGAGGCTGAAATTACTGAAAATCTCAGGAAGAAGAAAATTCAGTTAAAACCTTTGAACACAAGCAAATAAATCAATTGGAGAAAAAATGAATAACAGAAAGGAATCTGGCCTCCAGGACATCTACATAAGTCCAAACATATTTGAATAAGTATTGCAAGACAAAGGAAAATAAATCAATACATGATGAGAAAGAGGACTTCATGGATTCCAAGAGAACATGGAACCACAACAGGATGTTCCTAAATGGTTCAACAGAGAAATTAAGAATCATGCAAGCAGAATTTATGCCCTGCAAAACAAATTGTCAGAACAGAAAAACTTGAATCTACAGGGTTGAGTCTTTCCAAAGAAACAAAATAGAAACCAACTTGCTGGCAATAAAAATAAACAAAAGTGAAGGCCATTCTGGAAAAGGCAAAAAAGATCTTGACAGGTAAAGACATTGAGCCAAATGAAATAAAGTCAAACTTCAAAAGGTGAAAGGTAAAATTTCATTCAGATTGAAAGAATCAACTTCATATATACAAGGTAGAGGAGATGTGGCTAGACAGCAATTTGTCTGAAAAAGATTTGTGAGTTTTACTGGACAGCAGGCTCAGTATGAGCCAATGGTATGTTATGTCAGGCAAAAGAACCGATGCAATCTTAGGCTACATTGAGAAGCATAGATTCCAGTAATAATAATCATCTCTCCATCCTCTACCCTAGTCAGACCACATCTGGAGTATTCTGTTCAGTTCAGTTAGCATAATTTAGGAAGGACACTGGTAAACTGGAGAGTATCCAGGGCAAGGAAGCCAGAATGGTGAAGAGTCTTCAGTCTATGTCATATGAGAGATAATTGAATTTGGGATACTTAGCCTGGAGAAAAGAACACTGAGGGAAACATTATAGCTGTCTTCAAGTATTTGAAGGGCTGTCATGTGGAAGGGGAAGAAGACTTGTTCTATTTTCCTCTGGAGAGCAGAATCAGTAACAATGAGTTAAAGTTGCAAAGAAGCAATTTTAAGTTTGATGTCAGAAATACCTTCCTAAAAATTGGAGCTAGCCATAAGTGAAATGAACAACTCACAAGAGGCAGTTCCCCATCCTTTGAGACAGTCTTCAGTCACAGGCTGGACGGTCACTTGTTACTTAATGTTTTGGTAGGAATGTCTTTTTGGATATAGGTTGGATGAGACAGCCACTTCAGTCCCTTCCAACTCAAAATTTGTGTTAATTTTGTGACTGTTGCTGAGTGGGAAAATATCTAGTAGCACTACTCTGCCACTAGGAAAAAGCATGGAAAAACTCTGTTCCCTTTAAATTTGCATTGAATCCATTAAGTTGTGGGTATTTGCTAAATGTCAGTTGATGGTTTAATAAAATATTCACCCATTCAATCAATAGATTTTTGCTGAGTGGCTGTTATAAGTAAGGTCATGAACTAGGAAAAGTAAAACCTTTGCTACGTTGGTATCCAACCTTCTGATACCTTCAGACTTTCTGAATTGCTCTGGACTTGGAAGTAGCTCCATAATTCCCACCTCTTTGGGGGTAAGAGGGAAAGAAATAAGCATTTATATACTATCATGTGCCAGGCTCTATGCCAAGCCCTTTATAAATATGATTTCATTTGATCCTCACTATAACCCTGCAATATAAATGCTGTTATTATCTCCCAACCTCTCTGGCTACAAAGCAATAGTTTTGGACTTTAAAACACTACAAAAAAGAGTCATAAACTAAAAGATTACACCTCATAGGTTGGCTAAACTTGGGAAACATTTTTTAAAATTAAGAATAGGTCTCTCTATCTCACCCAGGTTAAAAGTACTTGAGTACTCATGGGTCCAGTTCCAAGAGTTTTGACCTGCTCCATTTCTGACTTGGGTTAGTTCAACCCTCCCTATGAAACCTTGTGGCTTCCCAGTTCCAGAGGTTTCACAACATTAATGTCAAACAGTGCAGAGACCCAGTTAGCACAGTCCACAATAGCTCAGAATATTCAAGGTCAAAAGATCCACCAGCCTTGGCCTCTTTGGCAACAGAGATGACAGACATGTCACCATAGCTGACAAAAATCATAATTTTCACAGAAAAGCAAAAAAAGCATGAGAGATGTCAATGGAGATGGAAAAGAGGGGTGAAATTTAGAGTAATTTCAAACTGGAGGTTCCTTAGAAGTCATCCAGTCCAACCTCCTAACTTTACAAATGAGAAACCTGGGACTCATGGCTTGTCCAAAGTTATGCAGGTAACAAATAACAAAGCTAGGATTGAACATAGGTCTTCTGACCCCAATTCTAGCACTCTTTGCTAGATGATGTCAAATTCTTAAGCCAACCAGGAACCAAAAAAAACCAAAACCAAGGAGAAACAATGAGCAGCCAGAACTACAGAGCAGAGCAAAGGTGTCAAACTCTAGGCCTAAAGCCAAGTGTGATCTGAATAAAGCTACTGTGTAATTGGGAAATGTGAAAGAAAGGAAGGAAGGAAGGAAGAGAGGGAGGGAGAGAAGTAGGGAGAGAGAGGGAAGAAAGAAGGAAGGAAGGAAGGAAGAAAGAAAGAGAGAGAGAAAGAAAGAAAGAGAGAGAGAGAAAGAAAGAAAAAAAGAAAGAAAGAAAGAAAGAAAGAAAGAAAGAAAGAAAGAAAGAAAGAAAGAAAAGAAGGAAAAGAAGGAAAAGAGGGAGAGATAGACGGAGGGAGGGAGAAAAGGAGGAAGGAAGGATGGGATAAACTATAGATAATGTTCACTTGTGGTTTTCTAAGTCAATATGCTTGTTCTATTTTCCTCTGGAGGATCTATTTCATTTGTGTTTGATACCACTACTGCAGAGAAGCAAACTTTGATTTTACTCTTCACAAGTCCTATGAGTTACATAGATTAAATATGGTCATTCTCTAGTAACCCTAAGTCTTTTCCTCTGGTGAGTGGGGAAAAGGGAACATAACTCTATTGTGGCATCATAAATCTGTGGAGTTTCCTGGGAGAGGTAGAAGGCTACTAGAAAGAAAGAGAGGCTTGTTTGTGATCTCAGATGCAAGTGCTTTCTGTTTTGCATTTTCTGTCAAATGACATAAAACCTGTCCTATATTTGATGCCCTATACCCTGCATGCTTGTGTGCTAACTGAGTACCCTTCTTTCTCTGTGGAGAAAAGAAGGGAAAAAAGGATTGGTACTAGTGATCAGAGATGATAAGCTAAAATGAAAAATAGTCTAGCCAACTGTGCCTCAATGACACATGCCTCAGCAGGCTAAAATGACTCATTTTCCTGGGGCTCCAAATAGCAGATGTTTTGCTATGTAGTAGTTGATTAAATTGTTGAGCTCCTATGATATAAAAGGAGCACCTCAAGATGAAGGAATGCACTCCATAGTTCATGTTATCAGAGACATTGAAGTGTTCCTTGAATGAGGAAAAAACACAAGTGAAGCTTCAATAAGAAATTTCAAAGCTCTGAAATGGCAGAGGGGACACTTGACCTTTGTCCAAAGGTTGGAGGGGGAGAATCCAGCTAGCCTCATGCTTGATAGCTCATCTGACTATCACTTTGACTGCCTAAAAAGTAGAAGATACAGTGCAAAGAAATGTTTGATACTGAGAACACAGTAGGGACTTAGCAGCTACTTCTTTATTCCTTATGAATTACATAGCTGGCCTTGAACCCAGGAAGACTTGTGGTCACACTGGTAGCTGAGTTCTACCTCTGACACACACTGGCTGTGTGACTTTGGACAAGTCACAACCTCTTAGTGCTTCTGTCAACTCTCTAGATCTATAAATTGCAAAGAAGGTGTTGACCTGCATTATTAGAGAGACTTTCCTTAAAAGGGAGTTGCTTATACTACTGAAATCACAGAGCCAGTTCCTATTCCTATCTGAGATGTAATAACTGGAACTCTTTCATAGCATCTTCAAATCACAGAATCAGAAGTGACCTTAAAGATCATCTAAGTCCACCTTCTCTATTTACGGATATAGAAACAGAAATGAAAAATGTGTTATGACTTGCCCAACACCAAAGACTGAGTGGTAGAGAAACTTCCATCCATGTGGCTTTCTCAAAGATAGGATATTCAATCGACAACTTACAAACTGTTCCATATGGATTATGTTGTAGCTTTTCCAAAGCACCTTTAGAATGACCTATTATCTCATTTAACCCTCAAAGTCACCATATATTGGGCAAACACAAAAGTTATCATTGTCCTCAGTTTACAAAGAAAGAAACCAAGGCTCAGAGAACTAGTGATTTCTCAAGGTCACACAGAAAGCAGACACAGGGTTCTAACCTAACTCTGAGACAGAAAGACAGAGAAAGAAAAACAGAGACAGAAGGACAGAGACACTTAGATACATACAGAGACATAGACATAGTTATGGGAAGAAACCGTTTTATATTTTTTTATAAAATGATTAGCATTCTGATGGAGACAGCTCAGTGCTCAGAAGCATCAATCAATAAGGAAGGTGATCATGTCAGCTTGGTGTAGTGGACAAAAGTCTGGACTTGAAATGAGAAGAAACCTGAAACAAATCTTGCCTCTGACACTTACAAACTTTGTGGACATGAGCAAGGCATTAGCTCCTTCATCTGTAAAACTGGAAATAAAATTACCCATAGCACCTGTGTCCCAAGATTGTTGTGAGGCTAAAAAGAGATAATGTATATAAAATTGTTTTAAAACTTTAAAGCGTTAGGTAAATGCCTTCCTATTTATTATTGTTGCTATTAGACTTTTAACTAAAAAGTTCATTCATAGGAAACAGAGCTAGAGGAGAGTTTTATAAAATTTTTAAACATTGTCAATTAATTCTAAATAATTCAATTAGTTGTATCTCTGTTTGATTCCTTGTCTTCAAAGTGTTAATGATGTGATGTAGTGATCATATAAAGTCATATAAGTTATATAAACCTAAGTCATATAAAACTTCTCCAATCCTTATGGGTAGAATGTCAATGGGGCAAAATGGGAAAAAGGCATTCTAGGTATAAAGAATACTGTAATCAAAGGAATGAAGTGGGAAAACAGTGGGAGGAGGGGGGAATAATCTGCTTGCAGTAGAGATGTCACAAGGAGTATAAGATAAGAATAAGATAAGACTAGAAAGACGTTAGCACCTGAGTGTAAAGAATCCAGTTAAGGAGGCTAAAGAATTTGGTCTTTATTCAGTATAGGGCAAACAAAAGGATCCTGGCTTTGGGGTGAGAGGCTGTTTATACAAATCCCAGCCCTGTCACTGGCAACCTCCATGACCTTAGATAATTCAGTCAACTTCTCCAGGCCTCAGTTTCCTCATCTGTAAAATATGGGGGTTGGAGTAGATAGCCACTAAGTTCCCTTTCCAGCACCAAATCTATAATGCTATTCAATACACATAAGGGGGCCAATAATGGAGGGATATCAGAAAGACCAATCTGGCTCATCAAAACTACATACATGGCAATGCATATAGACACACAAAGGTACATATATGTGCATGTTTATAGATATATATGTAGACACATATATGGGAGACTGGTCTTTTAAGCTATCTGGGGCACATTTTAGGCCAATTCTAACCCCCAAAAGAGAAACAAGGCAAGTCAACAAACCACTCATCTACAAAATCTCTGTGGTTGGTTTGTGCTTGTCCCACTTCAAAAACCAGCAAAAACAGAAATGACATTTTTGTTTTTGTGGCCAATAAGCTGTACAAAACACATCAGAGCTACTTTTAACATAATTGTTCTCAGAGGGCACAAACCAACTCTCTCATGTAGAAAATGTCACATCAACCAAGCCAGCACCATTTGGTTCCTAATGACTTAATGAGATTCATAGGGTGAATACATTCCAACATGAAGACCCCTGTATAGTCTCCCTTTTATTTATGTTTGCCACAACATAAAGCAAGTCAGGACATAAACCAAGGGTGAAATAATACCATCCCAGAAGCGAAAGGGGGGAAAGGCTGCAGGCATAATGAATGCAGTTCTGCACTGAAATGACTTAATCAATGGTTTTAAGAGGCACTGCAAGGAACTACACTAAACTTAATGTCAGAAGACTCAATTCTAGCATCTGAACCATTTACTGACTACTCTACCACAATGTGAATTTGGGTGAGTCAGTTTCTTCTTTTGTAAAACAGAGATAATAACATTACTACCTACCCCATATGACTGATACAAGAAAAACACTATACAAATGCACATATATGTTGTATAAAATGTTTATATATCATTTTATCTATGTGTGTTTTATATCAGATAAAAAGGAGAAATTAATTATTTAAAACCTTTATAAATTACCAAGAACATGTAGAATCGTATGATGTGGTCTTGGTATAATTGAAAAGCAACTAAATATGGAATCTGAGGATCTTGTTTCAAATCTAAGCTCTTAACTTTATGATATATGTGACCTTGGGTAAGTCATTTATCTTTCCCATACTTCAACTTCCTTATATGTGAAAAAAGGAGACTGCACTACATGGTTTCTTAGATCTCTTCCTTCTCTAAATCTCCTAAACTCCTACATTAGATGCCAGAGGAGCTACAAAGATAAATAATCCCTCATTGCCAACCCATTACAATCTAATAAGAGTGATAGGACACATCTATCCTCCACAAACTCCATTTTCTGTCAACCCACCAGGACATCCAAGACATCCTGGGTTCCTGAAGGGAGATGCCAGCAAAGCTCAAAACTTTGTTTTTTGATAGAAAGGCTTCAAGCCAACAATAGATATACACTCTGACATCTGAGAACCAACCCAGAGAAAGGCAACAATGAAAAAAAAACCTCAGAACCAGAAGGTTCCTGAGTCAATCAAAATTGTTAGGCTACTGAAACTCATCACATCATTTAGATGATAGAAGGTAGTATTTTGGCAAAGGAAATACCCAGATAGATCAAGGCATGGATTCTTTGAAATATTAAAATACTGTAAAGCTATGTAGGTCTCAATGCTTCAGGAGTATGTCATTTCAGCTCTGTAGGTACATCCTTCCACTGATGCGGATATCAAGCTATGTATAATTTAGCAGATGCTCTGAGTCTAGCTGAAAAATTCATCCCTTTGCAGCAAGTCCACAGAAGAAGCTTTCCAAGCTTATTAGATTCATTTTGGGACAAACAATGAACACATAATCTGTCATCGGATTTGAGGCCTTTCTAACTTGGATGGACTAGTCAGAGCTTGGGCTCTACTGGCATAAACTTAGAGAAGTTAGAATCCTCTTCATATCATAATGAGTCTCTCTGGCCCAAAATAGTAGATGAGACCTGACAGTAAATTGGATTTAGCCAAGAGGGTTGAGTAATGTCAGCCAAAGAATAGTTTCAACATCTTGGAAAGAATCAGGAAGAAAATGAAAATAAAAAATAGTGGTAAGTCAAAGATCTGTCCACCCCCTGGCGTTGACCACTTTCCTGATGATGTCTTCAAAGACTGTGCTGTTCTTATAGATGCTCCTATTTTATACACACACAAACATACACACATACACCCCTCCATGGTGACTTTCCCACTACCAAGTATACATGGATAAATGTAATACAAATTAGTATATAAGTTTTAAAGTTATATATACATATATAATTTATATATACTATATGCATATGTATTTTACATAAGATGAGGGAAAGAATGCTTCCAGCTGAGGAAGCCAGGAAACGTCAAAAAGAAATGTCATTTGAATGGAATCAGCTGTGTCAGAGATAAGGGATATTAAATAATAATAGTATATCACTTAAAGATTTGTAAAGTCCTTCTTCAACTTCCAGCAACCTGAAAGCTACGTAGTACCAGTATGATTGTACCCATCCTACAAATGGGTACAAACTGAGGCTCAGAAAAGGTAAAATAATTTGCCCAAGGTCAGGACAGAAAGTATGGTATCCAGAACTCAAAAGCAGGTCTCTTTAGTCTCAGTTTGGGCCTTATTCTAGAGCATCAGGCTGCAAAGCTCAGATAGTTCTTCCCTCTCATTTTTCAGATAAGAAAACCCCAGCCCAGAGGATAAAATAAATTCCTTAGGGCTAGTTAGGGGCAGGGCTAAAACTAGATCCCAGGTCTCCTGATCAGCTGATCTGTACGCAATGCAAAATTGTGCCTTTCCTCTTCTACTCCCATTTAAGCTAATAAAATTTTTTAAATTCAGTAAGTTTTCTGTTTCTACTCTGACTTCAAGATTTGGGGAAGTGGGATGGAAGGGAAATCCTGTTAGGAGATTAAGGACCTATATTCCTGTAGCCCTAGAAGACAAGTCGTCTAGGTCTCTGTGGAACTTCAACTAGGGTCTTCTGTGACCTTTCTGCTTTTCTCCGTGTTCTACTTTGGACCTTCTCACCTTTTCTTCTGAGGTGAGTTTTTATGTAACAGGAAAACAATTCACCTGCCCGACTTCTGTGGTTGTCTTGTCCTCAACTGCAGGGGGCGCAGCGAGGCCTCTGGGGCCGGAATCGGAGGCAAGAGGAGTCTGTGTCCAGCCCGCGAAAGGGATCTTAGCCAATTCGGCCAGGCTCAGGACTCCTCCAGCTTCCCACTCTCACTCCCTCAAGTAGCTTGGATAATGTCGCATCTAAACACGCCGCTGAATGCGTTTCGGGACGGGAAAGAGAGGGCTAGGCAAGAGACCTTGCCTTTTAGTAGAATTCTCTCCTTAAAACTTTCTGCTACTGTCTTATGCATTCTTCCCAGGAGTGCTGGAGGATCATTCCTTACTTGCCTAGTCTCTTTATTCAAGGACCTCTTTTAAGATGGGGGTGTTTCCTCTCGGAACTCTACATCCATTTAGGGGGCCTAGAAGGTCGGCATTACTCTCACTATGTGCAGCCTCTTCTCCCTTTTTCAAACCAAGTAGCTTTTCCGAAGCTGGTTTCTCTTCTCCCGGGATAATACCTCCCTCCCACCTCCCCATTTTCTGGGACTGCCTGCTGGGCAGAGGAATGATGGACTCAGGCTAACTAGAGACCTGGGTTGAGAGGTAGGGTCAAAAGAACGCAGGGGGACCTTGATCTATCGCCTGCAGTCCCCCAACTACCTCCCGGAGATAGGCTCCAGTTCTTTCTTATCTTTGCCTGGACGCTAGATCTGACCAAGGGCCTGACAGGTGACTCTTCCTCCAGTCAGCTTTGCGGGCCTGGAAGCTAAAGATTTTCCCCACGAAGAGGAAGCACAGGACTCCCCGCAGGGTATTTAGCTCAATTCCACGGGTTTTACCTCGACCGGCTCCAGAGACAGGTGGGGAAAGGTCCCAGGTGAACCCGCCAAAGGCCAGGTAGTTAGAATGGAAAAATACAAGCGCCCTCACCCGGGAAGTCACCGAAGCAGCAGCCGAAAGAAAACGTGCGGGGTGGGAATCCCAGCTTTTTCCCTTGGGGTTTCTAAGAACCTGCTCCAGTCCTGCCCCGCCCCTGCCCTAGCAAGCACACCTGCGCTGGAGGATTGGGGGGTGAAGGAAGAGGGTAGCCCAGGGAGAACCCCCACGCCTCCAAGCCTGGGCCCTAGCGCCCTTTCCTGCTTGTTCGCAAACCCTAGACTCAGCTCACCCGAAGCCCGCGGCTGCAGAAATAGCGGAAGGCGAGAGGAAGCCGGACTTCCCCGGAGCAGCCAGCGGGCAGCCCCGACGTCTCAGCTCAATCCATCCGGAGCACCACGCCTGGGGAGAGGTGGCAGAAAAACGCCTTTGCCGCTAACCCCCTACTGCCCCAGAGCAGACGCCGAAGCCCTTTCCAAGTTCGCAAACTAGGAGAAGAAAACAATAAAAGCCCCTTTGCAGACGTTCGGAGCACTGGAGGCGAACCTTCACAACTTCTCGGGCCGGCTCCCAGTCTCCCCCAAGCGGCCAGGAGCCACTTGCCCGGAGGGAGGCTTGCTACAGAGTAACGCGGCCAAGTGGCCGGAGTTGAGGTGACCTCAGCCCCGGCTCATAGACGACTTACCACGGTAACTGTTGCCCGGCTTGTAAAATTCTGGGTCCCCTTCCACCCGGAGGCTGAACTCATTGTAGCCCTCCCGGCGAGTGCCTTGGGCACGCAAGATGCGGCTGCAGTAGCCTTCAGACTTGAGGACTTTGTCCAGGGTCTCATCTGGGAACGCCAGCACCGTGAGGGCCAGCGCCAGGGTGAGAAGCGCCCAAGGGAAGGGTGAAAAAGAAAGTCCCATCTTCTTAGGAGCTCCACAACTTTCTGCTCCTAGCCCTCGCCGCAGCTGTGGAAATGCCCCCTGAAGAAAGCGGGGCAGAGGGGAGGCGACTGAACAGGGCAGCGGCTCCTCAGCTCCAGCCTTGGAGGAAAGAGCTCCCCCGCCCCCAGGGAGCAGAGACCCCGAGAGGGGCGAGAAACTATGCAGAGGAGTGGAGAAGGGGGAGGAAAAGGAGGAAGAAACAAAGAGAGGGAGAGAGCAGCGAGCCAGCGAGAGAATGTTCCCTGCTCTCTAATCAGCTGCCGCCGGCTTGAGCGAGCTAGCGAGGGAGCGGAGGGGGGAGGAGGCGGAGGCAGGAGGACTGATTTTGCCCAGATCCCCAAGTGAAGCGCTGTTTTCTTTCAGAGCTAGTGATTAGCAGTTGTAATGTTTACTCTGCCCGGCGGTATTCCCAAGGTTTGGTGAAATAACAGAGCGCAGGAAGACGCTGCTGCCGCTGCTGCCTCCACTGCCTGTCTCCTAGACATCCAGCCAGGCTCGAGCCACGCTCACCATGTGAGCTAGGCTGACAGCATCGAAATTCATCCCTCGCCTTCCGGCCAAAGTCTGGTCACTGTGCGCCAACTGGACGGGATAGAGGGGGAGGGGAAGGCAGGAGAGGCCAGAATTTTAAAAGGTGTTGGGGGGCAGGGTTGTTGTTGTTCTGGTCGTTCTAAAAGTTCAAAGAGGGGCCTGCTTTTCTTCTTAGTTGTGGCTAATCATTATCTTTAGACTCGTTCTCTCTTTTCCTTCCTCAATGCCCCACCCTCCAGCCAAATACTGATGGGGCCAGGATGCCGGGCTGTTGAGGCGGATTCCCTGCTTCTGGGAGGGGTGAGGAGTGGCTTTAACTTTGACGCTGCCTTGCCAGGGCCTTTTGCTGGAGAAGCATAGAGAGCTGGGCCAATGGCTGGAAAGGTGCCAGTTAGCGGGACGCTGGGCATCAGGAGGAAGGAGATTGATCTCTCTCCTCCCATTTCCCTAAATAGCGGAACCTGGTGGATCAACACTGAGAGCTGACATTCTTACAGTCCTTAAAGATCTGCAAAAGTACTTTTTTCATACTTTATGCAAACTTAGCCCAAGGTTGCCATAGTTAATAAGTGTGGAGACCATGATTTGGACTCAGGTCTGGGCCAGCACCCTTGCCACTCAGTCCCCTTACTCAAATCTTTCTACATACCCAATACAGACACTGTTCCTCTGCTCGCTTATCCGTCTTATTAAACTCTGGGGGTGATATTAGGGGACATTGTGCGGGATGCAAAATGATCCACAACAGTGAGCATCAGATGCCTTCATGCTGCCCCCTGGCTTCCGGGGTCTCCTACTACACCTGGATACTCCATGGGTTTTTGTGCCCATACTTATCCTGACCTTTCTCAAATATAGTTAATCTCTCCTTCCATCTAGCTCCAGTTCATCCTAAAGTCTACCACATCTATTCCATTTCTTGATGACCTCTATTCTTCATTGAAGCTACAGTCTTATCTTTTTCGTTGCCAAATGTCTAGAGTGAGGGGACTATATGTCTTATTTAACAGCCAATTATTAAGCTAGCATCTTGCCTTAGGCCTTGATGATAAATTTTGTGGGTCATTTTTGAACCAGTCTCAGAGACCTTACCCTTTTGGAAGATATTTCACTACTTTATAAAGTTGTAATTAACTGGAGCAAAGGTTGGGAGGTGAGGCATTCTCCCAGGGCTCCAATATTCCATGAGGAGGGCTGTTCCATTCCTGAAAAGGGGTGCTACCTCCCCATGGTGACTGCACTCCCCTGCACCTAATCTCGAAGTCTGACAGCATGAGCTGCCCTGTGAGGCAGTCACAGTCAACCTCCACTCTGTCCTGGGATCCCCTTATTGTGCTGCCCCTCTTTGCATCCAACACCTGTAAGTGCCAAAGTCCAACTGAATCCACAATTGAACTTTCCTCTATTATCAACCATACTCCCCTATCACTCACCTCTGATTACCCAGAGTTAACATATTCCTGATTATGACAGCTACTTTCTAAACCTTTATTCTATTCCAGTTCTAAGCATCAAATTCCCTGACCTTGTTTCCGGAACTGACTTGGCATCCTGGGTTCAAATATCTGCCGTGCCCGATTCTTTTCCTTACCCTCTTTCTGACACCCTCACAGTAATTAGATATCTGAATATGGAATCCACTGTTTCTTCCCATTATTCCCATACCACAAACATGTGTTTACTAGGCTTTATTGAAAAGGAAAAATGAGACAATACAAATTCAGAAGTAATATACCTAAGGAAGATTGTCGGAAGCATGTGGGTACATATACGCCAGTCTTGGGCTACACAGTCCTTAAGCTTCCTAGGCCTCTTCGTAATCTTTTCTTGGCTAGCAATCCATGGCATAATTCTGAGGTCCTGGCCCTTACCAGACCCCATAGGAAGAAATAGTTTTTAGTGTCCCAGAACACCCATACATAAATTTTGGATTCTTCTATATGGGCAAGCCGAATTAAGCTCATTTGACAGATTCATAATCCTAGTCTCAGTCTCGGCCAATCAGGAATCCTCTTTATCATTTGACAGACTTGTGGGTTTTCTACCCCTGTTTATAATCATTAGCTGTTCAATACTCCTCCTCCCTCCTCCCTCTCTCTTCCCCCTCTCCCTTTCTCTCCCTCTCTGTCCCTCTCTCCACTTCTCCCCCCCTTTTCCCCTCTCCCTTCCCTTCCCTCCTTAGAACTACAGAACTGGAAGGGGCTTTAAAAATAATCCAGTTCATTCACTCTTCTTACAGATCAAGAAAATCACACCTCTAAGGGTTAAGTGGTGTGCCTAAGACCACATCATGGCAGAGCGCAATATCCCTGTGACTTAAAAATGGAATACACTACCATCAAGAAATTAAAAAGTCATAGCATTCTGTCAATCTGCTTTGTGTAACATTCTGTTCTAGGCACGAGGGAGATACAAATGCAATTAAGATGTGGTTTCTATCCTCATGGAGTTTACCAGACTTAGACCTTGATGGATGAATAGAATTTGGTTAGACACAAAAGAAGGGAGGAAGAAATGCTTAGGAAAAGGGAGTCTGCCCTGAAAAGAAGTTTTATACCCTCCCTGGAAGAACATAACCTTTTCTGCTATGTTGAAGTCCTAAGGTAGAATGGCATGTGCCAAGGACAGTGCATTATACAGGACATGATATGCTATAGTATTATAGGTTTATATAGATTTAGAGCTGGACATTACCTTTGAGGTCATTTAGCTCAATCCTCTAATTTTACAAATTAGGAAACTAAGAACCAAAGAGGTTAAATGACTTGGCTAAGATCACACACTAGGTCCTCAGAGTCCAAATCCAGTGCTCTTTACACTGAATATTGACTGCTGAGCCTGACCTGATTAGGACTTTGATAGAGTGGTTAGGATGATGCTGTAAAAAGGGTTGAAAGCTAGCCTATATTTTACCCTGATGTCACTGGGAAGCTACTATTGGCTTTTAGCAGAAAAGTAACTTAATGAAATTACTACTTCAAAAGAAAATTGACTTGGCAGTCATATACAGTCATATACTAGAAGAGGGATTGTAGGTAAGCTATTACATAGTTCTAGGTTGGAACTGATGCAGGTCTGGATGAGATGCTTTTAGGGAAAATAGTAACCCAGTAGTGGATATGAAAGATGGCTTAAAGCTAGAAATAGGAAAACTTGGCAAAGTGAAGGATGAGGTAGTAGGTGGACTTAATTACTCCAAGATTTTGAACCTGGGAGAGTGAGACTGGTGATTCCATTGATGTACATAAAGATGGTAGTGAGTCTGATTTGGACTTGAAAGCCACATCATTCATGTCATCAGTCAAACATTTTTAAACACCTGCTATAAAACTCAGGTGACTTCCTCAAATCATTGCTCTCATCTCACCCCAAGTCAACCTGTTGCCAAATCTTGTCAATTCTACTTCCATGGCATCTCTCATATATACCCCCCTTCTCTCTTCTGACACCACCACTATCCCAATACAGGCTCTTATCACCTAACACCTGGACTAAGGCAATAGCTTTCTTCTTGGTCTTCCTGCTTCTCTTCTCTTCCTGTCCAGTCCATCCTCTACTCAGCTACCAAATTTATATTCCTGACATGTAGGACTGGACCTGTCCCTCCATGATCAAATATAAAATCCCCTGGTCAGCTTTTGAAACCATTCCAGTCTTCTCATACTTTTCTCTCTCCAAGTACTTTATGAACCAGTGAACCTGGCCTCTTTACTGTTCTCTCACAACTTCCTCAGCTGAAGAATTCTCGATATTGCTCTACTTGTTCTCCATGGCAATGGGCACCTACAAATGGGAGAGCCTAGAACTACCCATACCCTCCCGAATTGTGAATGATCTTTCCTTCCTCTCACCTCACATAACACAATGTGCCTCACTTACAGTGTTTCCATCTTTATTCTGCGTGCCACATCTTGAGAAATTACCCTGGTATCATGGGTAGTGTACAGGCCTTGGAGTCAGGAAGACCGGCGTTCAGATCCTCTGTCTGACATATACCAGCTGGACACATACTCAATGTGCCTCAGGCAGCTTCCTACTAAATCACAGGCAGTTTTAATCTGCCCTGCTGGATGGAGTTCCCTACACCGATGAAATCAGATTTATGGTTATAACATATTTAGAAATACAGTTATGTATAAAACATATTTATATTGTAGTAATAGCATATTTGTAAATGTGCCATATTCCCCCTGATAAACTCATATTTAATAGAAAGTTGGCATTTCTTTTATTCTACTCCAGAAAAATAGTGCTAGCATCCAAGTGACTCCTTCTCAACAGCTCACGATATCCTAGAAAGAGGTCCACATTGGGAGTTGTGAAATATTGCTTCAAGTCCTGACTTTGCCCCCCCCCCAAAAAAAAGGTACTGACCTTGAAATCAGAAGGCTCACACTCAACTTCCACCTCTGCCAGTAGCTGGGCAACCCCAAGCAATTAATTCAACATTTTTGTGCTTCAGTTTTTCCTTAAATGTCTATTTGACTAACTGACTGTTTGGCATATTGGATAAAGTATTGGGTTTGGAGTCACAAAGATGGTTAGAATCCTTACTTTGAGTCTTACTAGCTGTGTGACCCTGGATACATCATTTCATCTTTCTGAGCCTCAGTTTTCTCATTTGTAAAAGGGATAACAATAGCCGTAGTACTTTCTTCACAGGTTTCTTATTAGACTTGAATGAGATAATACATAAAAGTATAAATTCATAAATTTTAAAGCAAAATCAAAACTTTAAATTATTATTAAAATTATAAATTAAATTGAAATTATTATTTATTAAGATGTTGATTCTAACTCTTATAGTTCAGCTAGTCTATCCCTCTAATTCTGACATTCACATAAATTGAATTAATATTTAAGTTTATGTGTATCTTTTCTCATCATAAAGAATGCAATTTATTTTCTGTTTACTTCCTCCTCAAATAGTATTGTCTATTGTAAGGGATGCTGGTACTATAAGAATCTTCCAGTTCTATAATCAAAATGAAAGCTGAAGTCAGTAGGGCATTGCTATGAAAAATCAGTTTACCAGGGCTGATGATTTTCACCATTATAATATGTAGGTAAGTAAAACTCAGACAACTATCCAGGAAAGAAGAGTAACTAGGGGAAAAGTCTCCTTTTCATCAGTAGAAGGAAGAGTTTATACTTTCTTGGGCAAATCTTCCTTGTGCTGAAGGAAGGCAGATGAGATCTTAGAAAAGGAGCCCAAGAGGTAGATGAAAAAATTGATGCCATCTAAATCTCATTACCTGTCTGTTCATGAAAGCTAACAAAAGGGGGGGAGAGAGACAGAGACACAGAGAGACAGAGACAGAGAGAACTAACAAGTTTGGGGGGTTTTGGAGAGTTTTTTTAACGGAAACTACAGGAAGAAGGAGCTTCTGATTAGAAATAGAAAAACTGAGAGGAGAGGAAGGCTGGGACAGGAGAGAATCTTGTTTGTCTTGTACAGCAGCCAAAAAGAAAATCTTGCAATGGAAATAACTCATCTGTCAACTGGGAGATCATTTCTGAGGGGTTCTGAGACCTTGTTTACTAATGGTTCTATGGCTTATGACAGTAACCAGTGGAGTAAGCATAGAGAGAAGTGGCAAAAAGAAGTGGAGGTGATAGAATCAGGATAAATGGAGTCAGGAATATTGAATCAGATGTTTGAAGGATTGGGTCTGCGGCCATCTAATCTTGAATCATATGATCATAGACATAGCTCAAGAAGAGATCTCAGAGACTTCTCATACAACTACCTCACTTTACTAATGTCAAAACAGAGATCAAGAGAGACTAAATAACTTTCTGAGGTTACTCAAGTAGTAAGTAGCTGAGCCAAGCAGCAACTCCAGGTGCTCAAAAACTCTTAACGTGACATTCTTTCCACAGCTCCTTTGCAATATCCTTTGCAAATGACAGAATTTATAAACACCTGACTATAATTTAAGTATATTAGATCTATAAGATTCACTTGTTCTATGAGCATAGAAGCCTTGTTAAGAAAAAAAAATTCATGGAAATTAGTCTGATCTCTTCCTGATGAAGCTATATAGAGTTTTAGAAATCTCCCTTCCCTAAATGGTCACAAACCATCTCCTTTAGCAAGTTCTAAGCTCTGAAAGAAGAGCTATTTATATTGGACTACCAGCTTATTAGAACAAAGATAAATAAATAAAACAAGAATGCGATAAGACAAGTATGCAAATTACATGATTGCAACCTTGCCTTTTTCCACAAGCTACTGGGGAGGGGAAAGGACTTGGATAAAACAACAGACCTGAACACAGACTATCATCATTTCTTCAGGTGGTTTGAACTGATGAAAATTGGGTACCATAATGAAGAGATCAAAAGAGCCTAGAAACCAGCTGAGCCAGTGAATTGAAGATTTGAGGTCCCTGCAAAACAAAAAGGAATGGCAGCCAAGGACAGCACTGGCTTAGAATATAAACTCATTTGTAAAACTTTATAGAAAGAGGGCACTAGAAGATTATGAGTTACATCACCTCATAAAACAATGAAAAGCAACAGAGAGAAAAACAACTTTACAGAAAACTTGGCAAGAGACCCAAACTAGTCAGAATATGCTGAGGTTATTAAAATTTAACATCCTTTGAAGTCTGAGTGCAAACTGAAGTACAATTTTTTTCACTTTATTTTTCTTGCATTTTTTTTTGCAACATGGCTAATATGGAAATATGTTTTGCATGACTACATGTGTAATTGATATCATATTGCTTGCCTTCTCAATGTATGAGGATGGGGCTAGAAGGAGGAAGAGAATTTGGAACTTAATTAAAAAAAAAGAATGTTAAAAAGAAATCATAAATTTGAGGAAAATTTAAAGGGAAAAAATTTAACATCCTTCTCACAAGGATTGGTCTCTCCATGAAGACAATGGGAGTTGTGTTTCTTTCTGCCTTGGGAAGAGAAGCTGCTAATGAAAGATCAAGACTGGAAGGGTAGGGTCCCCCTTCTATCCAGTACAGTGAGGAATCTCTACTGAGGGAGAGGAGAGTGGATAAGAGGAGGCGGCAGAACTTTCTCTTGACACAGATCAGCATGATACCATGGTGTCCTGTGGTAGTGTTATCTGTAATTCCCTTCTTCACACCTAAGCCTCTATAGGAAACCCTGATAGTGACCTCCAAACATACCGCTAAACAGATAAATAGAGAGGAATATTGCTAGGTTGTTTGTTTTTTTTTAAATCATGGGCATTGCTCTGGCAGCTGAAACTTAAGAAGAAAACAAATATTAAAAACTAGATATATTTACTCCTACCTTTTTTTACTCCATCAAAAGGTACCCATTTCTAAAGATGTCCCTTTAAAAAATTATTAAAGATTGCATTTGATGGATTTTATCATATTTCTCATTAACACCTGTGGTTGACCCCATCTATGAGGACTGGCCTAATGCTGAGCCATAGCTGACAGAAGAGACTTCATGTTTAACCACTGCCTGACCCCACTATGTACCAGTAAGTTCCTCTGTACTGAATAACTGACTTGGCCAACTATATTTTTAAGTAACAAATGCAAAATTCTCCTGATCATAATCCTAAAGCAAACCACTAATCTGTGTATGTGAAGCTAACAAACTTTCCTAATTACAATGCCCCTATACTCAATAAGGGAGTGGAGGGCTCAAGTCCGGATCATCCACTGACTTACCACTTCAAGGCCCCCCTCCTACTCAATTACTGTGAATCTGTCTAGCAATATTAAGGAGATATAAGGGCAGAGACCCAGAGAGCTAAGCTCTGGATAAGGGCAGACATCCTGAAGTACACCTCAACTACCACTTGTGCTGCCCTTGGGACCATAGGGCTGGGAAGCCAAACATTTGCATGCCCCTGAGAAATAAACTTTCTAGCTCATGATCCTTTGAGCGCTTATATTCCTTCTCAATACTTCACTCATGATCTCTTCATACTGTTCTTATATTTCCTGATGTCTTTTTGTTCCTAGCATGAGGGTGTGAGGTAACCATTGAAACCATACAGGAAAGAGTGACAATTCCTACCTGGCTCAGGGCTGGGATCTCAGCCCATTGTTAGAGAGATTTTACTTTCTGAGAGCATAATGAGACATTTCATAACTATACTTTCAACAGTAATATTACTGACCTGGGGTGATTTTAAAATCTGGGCAGATTTTAAAATCAGACTCTAGCCTAACATAATGACTAAGGGTACTACCAAGATGAAACTGGAAGGACAACAAATAAATTGAAAAAATAAATGATATCTTAAGATTTCTATAACAAAATTTTCTCCACCAATGACAATGGATCCACCACATTTGGACTCTAACATCACATTATCCAATAACTATAAGAGGAAGTAGAAATGGTACTAAATCTTATAGTTTAGAGGTCAAGAGGTCAAAAGAAGAGGAAAAGGTCTTACGTGTACAAAAATACTTATAGCAGCTCTTTTTGTAGTGCCAAAGAACTGAAAAGTGGATACCTATCAACAGGGGGAAAGGGGGAGGAGAGGCTGAAAAATCATGAAATATGAGTGTGATGTAATACTCTGTTCAACATTTATTCAATAAACATTTAGTGCCTACTGTGTGCCAGGAACTGTGCTAAGGACTGGGAATACAAAAAGTTAAAATTCCCTGCCTTCAAGTAGCTTACAATCTAGAAAAGGAGACAACATGCACATAAATATATACAAAGCAAGCTATATACAGGATAGATAGGAAATAGCAGAGAGAAGGCACTAGAATTAAAAGATATTAGGAAAGACTACCTATAAAAGATGGGATTTGGGCTAAGAAATTATTAGTTTTAGAAGAACTTTAGGAAAATTTCTGTGAATTGTTGCAGATAGAAATAAACAGACTGAGTGAATGAATGAATGAAGCATTTATTATGTACTTAATGGTATGTAAAGCACTGTGCTAGGTTCTAGAGATGCAAATAGAAAAAGTCTCTGCTGAAGTGGGGAAGTTAACATATATGGAAGGTTTCAGCAGAAAGTCAAATGGAAAAGTTCCATGATCCTTAGTGTGCAGTAGCAAAGTAGATATTAATGACTCCTCTTTAATGTCATTTCCACTGATAAAATCCTTTCAGTTTCTGAAGCTAAAATATTTGACAATAATGAGGTCTTTTGGTGGCAAGAACTTTCTTTTCTGGGTCTTCAGTAGCTGTGGTTTTAGCAACCTACAAGAGCAATTATCAGGCTACATCTCCATAGGGATTGCTTCCCAGTTGATGTCTAGGGTAGAAGCATTGGTATCCCCAAGATGTTTAGGTTTAACATGTTTAGCTCTCCTCATCATGGTCTGAGGGAAGATGGTGGTCAAGATGGTAGTGGTGGCTTGATTTGCCTGGCCCAAGCTATTTCCTATCTCTCCCTCAGGGTGCCTCACTACTTCAGCTAATCTGGGTGGTTTGCTCTGTGTGTAGCAGTTTGCTGATAGTAGGTGGGAAATAATAACCCATTCTCCACAGGAGTTAGTTCACAGGATCATGCCTATGAGGGCTAGATTAGTAGCAGAACTGGTGGTATGGGGTTCAAGGTTGCTGCCACTTTCAGGGTTTCTATGTGTATCTACCTCTTGGAGGCAAAATCAGGAAAACAATGTATCAGCAACATTGTAAAAGTAAAAACTTTTGAGAAACGAATTCTGATCACTGCAATGACCAATGATGATTCCCGAAGACTAATGGTGAAGAATGCTGCCCACGTCCTGACAAAGAAATGGCTTTGAGATGCCGGATGATATGTACCTTTGCAGACGTGGCCAGTGTGGGAATTTGTTTTGTTTGCTTTTGCAAATTTGTTATGAATGTTTTTTTTAATTATTCTTCCAGTGGAGGTAGGGGGAGTAGAAGTGAGAAAAATGCTAAATAATTAAACATGTAATTTGGATAGGAATGGAACTAAAAATATGTGAAGACCAGATGGACTCAACCAAGTATACAGAGAAAAAATCTATACAGTAGACAACATAATTGTGAGGGTATTGAAGAATCAGTCCTCAGGATATCTGAAAGAAAAGACTATATGAAATGCTTAGGGGAAAAATCATAGATCTCATTATGTATGAGGCAAAAAGAGTACTAAGAAAATATAAGTAACTACAGATCCATATGAATATTTTCCCAGCTCTACAAAAATTTTCATGAAAATTATTTAAACATATTTCAAGGGTATCCTTGATGAAGGAATGAGAAGAAAACTGGTAGATTTTTGGCAAATGATATTCTATAGCACACCACAACTTTATAATTACATAATTAGCTTAAAGACACAAAGAATACGAGATCCCACTTTGTTTATTGTTTCTTGACTATAAAAAAGCATTTGAGACAGGAGAGCAAAATGTCCATTTAAAGCAGTGGTTCTCAACCTGTGGGTCACAACCCATTTGGGGGTCGAACGACCCTTTCACAGGGATCACAGAGGTCACCTAAGACCATTGGAAAATACATATTTCCGATGGTCTTTAGGAGCCAAGATACCGCTCCTCTATCCATCTCCAGGTGGGTGCACCCACATGCAGATATGCCCACATATGAGTATTAAAGAGCTGAGGCATTAGGAAGGTTGAGAACTACTGGTTTAAAGGCTCTCCTCTCACAAAGGGTATCCTCTACATGTGTTAAAACCACATAGGAAAGATATTCAAGTAGAGATAACTCTGAGTAATGACCTTGTAACGATTAATGTCAAATAAAACATAGAGCAGAAATATATCTGTTCCTGAAAGGTGCTTGCGGCTGCTATAGAGCAGTGCTTCTTAAAGTGTGAGTCTCAACCCCATACGGGGTTTGTGAAAAATTTGGCAACAGTAAAAGGTTTATGAACATACAATGACCAAAAATTAATTAAAAATCAAACATGTAAGGTATCCGAGGTTTTTCTGGCAGCACTTGTCAATGATGCATTGCGCAACATCTCTGTAGCCATGGTTCTGAACACAAAACATGAGCACTTTGCATTGTGCAATGCCAAGGAAGATGGCCGAAATGGAAGAAAGGGTGGGAAAAAGTTTAAGAAGCCCTGCTATAGAATATGTCCAACACCGATTCTTTATAGACTAAAGATTCCCTATAAATAGTGAATCCTCACAATGCTCCTGTTTGCAAATTATATTGAAGTGATTTCATCAAGTCCCATAACTTTGTAGGGACTCAAATAAGATCTACCATCACCCAAAAGAATGATGTTTAAATCTTTTTGGCTTTTCAAGCTAAACAAAATGAAAAAACTCATTCCTGTAGTCCAAAAACATGATACATAGTTAAATGGCTAATGTATAGAGTTGGTCCATCAGCACAAATATCTTAGATACTATGTATGGACAATTAACTGGACCCAGAATTAAACAAAAGGAACCATGCAGCTTGTGTTGCCTCTGGAAAATTACACAGTACTTTTGATGACCCCAGCCTTCTTCCTAAAACAGAGGTTCAGCTTCTTAACATCACTGTTCTTTTGGTGATACTATACACCTACAGGTCACAGAATATGACCCTCTCCAAAGAATAAATGTGTGCATCATCCAAAGAGCAATGGAGAGATTCCTGGTGAGTTTGAGTAGGTTGCAACATAACTAGTAGAAAACAAATGTCCTGGAAAAGTGGATAAATAATATCATTAGTGAGATATTTGAGCAGGAAAAGACGTGTACTGTTCTTTTCCTGAGAATGAAGGATAACCCTGGAAAAACTCCATGCTCTGATTGTGAATCCATACAATGTCAATTCTAAAGGAAGTTCTCTAGGGTAGTTATTAGATCCACTTTTTGGAAAATTTATATGATTTCACAGACAAGAGTGACACAAATGAGAATGTTTGGATTAGTTGAGATCTGTAGGATGAAAGGTACTACCCACATTTATGAGATCAGGAAACTATAAAAGCACTGGAGTAATTAAAGTTATCAGCCTAGCATTAGCAACTTCATTCTCTTCCCATTTGTAAAATAATTGAACAGTGCTTCAGTACCTTTTCTCTTCTTCAGTCTTTGAAAAAATCAGTGACCATGACCAAGTAATCACATCCAATAGGTTTTTTTTTTTTGTACCTTAGATTTTTCTTCATCCAGGATCCTACCTTTCCTTTCTCTAAACTCTTTGAAATGTGTCTTCTTAAATTTGAAATAGTATGTCAGACTATGGCAGACTTTTCTGTCTTTTTATATCATGTTATTCTCTTACTCACATCCCCCTCAAAGTTCCCATCACTTCTAATTCAGTAAAGGGTTCTTTCTTGTTGGTCAGATCAGGTCAAGAATAGTAATTCCACTTGCTTCTTACTCCATCTTTTAGACTGAAGTATTCACTAAGGTAATTCAAGAATGTGACCATTTCTGGTTTTGCTATATAACTCTAGTAGTTCTCTGGAAGACTAGTCTTCCATTGCTAGTACACACCTCCCTACTATGTATTCGAGCTAATTCCCAAAGTCATTATCTCATCCCTCTAAGTAGTATAATTTATGTTCTGATTTCATTGATCTTAGCCCAAATGTTCTCCACCCTGATAGCCTAACCCCCAAAGGTCCTGGATATCCTCCCTTGATTATACTGTCTTAATATGTAATGCTGTTCTACCATTTAATTTATTTATTCTGTTCCTTCTAAGTAAGAAAAACATATTCTTTTAGATTTGGAATCAAGTCATGACTGTCATGCCACAAAATTTTAGTAATACTTCTAAGCTCAACTAGGTGTCCTTGCTTTAGGGGACTCTAAATGATACTTTTTCTTACCAATATTTTTTGTTCTTGAAAATAATAATAATAACTAGCATTTATATGGCACTTTAAGGTTTGCAAAATACTTTGCAAATATCTCATTTTAATGGACATACTTATGTGGTGTCATGATTTGTATTGTTGGCTCTCTTCTTAGTATCCTGTGAATTATCCATCCTCTCTTGTGGTATTCTTCTTTATCTGTTGAATCTGCTACTTTCTGTGGTATCTGGCTTGGCAGAGCTCTATAGGCAGTTTTCTCCCCATCCATTTCCATTTATGACACTCTTGATCAGATTTGGAAACTTCTAGGCAAGCATGTTTTTACCAACCTGTTTTAGGTTGGTGCACTTCATCCCTGGCCAACAGCCTATTGTTCCAGTGTTTTAAGACATGGTCAAGAATCTAAATCTCCCTCTCAGATGCCACCTCTCTTGCCAGCTGTTAATTTTCTGAATCACATTTTTCTTCTGAAGCCCATTCTCAGAAGGTATCTACAACAAGATGAGAATACCACCTATGCCCTAAAGGAGAAATTTAAATTTCTACTAAGAATTCATCTGATCAAGTTTAATTAACCACTTTAATTCTCTTCTGCACTCCATACGTGATTGCTGAACCATTATTGATGACCTTTGAAAGACCTTAGAGAGTGAAAGTCGTACCATAGGACTGAAGAAGAACATATGCTGTCCTGATTTTAAAAGGGTGAGAGAGAAGGAGAGTGGAAGTCTGCAAACTATAAGCCAGTGAGCTTGACTTCTAACCCTTAAAAAAATCTAGGACAAATTATTCAAGAGATTATTTGAGAGCAATGAGAGAGAAAAACCCCTCCTAGATCACTGCCTTGCATAGCTCAATGAAACTAGGAGCTACGCCATGCAGGGTTACCCGAGAGAGGGAGGTCATAGTGAAGAGTTCTGACCAAAGGTCACTGGAGAAGGAAATAGTAAACCACTCTAGTTCCTTTGCCAAGAAAACCCCATGCACACAACATTGGAAGATGAACCCCTCAGGTGTAAAGGGCCTGCTGTGCTATGATCCACAGGGTCATGAAGAGTTGGGTATAATTGAATGACTGAACAACAAAAACAGAGAGGGAAGCAGTGATTGCTAAAAATTAGTAGAACTTCACCAAGCTTGGCCCCAGAAAAGAACTGAATGTTTGGGGCATATCACATCTACTGACAGATACAGTTAATGCATTAGTTAGCTGAAATACTTTTTTTCCTCCTTTTTAATCTTTGTTACAAGGGATGAGTAACTAGGAAATGGAGGGTAGAGGAATGCATTCAGAAATTAATGTGATATAAAAACAAAAGTCATCATTAAAATAAGATTATTTTTAAAGAATAGATCATATCAGACTAATTTTATTGCCTTAATTCCAAGGTGGCAAGACAGGAGAAACTAGAAGGAGCCTGGAATACCAGATCAAAATGTGGCCTTGGAGTTTAGAAGACCTAGGTTCAAGCTCTGCCTCTGACACAGACTGGCTCTGTGATTCCAGGCAAGTCACTGAACCTCCCAGTGGCCCGAAGCAACTGTTTTTTTTTTTTTTTTAAAGACTATAAATCATGGAGCAGTTGCTGGTCTACATCAGTAGAAGAGATTTCTTTACCAGGAGTTCACTACACCAGTGAAATTACAGACCTGGCCAAATCAAGTAGACAGGTTTATCAGTGCTATGTTATAGACATAGAACACTTGGATTTCTGCAAAGGATTTGTCAATGCCTTTTATACTCTCTATTTGGACAAGATGAAGACATATAGGACAGATAATAATACAATTAGGTATTTTGGCAATTGAGAGATTGAATAAATGCATCAAGAAAGCAATCATTAATAGATTCCTATCAGCTTGGAAGTAGATTTCCATTAGAGTGTCTGTTCTTGACCCTGTACTCTTGTACATTTACATCAGTTATTTGCAGAAGGGAATAGGTGACTTGCTTATCAAATTCCTGGATGATCCAAAGATGTAGGAATAGCAAACATTGTCAGAATAGGTCATATTGCAAGATGAAATAAAAAGAAAAAGAAGAAAATTAATAGAGATAGATGAAAAAAATTATATTTGGGTTTAAAATCACTCAGATAAACATTTACTGTACAAAATATTTTAAAAAGATATCTAGAAGTTTTAATGGATTCCAAGTTCAATATGAGACAAAAGTGTGATCTAGCAGTCAGAAAAGCTTTATGTTATTTTAAGTTTTCATTAAGCTATAGATAGTATCCAAAGTAGGGTAGAAATAGTCATGCTATTCTTTATCCTCTGTAGATCACATCTGTAATATTGTGCTCAGATAGACAGATAGATAGATAAAGCTGGGACAAGTCCAGCAGAAGGAAAACATAATTGTGATAAGACCAGAAAATATACAAGAAGAGTGTCAGTTGAAGCAATTGGGGAAGAGAAGATTTAGGGGAAACGCAATGTGATTCAGAAGAGGGATTTGCCTTGTTTTGCTTCCCCTCAGAAGGAATATCTAGAAGCATTGGGTAGAATTTGAAGAGAGACAGAATTAGACTTGACATTAGCAAAAGTTTAATTATAGTTAGAACTGTCCAAAAGTGAAATGGACTACCTCAGAAGCTAATGGGTTTCACCTCACTATAGGTCTTCAAGCAGAGGCATATTGATCATCTCTTGAGAATGTTGTAGAGGGAATTCTTAATTGGGTATGGATTGAGCTAGGTGGCTTAAGTACCTGTCAGTTCTGAAATACTGCTATTGTAGTTCCTTATAATTCCTTGGCCATTTTGTTCTCCACCCTAAAATATTCATGTAATTGGGAAGGGTTGGTTTTTTTTTTTGCTTTGGAATAAGTTGAAATAAATATTTAAGTGTGCATGTGTGTGTGTCTATGTGTTTGTGTGTGTGTGTGTGTGTGTGTGTGTGTCAAATGGCATAAAAATCCTGATTTAATCTTGGAGTTCAAGCAACTGCAAGTAGTTCAGCATTGATGAATTATAGAGGGTAGAGACTGGAGTGAAATATAGAAAGGGGCCAAGTTATGGAGAGTTTCAAAAACCAAACAATAGGGAACAAGTGGAGCTCATTTAGAAGGGGGCAGAGGGAAGGGGGCTATGACATAGTCAGATCTACATTTTAGAACAATCATTCAGGTCTGAGTGGAGAATGGACTAGCATGGGAAGAAACTAGAGGCAGGGAAAACAGTTTTTAGTGAGATAATAACCTAGATGAGAGGTAATGAGGACATGATCTATGTGGCTTTCTGAGTGGAGAGAAGGGGACATATATGAGAGATTTTATAAAGATAAAAATGATAGTATTTGGCAACAGACTGGATGAGTAGGTCGTGAGCTTGGGTGACTCTGAGGATGGTGATGCCCTGGACAGATGTCCTTGAGTTTGAAGATGGAAGGAGTGAGAAAGGAAGAGGTTTACAAGGAAGAGAATCATTTTCATTACTGGAAGAGGTCTTCCAAAAGTCACACTAAAAGAAGTGGATGGTTTTCGAGTGGGACCTTTAGGCACAGAGTTGAGGTAGCTAAGCCAATGGGATTTAGGTGCTGAAGATGGAAAGGAACAGCTGCTGAGATAAACTTTGAGAATATATCAGGAAAATTGAAGTGACCCTCTGTTGCAATATATATGACATGACAGAGTCAGGAATCTGTAGCTACAAGGTGTTGAGAGACAGCCCAAAGGATGAGAACGATCCGGGAACACCTTTAGCTTCCTAGCAAAGTCACTTTTCTCTCTTCTAGACAAGTATGTTAGCTTTTTGTCTTCTGTATCTGTTACTTTCCATTTAGATTTCATTTAACCGCTCTGAAACTCTATTGGCCAGAAGAAATGTGTGTATTTTGTTTAAAGCCTTCAAATTGGGAGAAAATGAGGGAACATTTCCAGGAAGAGAAAAGATTTGGTAAGTAGAAGCTTGTTTAGACGTATTGGGACAAAGTGAGAGAATATCAGACCACACCAGCCTAACATAAATTCAGGATTCAGATACTACTAGAAAGAAAACAAAGCCACTGACAGCTACTGGATTCTGGGGAGCAAAGCTTGGGAAAGCTCACTTTCATTTTCTAGCCACCTTTTAAGAATGGAAAAGTTTTTCCTTGAAGGTAGAGGGAACTAAGACACACCTCAAACTCCCTCCCTTAGAGCACAGGTCACCCATCCTGACAGCTCACTGGTGCCACCTGCTGCAAATAGAAAGGGAGTTAGATCCAGCATTGAGAGAAGGAAAAGAGTAGACTGAATTGTCTTTGAAAAATTGCACTTTAATTTTCAATGACGGGGCAGCCAGGTGGCACAGTGGATAGAGTTCCAGCCCGGGAGTCAGGAGGAGTTTGAGTTTAAATCTGGTCCCACGCTTGACACTTAACTAGCTGTGTGACCCTGGGCAAGTCACCTAACCCTGATTGCCTTGCCACACACATTCCCCAAAAAATTTTCAATGATGCCACTTGTGTCTCTCTTCATTACACTCTATCTTTTCAACACCAGTATTTTCTTGATATTACTACATGGCTTGAAATCATACAGTACTGTAGTCTAAGAAGCATCAGTTTCAAGGCATTCAAAGGACAATAGAAAGACCCAAAAGGAGTTTGAGAGACAAAAGGGATAGAGTGCTAGACCTGTAGTCAAGAAGACTCATCTTCCTGAGTTCAAATCCAAGTGTGAACCCACTCTCCCCAGGAGTGAAAGTGGTAGAGGAAAGAGTATGTTCCCAGTCCAGGGGAGGAAGAGTAATTTGCTTTACATTTGGAGAGATGCAAGGGAAGACTGATACCTACAATCATCGTGAGGGTTAGAAGAGAGTGGGATGCAGCTTGCAGAATATAGATCCTATATCTAGATGGAATATTGAACCTGAGTAATCCATGTGTATCAGATATCTTCCCCATTGCTTTTAGCCAAACTTAACAAAATACTTAGATAAAGCAAATTTCATCCACTTTATTCTATAATCCTGGGAGGTCATGAGAGAAAAGAGTATCAGTAACAGGCTTTATTTGTGTAACTGATTCACAGTAGCCCTGGCAAAGAATGATGATGGTATATTATGCAGAGTTGGGGTATGCCTGATATTTGGGGAAGACAGGTGGAGTTCCTTGCTCCTAATCCAGTACTGACCTTCTGGCCTGAAATACCCCTGCCAACAAATAGTTTTCCCAATCATCTCAGCACATTGGATTTTAATGTTCCAAATAAATCCTGCGACTGACCCAGACTAACTTTTCTGTTTATGTGTTTGTATGGATCCTGATTTGTATTCTACTCTACTCTATAAGAGGGAATTGTCCCTTTTTTCCATCCTAGCATTTGCCTAATGATGGCATATGGCAGCCCTTCCCTAGGTGGGATACAGCAGCATATGCATTTTTACAATGGCATTCCAGTAAGCTTCAGATGGTGGGAATTTCATGCCAAGTAACCCTGGTGTGACTGAGCTGGAAGACTTAAAGGCCTCCTCTCATCCCTCACAGACCAAGAGATATATGAGTCATATACTAGGATACCCCCCTCCCTGGACTGGAAGGGATGCCCTCGTCTAAGTAATTTCTCCTTTTCTCTTTCCCTTTTTTCCCTTCCTTCCCTTTTTCTTTCTTTTTTTCTTTGAGGGGAGAAGGTAGGGCAATTTGGGTTAAGTGACTTGCCTAAGGTCACATGGCTAGTAAGTGTTAAGTGTCTAAGGCCAGATTTGAACTCAGGTCCTCCTGACTCCAGAGCTGGTGCTCTATTCACTGTGCCACCTAGCCGTCCCTCTTTTTTTCTTCTTAACCTCGGATTATTGTTGTTGCTTCTCATTTATTCTTGAAGAAGATCTCCAATTACATGGACTTAGAGATAGCAGTGACAGAGGGTAGGAAAGATAGTTTGATACATGAGGTCAGAATATGTGTGCTAGATTCAGAAGAGGCAATGGGAAAAAATAGTTGAGGGAAAGAGAAATCAATGGATAATGGAGTTAAGAGAGGAGCCACCTCCTCCCCTTCTAAAGCAAAAGAGGTTATTTTTAAATTATTTAGTCATATTAAGATATTGATCTGAATACATCAAGTTCTTCCTCTGGTGGATAAAAAATCCAGCAAAGTTTCAAGAATACTAAAAGGTCATTAAGTCTTGCAGCACATTTATAAGTATTTCTATAAATATTGTAAATATGGCCACTAGAGATAACAGGATTTTGATGCCAGTGGTAGCTTTCATGGAAGATGGGTACAAATTATTTCTTTTGGCTTAAAATTAGGGATAGCCTATGAATTATCTCCTTTGGAACTGAAGAGATAGCTGATGTCACATTGATGGAATAGATTGGGGGGGAAAGGGGTTGAGGACTTTCCATCTAGCTATTACTTAAAATGTGTGTGTGTGTGTGTGTGTGTGTGTGTGTGTGTGTGTGTGTGTGTGTGTGTGTTGGGAAGACTGAGTAAAGGCTAAATGGTGAAGTTATCCCTGAGTCATGGGAGGGCAAGGAGAACTCTTGTTCAAGTGTTCTGCCTTAGAATTTTAATAAACACTTGCTTGGATGGATGTCTAGTCTACTCTATAATTTCAGAAAGTTTTACTGGTTCTGATACAATTGCAAAGGCAAATCTTCATTTAGAAGACCCTTGCCCTACTACAAGAAAAATGTGTAAGTCATTAGATTAAGTGTAAAGCTTTCGCTTGGTTGACATTTCTGAAGGATTTTCATCTAGTATAAGATAAGAGCTCTGCCAAGGCTACATGCCAAATAACCACCCCACAAGCAAGCCTAAGAAAAATCATCTCAAAGCAAAGAGCCCTAAGTGGGAAGCAAAGCTGGCACCTTCTCTCCTCACCAATTAAAATGCCAAGAAACCCAAGGTCAAAATCAAGAAGCAGGGCTCAGAGAAAGCACCCTAGGAGGAAGTACAAAATGGACAGAGCTGGAACAATTAGATTGTGCTATCTCTGTCCAAGGGTTGCACAGGCCCAAGAGACATGTTCATAGGGAACTGAATGGGTACATATAAGCAGGCCATAGGTAGGCACTCTTTGCTGCGACATCTGTGGATTTTGCTAAAGGTATCACTGAATAAAAGTGGAACCCAGAACCCATAAAGTGTCTTTGTTTTGTGTTAATTCCTGTGCTTAGGGGTGGGATACAAAATTATGTCCAGTGAAAGTGGGTGGGAATGGTAACCCTGATTCCCTTCTCAGTCCTTGACATAGTATTTCTTCATAATTCAATGTATTATAAGTTAGAATCTGGCCCTTTCCGCGCTGCCCTGAAGAGGGTTCCATATGGCGTTGTTCTCGGTTTCTGTCATAACTTTAAAGGGAAACTTTCACAATGTCCAGAGCCCTAGATGTCTTGCAGATGAAGGAGGAGGATGTCCTCAAATTCCTTGTTGCAGGAACCCATCTGGGTGGCACCAATTTGGACTTCCAGATGGAACAGTACATCTACAAAAGAAAGAGTGATGGCATCTACATCATTAATTTGAAGAGAACTTGGGAAAAACTTCTGCTGGCAGCTCATGCCATTGTTGCCATTGAGAACCCAGCAGACGTTAGTGTCATCTCATCCAGGAACACTGGCCAGTGAGCTGTTCTGAAATTTGCTGCTGCCACTGGCGCCACACCTATTGCTGGATGTTTCACACCGGGCACCTTCACTAACCAGATTCAGGCAGCTTTCAGGGAGCCTCGCCTCTTGGTGGTCACTGATCCTTTGGCAGATCACCAGCCTCTAACTGAAGCATCGTATGTTAACCTCCCAACCATTGCACTGTGCAACACAGACTCCCCACTTCAGTATGTGGACATTGCCATCCCGTGTAACAACAAGGGAGCTCACTCCGTGGGTCTGATGTGGTGGATGCTGGCCTGTGAAGTCCTTCAGATGCGTGGTACCATCTCCTGGGAACACCCATGGGAGGTTATGCCTGATCTTTACTTCTACAGGGATCCAGAGGAGATTGAAAAGGAAGAGCAGGCCGCAGCTGAGAAAGGAGGAATTTCAGGGTGAATGGACTGCACCTGCCCCAGAATTCACTGCTACTCAACCAGAGGTGGCTGATTGGTCCGAGGGAGTACAGGTCCCATCTGTGCCCATTCAGCAGTTCCCCACCGAAGATTGGAGTGCTCAGCCGGCTACTGAGGATTGGTCTGCTGCTTCTACTGCTCAGGCCACTGAGTGGGTAGGAACTACCACAGAACGGTCTTAAAACCCACATGCTCTAATAGTGTTGGAAGAATGCTGATGGAAAATAAACATTGGTTTCTTACAAAAAAAAAAAAGTTAGAATCTGCTACCAAAACTCTCCCCCTTGAAAAAAAAACCCCACCATTGCCCAGAAATTGGAGAATCTATTATAACAACCCTAGAAGTAATTCCCCTTCACACATTTTGTTGCTAGAGAGTGGCTGGAACATAATCTACCAGTAGAAGCTTTTATAAACAATAACAAGATAAAATTATTTGTTCATTTCTTCATTCATTTTGGAAGGATCTTCATCTCCCACCTCTTAGCTTTTGCACTGGCCATCCCACATACCTGGAACTTCTTCTTTCCTTAATGCCTTTTTTCCTTTAGGACATAGCTCAAGCATCATCTTCTGCAGGAAGTTTTTCTGTTCACCCAACTAAGAGTGACATTCCTTTCAAACTACTCTATACTTGATTCCTTTTTATATATTTACACTATTCACTTTACACTATTATGCTGTATGTATTTATACATGTACTTTTCATTTTCCACGTTGGAATGAAAGCTCCTTGTGAGGAGGTCTTGCTTTATTCTTCATACTTGGATCCTCACCATCTAATCAAGTGCTTAGCATAGTAGGTGGCTAATAAATGCTTTTGATTTTACTGATTGTCATTTATTACCATCTAGTCTATGCTCAGTAAAAGATATAGATGTCTTATAAATGTAAGACATAGTCCCAACCCTTTAGGAGCTCACAGTCTGGCTAGGACAGGGATTCTTAACCTGGGTTCCATAAACTTAAAATACATATTTGATAGTTATGTTTTAACATATCTGGTTTCCTTTATAATGAGTGAGAGAGCTCATTTAAAAGCATTATTCTAAGAAGGGGTCCATAGGCTTCTCTAGATTGCCAAAGGGTTTCATGACTCAAAAAAGGCTTTGAAGGCTTGGGAGAAAAGACTAATCCTTAGGAAATGTTTAACAAAACAAAAAAGTCTATTATGAAGTAGGGACAGGTAGTGTGGTATAGTGGAGAGAGAGCTGGCCTTGGAGTCAGGATGATCTTGGTTTAAATCCTACCTCTGACACATATTGTGTGCCCTTAGGCAAGTCAATTAACCTTTCAGTGAGGACCCTAAGGCACTTTCTAAGAAGAAGTTACAGAAGAGAGTCATATCTTCACTGAAATTCCCTAGGAACAGTGACATTGCAAGTACAATCCTCTTACCTATGTTGAAATGAAATACCAAGATAAGTGGTCTCCACTTCCCTTTAAATCAGAGAAAGAGAAATCCTTGTGGATCTGAATTGTTAAGTAGAGGGCAGGAGGAGGAGAGTCAAAACATGAGGATGGTAGGATCATGGAATAAGGTAGATCTGAGCCTGGCTGGAGCATAAGGCTTATGTTAAAGAGAAGTTGGACATAAGACTCAGTCAGTTCAGCTGACTTGCCCTTTCCTAAAATCATCATTCCATCTCCTGCCTCTGAGGCTTTGCCAAAGCTGTCCCCCAGGTTTGGAAGGCACTCCTACCTCTATTGCACCCCAAAGAACCCTCAACTTCCTTCTACACTCAACTCAGGTTTCAGCACATTGACAAGTATGCAAATGAAGCTCCTTGGGGTCCAGGATTGTTTTCCATTTTGCCTTTGTGTCCCCAGTACCTAGGTGTGCCTTGCACAAAATAGGTACTTAATAAATGCTTATGGGTTTAGATTGGATTAGGTTGAAATCTTCCTTGAGAAAATTTCAGCCTGAATGTGTATTGCTTTCAACAAAGCACTTAAATGCGGCTCTACAGTAGAACCAATTAAAAGTTAATTAATTCGTCAGGACGGATCCATTAACTCATTAAACATGCTAGATGGCCTCTGAGGTCCCTTCCAACTCTGAGACTCTGTGATACATAACATCATATATCTCATTGCTTAATTCTCCCTAAATTGCTCTGGCCTCTTCACTTACCTTTCAGATGCTGACCTTTGGGGAAGAGTTCTATGAAGGATATGATGCTATTCTGTTAAAGCTGCGTATTTTAACTTTAAATGCTCATATCAGGGAAATGCCAGGTTTTTTTCATAGACATTTTAGAATATTGGCACAGTGCCTGGCACATAGTAGGCCTGCATTAACTATTTGTTGAATTGAATCAACGTGTATCATTACATGTGGACATATTTAGGGCTTTCCATGTAATTAGTAAGTTTGCCTAAAGCATTCAGTTAGGTACATGATCCCCTTATCTCTCAGCTTCCACTATGCATGCAAGCTTTTCTTCTTCTTCCTTTACCCAAAATGATTTTACTTTACTCTCACGTCCTTTAGCTCTGTTTCTTCTTTTTATAGCATTTATCACACCTCACCCTGTACTGAGGTGGACAGGAACAAGACCAGTGATTTCACTGATAAAGGGAACCCCCAGGTTCTGCTAAAAAGGTAGGTCACGCCCTTCTCTGAGTTGTCTGGATGAGAAGAAGTTAAATGCCCAGGATTACATAGACAATATGAGTCAGAGGTAAAATTTGAATCTAGGTCTTTCAGGGCTGTAAGGCCAGTTCTAGCCGCTACAATCAAGATAGTCTCCAATACACACGTACACACACACACACAAGCATATACTATGTATATATATTATGTGTATATGTGTATATATACACACATAAACATGTGCACATGTGTATATATATAACTATACACACATTGTGTTATAAGTATTTATAAATATGCATTGTCTATGATGTATATGGGTGTTTCTGTATTTCTATATATGCTATCTGCTCATATAGACAGACAGATAGATAGATAGATATAATATATATACATATATAATATATATATAATATAGATATAATATAATACACATATATTCAGTTAAAAAAAACTTCTCTAGTTCTATTACTTCAAAGTCCACTAAAGGGATTCAGTGTCAGAATATGTGTGTGTATGTATGTATGTATGTATATATATGCATGTATACATACACACATAATATACATACATATTTTATATATAAACTAAATAATACTTATGCATTACTGCTTATATATTATACATAGTAGCTATGATTATACATATTATAAACAACAGTGTTTATATCTGTATTACTACTAGAAGAAATCATGCCACAATAGATTATACATAATTTTTAAGATACATGTCATGTTAGATGTGTGTATGTATATGGATGGTTGAATGGATGGATATGGAATGTAATAGAAGACTGGCCAATAGAGGGCCTAGTCCCTCCAGCATGTGTAGTCAGCCCTGCTTTGTGGTAAGTCATGTGCATGCTCAGCTGAATCATTGGCCAGTCCTTTGTTACATTAGCATGTACTATATACATGTCTTATCTACTCAACTAATAGCTCTTTGAGAACAGAATCTAACACAAAGTCCTGTATATAGAAGATGCTCAATAAATCCAATAAACATTTATTTTCTTTTTAAATTTATTTTATTTTGAACTTAAGAGATAAAACAACCATTTCCATAATGTAGTAGAATAGAAATGGGGAGAAGGGGAAGGATTGTGTATGAAATTGCAAATCTATTATGTGCAACTTGCTTTTAAATAGTAATAAAGTTAACATATAATTTTCTTTTTCCCCCTTTTATTCTTACTTACCTCCCCCCATCCTAGAGATGGCTACCACTAGACACAAATATGTATGTGTGTCTATATATATATATATATATATATGTTTATGTATGTAAAGTTATTCTATGCATACTTCTCTTTATCAGTTCTTTCTCTAGATGCAGATAGTGTCTTCATAGGATCTTTGTAGTTAATTTGGATATTTATAATAGTCAAAATTACTTAGGTGCTTATTACCATGTACCATGTACTGTGCTAAGCACTTGGGGACACAGTTAATAAAAAGAAAGACAGCCCTTGTTCTCAAGGAGCTGACAATGGAATGGTGGGGGGGAGGGGTAAGGCGCAAAAAGAGACAGGAAATAGGAGGAGGAGAGACATGGGATATCTTGTTCCTGGAATTGAAACTAGATAGAAGAGTAAGTGTAAAGTGTCTCCAGCTGAAAGTTCAGTTTCTTTTCTCTAGAAAGAAAGGCATTGGGAGGATTTGGGTACTTCATTCTCCAGACTTCCAATCAGAGGGGAGAGGAAGCTGAGGGAGGTAGTGTCCATGAAGGCTTGAAATATGGCAGGGTAATGAGATTAGAAGTGATAAGTTTCTCCTTGGAGAAGCATCTTACTCTATGGAATTGAAGCCAGACAGAGCTGCAGATGCAAAGAGGAAGGAAGGAAGGACAGAAAGAAGAAAGGAAGGAAGGAAAGAAGGAAGGAAGGAAGGAAGGAAGGAAGAGAGAAAGAGGGAGAGAAAGAGAGAGAGAGAGAGAGAGAGAGAGAGGGAGAGGGAGGGAGGTATAATGCAATGCAATAACACTTCCAAGTCACCGTCATTGAGCTGGTTTTGGAAAAGCCATTTAAAAACAAATTGGGAAATTTTTTGAGAGAAAAAATGTTTCTAAAGTTGCTGCCTGCTGGCCTCACAGATCTTCACCAATCTAATCTGAAGTGCCCTTCCTTCTTTACTCCTTGAAACACACAGCTGTGGATTATCCTGCCAGGCAAATTCTTAGAAGTGTTGCCCAGATATCAACTCAATGACCTATTGGGCATTTTTCATTTTTAAAACTTCTCTAATTCTATCATTTCAAAGTCCATTTAAGGGATTCAGTCTCTGAGTCACCCTGCCCACCCTCCCACCCTCATTCCTTTATTTTTCTCTTCTTTTTGATGCTGAAACCCAGTGCACACATTTGATTCAGAATTAGACCAAAGCCTCATGGTATATTTTCTGTTATCCCTAGGACTTCCATCATTTCACTGGCAATTTCATTTTATAATACTTTTTTATCTTGTTCTTCATCAGGAAAAAGTACCACAAGGCAGAGCTCAAAATGACTTGTTAAAGAATATCAAACCCTGTCTATCAACACCCTGAATCTCTTATCTTAACTCTAAATTTTGATTGCATCTGCCCATGGGAGTTGTGAAGGGTGAGTTTTCCCTATTTGTGTGTAATAGCAGTGCTTGGCTCTGGGGAAAATGATCACTAAATGCAGTATCAAATCATGTAATGCCATATATAGGGATCGAAAACACCAGCCAGACCAACCTATGTTCACGTGAAAGTTTGGGGCTGGAGAGCTCCCTCTCAAAGTTTAATTATGTGCAACATGACTTGCAAGGAGACAGCCTTCAGAAATGATGACACCCCAGGGAACATGCTAAGTATCCTGAGGTCTTAGGTGCCAAAATTTGGGAGTGGTTTAGGGTACTCATAAAAATTTCCTATGGCAAGAATGTACTATACTCACTGTTTCCTTTGGAAGGTCCTCATCCAAAGACTAACTCTAATTCTTGGGAAATTTTTTTGCTATCTTTTTCATGGTGATCCATGAAACAGATATTTTTAAAAAGCAATTTCAAATTATGTCAGAGCTCTATGGCAAAAGTCCCTTTTTAAAGACTTTCCCATTTCCAGTCACTCCTTATTTATCCATGTGTATTAAGCCTGACAGCTACCTTAAGGGTCCTGGAAAAATTCCAAGAGTAATTTAAAATGGTGCCAAAACCTTTCTGAAGTAATCCTGAAGGAGAGCAATGAGACTGTGGGAAGGTTCCTCAGAGTTGCATGAAGATCTAAGCTATTCTTTAAAATCTTCCCCAAAGAGTCCATGCCAACTACTCCCACATTAGGATTCAGTGTGGGCTCTATGGATTACATGACAGTCCAGAGGGAGAAGTTTCAGCTGTCCAAACAGAAAGTCATTCACTTGTCCCTTCCTAACATGTAGCTACTTTGTGATTTTTTACATACTCCCCATCTGCACTCACCAAGTCTCTCCCCGTCTTCAAGGTTAAGCTTCTTCTCCCTCTCATAAACAGTTCAGTGCAATTGATTGGAGAGGAAAGGGGGAGGGGAGCAAAAGGGATGGTAATTGGGCCTAAAGTAATTTTTTAAAATTTTTTTAGAAAACTTTTTAGAAAAATATGAGGAAAGAAAGAGGGAGGAAGAAAGGAAGGTAGGAAGGAAGAAAGAAAGAAAAAGAAAGAAAGAAAGAAAGAAAGAAAGAAAGAAAGCAAGCATATTTTGCAGGATAGGCTCAAATTATGAAAGTCCTTTTTAGAAAGAAGACACTTATTTCTATCCATTCGTTAAGTAAATGGCTCTATATAGTAGAAGTGTAGTAATATATTACAATAGCAGCTAACCATAGAACTGCTATAGTTTAGAGCCCCTGGCATTTCCATTATAAGTCTAATGTTTCAGTGGTGCATAACTCAGCTATTTTAATTTGCATGGAGCTGCCACTGGCTACCAAAAAAAAAGGAAATCTTACCTTAAATGTCTTAGAGTCATAGAATCTTGAATTTGAAGGCACCTTAGAGTTTATCTAGTCCAACCCATTCCTAAATTGTGAATGTCAGTGAAATTCCACATAAGTGGCTCTCTAGCCTACCCGTGCTTAAAGACTGCTAGTGATCAGACATTCACTAACCCTCAAGGCAGTTTATTCCATTTATTTTTCAACAGTTCAATTTCAAACAATTATTAGATATCCTGGTACAAGTTTTGCTATTTATTTCTATTAAATTTCATTTTGTTAGTCTCATCCCACATTCTAATCCCTTGACATCTTTTGGTCTTCTGAGTCATTAGTTTATTCAATAAACATTTATGAAACACAGCTGTGCACAGAGCACGTGGTAGGAGATACAATATTTAGATAGGATATAGTCCTTGCCCTCATGGAGTATATAGTGTATCACAGGGCTAATACACAAATACAGATAATTGTAATATTAAAGGCAACACAATGAGTGTATTAGAGTCATAAAACAGGCTGCCATGGGAAATCTGGGAGAAAAGATCCGTCAATTCAACAAGTATTTATTGTCAAGTATTTATTAAATATCTAATCTGGCGGTAAATTACTCCACTAGATGATATAGCTATAGATAAAGAATGCAGGGGCAGCTAGGTGGCACAGTGAATAGAGCACCAGCCCTGGAGTCAGGAGGACCTGAGTTCAAATCCAGCCTCAGACCCTTAACACTTACTAGCCATGTGACCTCGGGCAAGTCACTTAACCTCAATTGTCCTGCCCTCCAAAAAGCAAAAAAAAGGATAATGAATGCAGAATAATTTTAAAGAGGAGAAAACATTAATCACTTGGAGGTCAGGAGATTTCTTATGAAGGTGGATGCACCTAAATGAAAGAATGGGAAAAGATCTATTAAGCAGTTACTGTGTGTCCAACCCAGGATACAGGTACAAAATCAACAATATTCCCTATCCTCAAGCAGTTTCTATTCTACCAAAGGGAGGCAAGGCATTTAGGAGGACTGGTGGCAAGGGAGGGATATTTTGATTTGGAAAATTACAGGGCTGGTAAGTGAGTGAATGTGTGGTGGTATGTGGCTGAAAAGCAGATAGCCAGAGGGTAAAATGAAACATGGCTGTAGCCAGACAGATGAAAGGCAACCACTCACAAAGACAGTAGTCCCCCAGGTCAGGAGTTCCAGAGATGAAAGGGTAAGCTTCTCCAGGTAAGATTCTCTCAGCTGTTAAGAAAGCTGGGGAGTAAAATATAGAAAATAGCAAGCAAATAAATTGAATGTTAGCAGTGGTAATGTGAAATCAGGCTAGAAAGTTAGATGAGAGCCAGATTGCGAAGGGCTTTAAATTCCAAACAGAGAAGTTTATGTTTTATTGAGAAGTAGGGAGTTATTGCACCTTTTTGACCAGGGGAGCAATATATCTATAGATATGTGCAGGTTGGGTAGAGTGAAGAAAGAAGAGATTGGAAGCAGGAAGATTAATTGGGAGACTACTGCAATAATCCAGGTTTCATAGAAGAGGTAGTAGATCAGTGGGCTTTAAAGGACACAAAGACATTAACAGCGAAAGAAAGATGAGAAGGGATATCAGATATAAACAAGAGCATGAGCAAAATCCTGGCATCCACTTGAGTCTGATTTTAGGGAATAAAAATTTGTCCACATTGGCTGAAGTATTCAGTGTGTAAAAGTGGGTAACAAGGGTTAAATCTGAACAGATAAGCTGGTGCTGGATTGTCTCCTAACTTCCAGGTGTGTGGTATTGGCAAAGGCTCTAGAAGACCTATATGTGGTATAGTGGGTGTTAAAAGAACATTTCTGGAGACAGTTTTGTCTAAGGCATAAAGCAGGGTTTCTTAACCCAAGATTCAAAGACACCTCCCCCCAAGGTAACCATGGACAGATTCCAGGGGTCCCATGAATTTCAATGAGAAAAAGTACATAATTATTTCATTATAATTAGTGTCCTTTGCTGTCCCATGTATTTTATTTTATGCATTTAAAAACTTTGTTCTGGGAAGGGGTCTATAGGCCTCGCCTGACTGCAGAGGGGTCCATAACACCAGAAAGGGCAAGAATCCCTGGCAAAGAAGAATTGTTGTGGTAGGAGGTTAGGAAGAATGGTATTGGAGATTTCTGTGGTGCTCACCCTCCAATTACAATGGAGGTTCTGAAAGAATATGTATATAATCCTGTATACAGCATCTTATGACTCTGCCCACAAGGTTACCATTGGCAGCACCCCTAGTTCACAATGACAACCCAGGAGGTCCCAAACATCTGCATTTTACCTGGACATTGTAAGCAACGTCAATTGTGCTGTGATTCATAGAATTGTTCCTTTAGAAAATGCATGGTATTATTTTTATCACTTTGATTCCATTGATAAAAACAATAACGACAATAATAAATACCTACATTTTTATCATGCTTTCAGATCTATAGAATGCTTTCCTCACAACAGCCCTGGGGAGCACAGCTTCCAAGGATAAGGAGGCAAGTCCCTATGCTCCAGGCTGCCCAGATTAAATCTGGAGCTTTTGTATTCCATTCTGGGCACCACTCTTTAATAAGGATTGAAAAATAAGCTGAAAAGTACACAAAGGAGGCAACCAGAATAAGGAAGAACCTTGACTCAGTGCCTTATGGAGATTGGTTGAAGGAAGTGAGCATGTTTAGCTCAGAGAAGAGAAGATTCATAGGAAGAACATGTGAGCTGCCCGGGTATTTGAAGGGCTTCCCAGAAGAAGGGTTAGGTTTGTTCTATTGGCCCTAGAAAACAGAACCAAGAGTGATGAGTAGAAGCTGTGAAGGGAAAGGAAGATGTTCAGAAAACCTTCCTAAGAATTTGAACTGTCCAAAAGTGGAATGAGCTGCCTCGGGAGATATTGGATGTTGGGTACATGCACAGAAAGTAAGAAGTCAAATATACACCCTCTCTTTTCTCCTCCAACACTACCACCCCCTGGTGCAGGATCTCATTCTCCCACACCTGGATGATACTAATTGTCCGCTGGGTGGGCTGCCTGCCATAAACCTCTCCCCACTCCAGTCCATCCTCTTAACAGCTGTCAAAAGGATCTTCCTAAAGGACAGGTTCAACCATCACCTGCTGGATCAAATATAAAATTGTTTGGCTTTCACAATCCATTGTAACCTGCCCCTCCCCACCGTTTTAATCTTCTGCTACCTTGTTACCTCCTACATACTCTGTGATCCAGACGACATTGGTTTCTTTGCAGTTCCTCAGACAAGAAATTATTTCTCAGTCCCAGGCATTTTCATTAGCTGTCTCCCATTCCTGAAATGCTCTCCCTCTTCATCTCCACCTCCTGGCTTCCCTGGCTTTCTTCAAGTCCCAGCTAAAATCTCACATTCTACAGAAAGTCTTCCCAGACTCATATTAATTCTAGTGCCTTCCATTTGTTGATTATTTCCAATTTATCCTGTCTATATCTTGTTTGTACATTGTTCTTTGCATGTGGCCTTCCCCCATTAGATTGCAAGCTCCTTGAGAACAGCAGCTGTCCCTAACTTTTTTTCATCCTGACAGCACAATACTGGGCATGTAGTAGATGCCCAAGACATGTTTTCTGAGTGACTGATTGGCCTTTCAGGGTTGCATTGGACTAGATGGCATCATACATTTCTTTCCACTGCCAAAATTCTGTGATTCTCTGAAGTAGGCTGATATTTACACAGAAATTCATGGTGTATAATATGAGGTAGCCACAAAGGCAGGAGGTCAAGAGAACCAATCATAGCCCTGAAGAATGGTTATACTGAGTCACAGATCATCAAAGCTGAAAGAGACTGTAGAGATTATTGAATTCAACCATCTCATTTTACAGGTGAGGAAACTGAGTCCCAGAAAGGGGAAGTGGTTTACCTAAAAATGAAATCAGTTTCTGTTTAACCAATCACATACCCTCATGATTCCCTTTGTAACCGACAGCACCTGTCTTTGAGATAAATTATATCAATGGAATAGATTTTCTCTTGAGTAAATTCAGCTGTATTCTTCAAGAGGACTGGGAGTCTGTGATGTTATTGTCAATAGCATAGTACTCCAAAGAGCTAACCTATATGACCCAGAGTTAGTAAGCCAGGATAGTCAAGAAAGTCTCATTCATAGAGGCAGTAACCCTGGAAGTCTATGGCTGGTCCCAAACACAGGCAAACAAAGTGATACTCAGTGCTACATGAACTAATAGATACTTGAATGCTTTGAAAAAATCTACAACTTTAGCAAAAAACCAGCATAGTCCAAAAGGAGAGACATGGAAGATACCTCTTGCTTCCTTCCCCCACTCATTTGCAGAGTCCATGAGTAGGAAACATTGAATGTATTTTTAGACTTTTTTAGGGTTTGCTGATTGTTTTTAAATCTTTCTCTTTTTCATTTTTCCTTTAAAAATATTCTCTTGTGGAAATGCTAACCACATCCAGAGAAAGAACTATGGAGTCTGAATCAAAGCAGACTATTTTCACTTTTTTATTTTTTTCTTTCTCATGGTTTTTTTCCCCTTTTGTTTTGATTCTTCTTTCACAATATGACTAATGTGGAGATATGTTTAACATGACTGTAGATGTATAACATATCAGATTGCTTGCTGTCTTGGGGACAAGGAAAAGAAGAGAGGGAGGAAGAAAAATTTGGAACTCAAAATCTTACAGAAATGAATGTTGAAAACTATTTTTATATGTAATTGGAAAAATTGAAACAGTATTAAATGTTTAAAAAATATTCTCTTGTATGTAGCATGACTCTCTGGGAATGGGGTTGGGCAGGGGTACAGAGAGAAATTTAGGCAATATAAAAACAAAAAGTAGTGATAAAAATGTATACTTTTAAAATAGAGCCTTAATTTCCCTGATATAAAATCAACCCCTTCAGAGTTTTCTGGGAAGAAAGAAATTAATCACCTGATGTCTAATCTCCTGATGATGAGCCTCTTCACACTTTCTAAGACGGGCCTCACTTGGTAAAAACAGTTTATTACCAAGCTTGTCATCAAAGCCCTTTCAGGTTGATAAGACTTGCCAGAGATTACAATCCAGTGGCAAAGCCTCCAAAAGCCCAGGTTACCTCCCTGCCTGCACAGAAGTAGAAAGAGAATGGCTCAGCTTACAAAGGACATTGTAGCTGAAATTTCTATAGCTCTTTATTATTTACAAAACCCTTTTGTAGATATTTTGGCTTATTTGATCCCGACATAAACTCTGAGGTAGGTAGTTCAAGGATTATTCTCTCCATTTTGCCGATGAAGAAATTGAGACTTGGAAAGTTTAAGTGACCTTCCTAAGGTCACACAGCTAATAATGGGCAGAACTGACATTCACATCTGTCTCTGACTCCAATTCCAATGCTCTTGCTTATATATCAAACTTCCTCTATTTATTTAGGAATAATCATGCCTATAGTCCTTAAAAGAAAGGGGCTCTTAACCCGGTTGCTTTAAAACATATTTTGATGATCATATTTCAATATAATTGGCTTCCCTCATCATCCTGTATGTATTATTTTATGCACTTAAATACCTTATTCTAAGAAGTAATCCATCATGAAAAAAGGTTCTTCCCCTACTTAAGGGTGCTTTGGTGTGGGAGTCTTAAAGGGACCTTTGACCAATCCTGACAATAATTAAGTGGCTGCTGTCCTGAGGAAACAGCTTCTTAGGGGGGAAAGTGCACAGGAGGAGGGATCCAGTGCATGCAGCATGTTCTGGCTTCAATATTCACTGCAAATCCTTTTTTTTTTTTTTTGTCACATTCTATGACTATTGTCTTCCATGACTGACACTAGTGAGACTCTTGATCTGCAGGTAAAAGTGACTACATACACAAGAGACAGCTTAAAAGAAATGCAGAGCCTAAAGTAGTTTGCATCAGCATAAAAGCATTCTTTTCACAGGTTGGCCATCACTGCTTACTGTTCTAGAGAAACAAATCTGCTGAGCATTGATTTTTCTCCTGGGACACTTTCTTTTGAAAAATATTAAAATGATAAAAGCAGCACATTCTAACTGGAGAATGATGGACTGATACACCAGGTAGTTTGTCCTCAAGTTTTAATTGGTTTTTATGGAGCACAAGGGAATTTTTTGTAGTCTAATGAGCTCCTCCAAATACAGGCACACACAAACACTGTCAGAAAAGGTGAGACAAGTGCCATAGCTTGGCTGTTGAGAGGAGAAGGGGAAACTCAATTAGTTTATGTAGACATATGTTCACAAATATGCCAACACACTATACCTATTTATCCAACCATCTCCTCCATCACATTCATCGTTACTCTTATCTTCTATCTTCTGGTGTTAAAAAGAAATGGGTGAGGAGAATAAGGAAACCTGAGACTGCTAATGACCCTGAAATAAATGTAGGATTTGGAGTGAGAGGATCAAAGACCTAAACCGAGAAGGGCTCTCAGGAGCCTTTTCGCAAATAAGGAAACCAAGACCAATGGAGGTTAATTGACTTGCCCAAGGTCACAAAACTGAGAACTAGGGGGATTAAGTGATTTACCCAGGTCCTCTAACTTGATAGGCAATGTTTTTGGTTTGGTTTTGTTTTTGTTTTTGTTTTTTTCCATTGAACTATACTACCTCTCTGGCTTTAGATCTTGACTCTAGTCCTTATGATTATATGATCAGAGACAAGTCAGTTCACCTCTTTGGCTTCTGCTTTCCTTTGAGGGGTGGGGGTGGGAATGAGGAGGGGCTGGACTAGATATCTAAGATCTGTTCCTGCTCCAAATTCCATGGTGTCTTCATAATACACTGGTTGAGAAAGAGAGATCTAATTTACAGCTTCAGTAAAAGATCAATAGCTTTTAATTACATTCTTACCATTTGCAGTAAAATTATTTTGCTACTAATGTAGTCTGTATTTCAAATCTTAAACCTGTAGAGTGCAGGTTTAGACATTAACCTTAAATCATCATTGCAAGAAAATAGCTTATATCATCATCATTCCATTCCTTCCCTGATTTCTCCAAAGCAAATATCCATTAAATGCAATTATTAACTGAAACATTTGAATCCAAAGCTCTATTCAACTGGACTGGAGCACATGAGTAATGGGGATGAAACCCACATTGTTTTCCATAAAAAAGCTCAGCACCCTTAGGAGAGTATATCTGACCTGGTTCCTAGGTCAAACTGACACTTAGTAGCCAGCTCTGCCACTTAGTAGCTATATGACCTTGGGCTAGACACTCAACCCTTGCATGCCTCTCTTAAATGGAGATTGATAGTGTGATACCTGGATTGTTGTAAGCCTTAGGTGGGATAATGTATGCAAAAGTGCTTTGAACACTATTATGAGGCACTCGAAGGATACAAGTTATTGAGTATCTATTTTGCATGATACTAGCTAGGAATCTGGGGGCAAGGGGGCCTTTGAGAAGCTATTGATGAAGCGGTATACAAAACTGTTCTTATAAAACCTTCTTTGGCTGTGACTATGACAACCAGATTGTAATTGTTTTGGGATTGTTGCATTATTCAGAGTCAAGCACACTTCCCCTTTGATTTATTTTGCGCCTCTCACAAGCGCTCAGGAGGTAATACCCTCCTTTCCTGAATCACATGGATACATACAGGTTTTGTGGTTGTACTCAGGCATTAGGTAAGTTTCTTTTCATCATTATGGACAAGCTATAATTATCACAGTTTAAATACATTTAACATTTTGCTTTACACACATTATCTCACTTGATCCTCACCATAACTCTTTGAGATAGTTGCTATTGTTATTCCCATATTGGAGACGAAGAAGCTGAGGCTCAGGGGTATCTGTTGCTGGCTGCCCCCACAATTACCTCATGCTTGTTTACATATACTTATATATGTACATAGATCATAGGATCATAGATTAGGAGTTGAAAGGGACCTTAGAGGCTATTTAATCCAACCTCATGACTTTACAGGTGAGGAAACTGAGGCCCATGGAAGTTATATGACTTACTCACGGTCACTTTAGAAGTGAAGGTCAAAGGTGAGATTTGAACTCAGATCTTCTGACTCCAGAGTTCAGCCTCTTTCTATTGTACTACATAGCCTCCCGGTATGTTATCTCCCCAATGAGCTAGAATAGGTCTGATAGGGGTATTAGGCTAGAACTGTAGCTATTCAGTACACCTCTAGTCCTTGAGAACTAGAACTATTTCATTTCTCCCCCTTTTTATATCCCCAGCATCATGACTCACACATAATAGGCTCTTAATAAATGCTTATTGATTAATTAAGGGACTTGGCAGGGATCCTGTAGTGTGTTCTGAAGTTGAATTCAAACCCAGGTCTTCCTGATGCCAAACTTCTCATTCGAACCACTGAACTCTCTCTCAGATGTAGCTACAGTAAGGAGTCTGGCCATAGAGGCAGTACTATCTCCTATGGGTCCCTTTCTCAGGAGGAGGTTGGACAATTTCAGAATCTGTATGTTTGCTGTTTATTATAAAGATAGCTACACTTACACATAGCATGGATAGGTATTTCATTGGAAATCTGCTCCCCCTTTCCAAGGTAGTGAGTTCTACTTTTATAGGGAACAGTAGGATGGCCATGGAGGGGCACTTGTTTCTTCCCTAGGAATAAGGGTTAGAATTAGGCTAGAATAGATCTAACAGGGGTATTGGGCTAGAACTGTAGCTATTCAGTACACCTCAAATATTGATAGTCTAGAGGGGGGCGGAGCCAAGATGGCAGCATAGCAGCAGCAACATATCACAGCTCTCACATAGCCACCCCAAAATACCCATAAAATAGGACTCTAAACCAATCCTAGAACTCCAAAACGCACACAAAGATACTTCCCACTAAAGTCAGCTCGGCTAAGAGGAACCATATCAGCACTGCGAACTGAAACCAGCCTGGCCTGAAGCCGAGGCTGTGCCCTGGGGGCGGCTGGATGGGAGCAGCAGAGGAGCCTCTCCGGTGAGTGGATTAGCAGCAGCTGCGAGCAGCGTTCAGAACTAGGTCAGTGGGACTTGCGAATTTAGGAGAGTAAAGCAGTCGAAAGGCCTCCAGAGTGGAAAAGCGAAAGGCAGAGGTTTTGCACCTGCCTCCACGTTGCAGCTTCCCACCCGCGGCCTGCAGACAGCAGGGGGACTAAGCGATTGTTCTGAGGCCAGTGCTCTCGCATCGAGGGGCCTGGATCCAGATCGCCCTTGGACCTCGGTCTTGGAGTCTTCACTATCCAGTCAGCCAGAAGTAAGTAGGAAGGGTCCCAGCACCTTTCTGAGAGCTATGGCAGCCGGGAGGACCCCAGTGATTTGGGACAGAGCTTTCCCTTCTGGAAGCAGAGCCCCACAGAGATTTAAAAAAAATCATGGACTGAAGAACCATGAGTAAGAATAAGCATAAAAAGCAAAGTAAGAACAGTTCCCAAACCCTAGATTCCTTCTTTGGGGAAAAGAAAGATCATGAGAGAGAGAGGGAGGAGGAGAGCGCAGCCAGAGCACCCCCACCAGGGGCCTCCAATAAACATGAAGAATGCCTTAAAGCTAGAGATGAGCTGAGAAGGATTTTCAAAACCAAATAAGGGAAGTGGAAGAAAAATT
>CM053583.1:50858136-50883059 GCA_028627135.1 Pseudochirops cupreus | reverse complement strand
GCATAATGTCACATGTTCAGCCTGTATTTGATTGCTTGTCCTTCCAGTGGGGGTGGGTGGTGAGAGAGGAGGAGAAAGAATCTGGAATCTGGAGTTCCATAATCAAATGTTGTGAATGTGTATCTATCTAGCTATCTATCTATATATATGCAATTATTATTATTATTATTGACTACATCTAACAGGAACTTGAGATACACAGGCACTGCAGTTGGGAGATCCATCCTGCCCTACCAAAAAGTGACATAGGAGAGAATAGACTGGGGGAGGGGGGATGCACTGGGATGGCTGTTTTGGGGCAGTGGGCAGGGGAAAGACGGGAAGAAAATATGTAACTCAAAATCTTGTGGAAATGAATGATGCAAACTAAAATAAAATTTTAAAAAAATATTGATAGTCTACAATATTTGGGGGTCTCAAGATCAATTCCATTTTATGTACTTTACTCTTAAGGGGAGAGAAATAATTTATTGTCACCAGCTTTGCTCCCTCCCACCAAATGCTGGTTATATAAAAGACTACCATGATTAACTAGTTTGCTTCTTTGTCAAACTAAGCAGTAAACAGAAATCAGAGGACATTGTATAAATTGGAATAGGCCAAAGAATACAAAAGAGTAAAGGGGAACAAAATGAAAATCCGCTCAATGAGGGAGAGACAGAGAGAGAGAGAGAGAGAGAGAGAGAGAGAGAGAGCAATCCCACCAAGGAGAGTCCATTCTTGGCAGCCTTTGGATTACAAATATTTGAAGTCAAGAGACACATTGGGACCAGCTCTTCATGCATCGGTGGCTCAATATAGGTCATTTGATTACTATTCAAAAGTCTAAGCTTGCTCTTTCAAAATCTTTCAACCAGCTCTGAAGAAGTCTCTTCTCCATTCATACTTATGTACAATATCATGGCTAAATGTTCTTGAAGTAGTCAGGAGTCACGTTGCCTCCATGTATGGAGGCACAGCAGCATTAAGGGGCTGTCTCATAAGTCACCCAGTGAACCCAAGAGAGCAGTTATACACATTGATTCTCAGTTGTCCAGCCACTGTGAAAGCCATTACTTGGGATTAGAAATGAAAGTTATCAAAAAGTATGGAAAAGCTTAAATGGACAGATGCAACACAAAGTAGGCAGAGCTAATAAAACCGTATACATAATGACTACAATAATGTAAATGAAAAGGCCAATAAATAACCACAAAATATTTTAAAATTAATCTTACAAAATTACCAAGAAAAAATTTGGTCCCAGAGAGGAGGTACAAGAAGACAACTCCCCCACTAATTGCTTCACCAGTTCCGTACTCCTGAGTGTGTGAAAAAATGTAATAGATTGCTAGATTTCTTTCTAAGGCATGAATAAGTTTATAGATCGGGATATCAGCTTATATTAATTATGAGTTCATACTGATGTTTTCCTCTTCTTTTTGTTTAAAAAAAGCTTTGTTATAAAGGATAGTTTTCTGGGAAGGGGATACAGGGAGAGATACAGAGGACATTTTAGATGACACAAAAACAAAAAGTTATATAGTAGAAATTCTTAGGCTGATAGGATCATAGATTCAGAGATAGAAGGGACCTAAAAGGCTATCAATTAATGTTTGTTGATTTGGAATAACAGTATCTTGTACCACCTTATAGAAAAGTAAGCTACTAATCAGGCAGGCTAGTGTTGTAGAAAGACCCCCTGGATTTGGGTGTATGGGTTGAAACTAGGTTTGAATCCTGCCTCAGCTAATTCCTGATTAGTGTGAATAAGGAATCCCCTGAAGTGGTCACACATATTCAAATTTGCATTGCATGTTTCCATTGGGCTGGAAGCAATGACCATGTTTTACATAATTATAACTCTGGACAGTACAAATTCAAATACATGCAACCACTTGATGGGAATTTATTATTCACACTAATTGGACCTAGCTGTACTTACCGACTCTATGAGCTTAAGTAAGTCACAGAACCTTCTAGTTATTGGGTCCCTCAGAGGTCATCTAGTCCAGGGATTCTTTAAGTTTTTCCACTCAGGTTTTGGCAGCATTGGTTGGCATCGCATGGCCTGAGGGCATGTGCAGTGCAAAGTATGCATGCTTTGTGTTTAGAAACAAGCCTGCAGTGAGGTTGGGGTATACAACATGTAACATGAGCAAGGGCTGCTAGAAATGTCTCAGATTCATTATGAATTTGATTTTTAATTAATTTTTGGTCGTTGCACATTCAGGAACCTTTTACTGTTGCCAAATTTTTTGCATCCCCATATGGAGGTCATGATCCACAGACTGATTCTAGTCCAACTCTTATCCAAGTGAGATGCAACACATTGGAAAAGGGATTATCTAGCCTTTGCTTCAAGACCTGTAATGAAGGAGAATCAAGTTTTCCCTGAGGCAGACCATTCCATTTTTGAATAGCTCTGTGAAGAAAGCTTTTCTTATAACTAACCATTAGTCCTATTTCTGTCCTCTGGGGATGAGCAGGACAAGTCAAATCCCTCTTTCATGGAGAGCCCTTCAAATGCTTGACAACAGCTATCATTCCCACATACCACCCCAGGTTTCCTCTTCCCCAGTCCAAGCATTTCTAATTTCTTCAACAAATCTCCATAGAGTTTAATCTGCAACTCCCTAAAATTCTCAGTCACCTGCCCCTATGTATCAGCTCCTTCAGCATATTGTCCTCATGGAAAATAGGATTTTTCTTCCCTTTTTTGCATGGATGAGGGATTTTGCATGTGTAATATTGAGTACACTGACAGACATGGCTGATGTGGTAGTTGTCACTGAACTGCTTTTTTCCCATTCTTGCTGAAGTTTTTGTTATAAGGAATTGCACAAAATCCTGCGCGTAGAATTTAATTCAGCACTCACAATGTGGTCTAACCAGAATAAAGTACTCTTGAAAAATAGTTACTTCCCTTGCTCTGGAGGTCTTGCCTCTCAATGTAACCAAAAATTTCATTAGTTTTTTTTTTAATGATGTGTTGTTAACTCAAAATTGAAAGTCAATTTACATAATTAAAGTTACTAAATCAGGAAGACATAGAATAAAAAACCTGTCTGTGATACTTATGTGACCAAACACGAGTCACTTAATCTCTTTGAGACTCTGCTTCCTCATCTGGAAATTGGGGCTAAGGCTTCCTGTAGTACCTACCCCTATGGAGTTGTTGTAAGGCTAGACTGAAATGATCTATTTAAAGTGCTTTGCAAACCTTAATATGTTACATAGAGTGTCCCAAATATCTTAGTGTGGTTTTAAGCTTTAATAGCTTAAAAGTTTTGAACTTTAGCAGCTTAAACTGCACTGACTTTAGGAACACCCTGTATAAATTAAAGTTATTATTATTAGTAAAATGAATTCTCATACATAAAATATAGGAATTTTTCCTTTGTTCCCCCTAAGTCTGCATTAGGATTCTTTTTTTGTGTATACTTTCTCATTCCTTTCCCCCCCTTTTATGAACACAGTAAGTGCTCTTTTTCTCTTCTTCAGTTCTGCTTTTTTTCCGTTTTGCATTATTCCATAAAACTCATTCCAGATTTCTCCATATTGCTCACACTCACTCTTAATTGTATCATAGTATTCTATTACATTAAGACACTGCAATTTATTTAACCATTCCCCTATTGTTAGACCTTTAGATTGCTTCTAGTCTATTTATTTGTTCTGCAATTACAAATAATGTTGCTATGAAAGTCTTTGACCAGATAGCTATTTCTTGTTTTTATTAACTTTCTTTTAAAATAGATTTTCATTGCTGTCTTTAGTTTTTGCATCCCTGGATTTCCCATTGTATCCTCCTCCCCTCCACTCTCAGAGAGCCATCCCTTCCTAATAGAACTTTTTAAAAAGAAAAAAATTCAGTAGAATTAATTGATGTATCAAAAAAAAAAAATCTGGCGTTCCATGCACTGTTCCACACCTATGGATCTGACCTCTGCCAAAGTAAGTGGAGAAGCTTCTTCTCTTATCTCCTTTTTGAGTCAGGCCAAGCTTCTTCTTTATAATTTTACAACTTTAGTTTTAAGTACTTGATGATGGTTTTGGATTTTTTTCTCTAGTTATATTGTTAGATAAGAAAGAGAAAGAGAGAGACAGAGAGGGAGAGAGGGAGGTAGTTTTCCTGCTTTTTATATCAGTTCATGTAATTATTTCTACACTTCTCTCTATTCATCATGGTGAAAATTTCTTACAACACAATAATATTCTATTACATTCATGTGCTATAATTTATTTAGTTATTCTCCAATCAATGGGCATCCATCTGCTTTGTTTCCAATTCTTTGCTACCTTAAAGAGGATTGCTATTAATACTTTGGGGCATATAGAGACTATCCTTTTTGTCAATAATAGCCATGGTTTATGTGCCTAGCAGTGAAATCTCTGGATCCAAAAGTACGAACATTTTAGTCATTAGTGTGCCTGTCTCTCCACAATCCCTACAACACTAATTACTTTTATCTTTAGTCATCTTTGCCAATTTCCTGGGTATGAAGTGAAAGCTCAGGGTGTTTCTGATTTTCCTTTTTTTCATTATTAATGATTTGGAGCATTTTTCAAATGATTGTTAATAATGTGTAATTCTTTTAAGATTTCTTTGTTCATAACCTTTGACCTCTTCTCTATAGGAGAATAGCTTTTGAACTTAGATATTTCTGTTAGTTATCTATTTATCTTGTGTATCAAAACCTTATCAGAAAGATTTTATACAAAGATGGGGTTTTCCCCTGAATTGATTGGTTTCTTTCTTATCTTAAATACATTTATTTCACTTATGCAAAACTTTTTCAATTTCATGTAATCAAAATGATTATTTTGTAATTGTTTTATCCCTTATTTGCTTAAAAATTTATCCTCTACCCATACCTGTGAAAGATGTATGATCTACTTCTCTTCTAATTTTTTTTGTGGCATGCTTTTTAGTATTCATGTCACATATCCACTTGGAATTTATTGTGGTAGAAGATGTTGGTCTAAGCCTAATTTATGCCAGACTGCTTTCAGGTTTTCCCAGTAGTTCTTTATCAAATAGGAAATTCTTTCTTGGGTAATTTGTAGTTTTGGATTCATCAAGCACTAGGTTATAGAATTCCATTATTTCTTCATCTTACTTGTCTATTTTATTCCTTTGATCTACTTTTTTTTTGTTTAACTGGTGCCAAATATTTTTGATAATTGTAATTAGCTAATTTTTATATCATACTTTAAGGTGTGCAAAGTTCTATTCAGACATTATCTCATTCAATTCTCATAACAAATCTGTGAGAAAGATGCTTTTATTATACCCATTTTGTAGATGAAAAAATAGGGCTCACAGACATTAAGTGACTGCCTCAGCACATACAGTTAGTAAATGAGGTAGGATTTGAACTCAAGTCTCTCTGACGCCAAACCCAATACTCTATCCACGATACTGCCTAATTGGTTTCTATTTTTGTTCTTTGAAACTGTCTCCCTATCTCATCCAGGTTGAAAGTGTAATGAGCATTCACTGTCTCTATCCCAATATTGACTGGGATGGAAATTTTTATCATTTCCATTTCCAACCTGGGATGATCAAAACAGAGCCTGGTGACTTCCTGCTTCTAATGATTTGCCATATTGGTCCAGGCTTTAGTAAGGATTCCCAAACAGCTTTAACCTCAATGCAGGTCAGAACTCCTTAGCTCAAAGAATTCATCAGCCTCAACCTCCACAAGAGCATATTTGTAGGAATAAGCCATTATACCTGGCTGCCTCTTGTTTTTGGTAACTTTCAAGGTATAATTCCCAAATGGAATCATTAGGTCAAAGAGCTTGGTTTATCTTTGTAATATTTTACTATATACTACCTGATTGTCCACCCACCAAGAAATTCTCTAAGCCTGAAATGCCATTACTAGAATATTCTTAAACTACCATACTTCTTTCTTCTTACAACTTTCATATGCCCCTCCTTTGAAATCAGTTTTCTGGGCCTCCGTTTTGTTATCTATGAGAGAAGTCATTTACTTTCTTCATCTCTGAGATGAGAAGGATTAATCTTTATGGCTCTTTCCTTATGATCCTAAAATCCTTCATCATCAATAATTGGATTATCAGATTAGTTTGCACAAGAGATACTGATCTGATGGAAAGACAAATAAACTAGGACAGTTTGGCCTGACAGCAACTGGTTCAGGATGACTGGAGAGCAGCATTATATTTTCTAAACCTTAAGCTTGAACTTCATGTAAGATTGCATCATTCTTTCCATGTGATCAGAAGCATTTTAAGGATATGTGTGATACCTAAGCACTTACTTAATATTATGGATAGTGTATGAAAACTACACAAGAAATCAGGAGGCTTTCTGATGGACTAGGGGTAAGTTTAAGATTATAAAACAGATGAGTTCCATCTTGATCATACATGTTCATTGATAGGGCCATACACAGGAAAACAACATACTCTTGATCCAACCTTTGGGCCAAGCTAGGTCTCAGAAACTTTTGTTGAAGATTTAATTAACTAACAATTTCAGATGTTATTGGTTCTAGTCTCATTAAGTATTTTATATGCACTTCCAAATACCTAAAACCCTATTCTTATTATTTCTGCCCACTATTTTTTTCCCTTTCAAATGCTTGAATACATGAATAACTGCATAAAAAGAATTGTTTTCATCAATTAGGATAATTACCAATGTGAGAACTCCCTCCAGGAACACAGAGTCCAAGGTTTAGTCTTAATAGATCATAAGATCTCAGATTGAGAGTTGGAAGGGCCTAGGGAGATCATCTGGTCTACTCCCTAATTCATAGATGAAGAAACTGAGGCCATATGATGGTAGGGGTGCATGGGACCCCAATGGACCAGAGAAGTGCCAGACATAACTGAATCAATCAATTAACCTGCCCCATCTCAATTAATGTACACAACAAGATGCTATAAACCTGATACCATGATCAGATGAGAAAGTCTACCTTTTGATTGAGTGTGAACAATTCCTAGACACCTCTATTAAATCAATCTAAGTCATAAACTAGGTGCAGAAAGAGTCCTTAGTCCATAGAGATAGAACGAAATGTTTCAAGCCATTGGATGATGTGAAGTGATGCTATATAGAAAGAATATGGAGATCAGTTGAAGAATAGTAATGTCATGCAGGAGTTGAATGAAAGAACAAACCAATTCCAAAACTGGTTCAATAAGTCAGTCTAGTGGTAGAACAGTTGCAGCTAGGTCCTTGAGATGGCATTCTTTAGTGGGGGAAGGGGAAGCTTCTACCTCCTACAAACACACCTTGACCAGAGGATGACTTTGTGAACTGAAAGGTCAAAGGATCTGGACTGCCCTTCTGTGTCATAGCAGTGTTACTGGAATAGCTTCAGCTTCCAGCATCAGGAGCTAAGGACAAATAAAGCACATTTAGGAAAGGCAGCTTCAGGACAACGAGGAACTAAATTCTCAGGGGGAAAGGAATAAATATATATTAGACATCTACTACGTGCCAAACTTTGTGCTAAGAGCTTTACAGGTATTATTATCTTATTTGATCCTTATCATTACCCTGCTTTACAGTAAACGAACTGAGGTGATCAGAGGGTAAGTGACTTGCTCAGGGTCACTTAGCTAGCAAGTAATCTGAAGTTGGATTTGAGCTCAGGTTTCCTGACTCTAACGTAGTGCTCTGTCCACAGAGCCAACTGCTTCTGATGGTATTTCATGAAGTCTTCAGGAGGAGAAAAAGGATTGCCACCCAACTGGGAGCTATGACTTAGCTTCTTGGAATATGTGCCCATTTTCCCTCTGGATTCTGTCTGTATTGGTGGGAGAACATGCCTCAGTCTTTGGGAATGAGATATTGTCATGCTTCAGCATTTGATATACTTTCTCAGTAAACACCCCTTTGCAAAAAGCTAATGAAAGTTAATAGGTTAACTGATACTGGGGAAATGTCAACTGGAAAATTGATATTAGAACATGTTAGATGGGGGATCATGATCAATCACACCAAAAGGAACCAGTCGCTCACAGTTACCACTATCACCTTGAGTATAGTAGTAGTCAGCTGCCCTCAGAAGGACCCAGCCTGCCATATGAGTTAGGCTAGTGAGGCCAGAACCTGCACTGTACTTATAAAGGTCTACGACCAAATCTAAAAAGATGAAGTTTAATGGTAATAAAGGTAAAATTCTGCGCCTGCATTCAAAAGTCATTTTCACAAGTACAGAATAAAGAAGAGAGGGTTCAGTTCAATAGTTCATGTGAGAAAGACCATGGAATTTTGGTGGGGCTGCAAGCTATGAGTCAATCTTAGACAATAGCAGGAAAAACTATTGTCCTGGGCTCCATTAAGGAAAGCATACTGTCCAGAATAAAGGAGGTCATGTCCTCTCTGATCTTCTCCCTGTTCAGACTCTTATCTAGAATGTTGTATTTAATTCTGAGTTTCACATTTTAACAAAGACATTGACAATCTATAACATGGCCAGAAGAAGGTAATAAAAGTCATTAAAAGACTGGAGATTTTCAATTATAAAGACAGATGGAAGGATTTGGAAATATTTAGTTTGAAGAAAAGAGACTTAGAGGAACTTAAGAGCCATCCATATCCTTGTATCTTAGGGGTTTCCATGTGAAAGAGAGGGCTAGACTTGTTAGGGTTGGCCCAGAGGAGAGAAAAAAAGAGGAATGAATAGGTAGAAGTGTCAGAGGAGATTTTGGCTTGATGGAAGAGTAGTGATGACAGTCTCTAGCTTCCTTGACAGTATACTGACATGTTAAAATGGCTTTATTCTTCCTTTTGGCCTCCCTGGCTTACATGGGTGATAAACAGAGGGCAGTGATTTCAGACATAGGATTTCACTTGAAAACGAATAGGACTCTGCAAGGTTACAAGAGTTCCTAGGGCCATAGCTAGTTCATTGTTACTGTCAGTGATAGATTGATGACAGTCACTCCATGAGCTTCACATGGTTATTCCCACGGGGACACATTATCTTGAGATGGGGTGGGAGGAGGGAAGGAGAAGAAGACGTGGTATAAGAATCCAATAATGTACCACAAAGCAGAAAAGACAACTAACTTCCCTCGAGACCTGTTTGCTGTTCATCCTTCGTTACTGAAGAAGACCACTGACATCATGGGGTGATGTCTTGACTTGCTGGTGAGTTAGAATTAAGCAAGGCATAGTTGTACAAAGTTGCCATCCTCCCTTTCTCTTCCACAGTCATCAAAGTCCAGTGGCAAAACAAAAGTCAGAATGACTGCCAATGGCCTGGGATGTAGTGGATGACCTTGGAATCTTTGATATCTGACCAAACTCTAAGCTCACCACACTGCTAGCTTCAGCCATCTTCATAGCAATTGGATCAACTTCTTCTCATCCATCCATTCTACTGGGGGAAATGCTCACATGCTTGTCTCAAATTAGTGGGTATGTTTCACCCATGCATGTGAAGACTATCTTGTTGGTACATGGTTGGATGCATGTTGTCTCCGCCATTATTTGAGTGTAGAGATTATTTTTTGCTTTCTGTTGTATCCTCAACACTTGCCTAGGGATCTGAGAGGCCAGCCACCATATCTAATACCCACAGCACCTCTTGGTGGTCACATAAAGAAAAGTTCACTTAAAATTAGAGTTGTGCAAAAGTGGTTGTCTCCAGAGATAGGGGTTCACTTTAACTAGAGAAAAATTTCAGGTGACATTTGAAAGACCACTTGCTCCAGAGTTATAGAAAGAATTCTTATTGTTGTAGGTGGTGCTAGCTGGCCTCCTGGGTCTCTTCCAATTTTGAAATTCTTGGATTCCGACTGAGAGGAGTGATAATGGCCTTCAGTTGCCTCCTAAGTAGCCAGGTAAAAACTACCAGGAAAGAATTATCAGGCATACATTATGTCTGAATCTGAATGCATAGACTGCTCCTAAATAGTGCTAAGTGTATCTAGATTCCAGAGTAGCTTCTCAACCCAAACAAATGCAAATAGAGTATTTTTAGGAAAAATACATATATTACCCTATCTCTTCATTGCTTCCCTATGAAATCTGGTGCATCTTCAGAAGATATTAATAGACATTGAGAAAGATGATGGTGATAACACTCTGCCATAAAAATCCAAGTATCCCACTGCAAGCTTATTTCTACCTATCTCTGTTTCCTCCCTTACAGCTTACAGTCAATCCCTCCATTCTCAAAGGAGAATAGGAGACTATAAACATTGGCAATAGAAGACCTGCTTCTCCCTGTTTCAGTGTGGGCGACTGAAGGCACCTTCAGTGTGAAGCTAATGTATAGTCTGCTCCTGAGCCGCAGGTATTCCCTTTCTGCCCCAACAGCCCAGGTACATCATTTTCCCCACTGTGCTAACACATTGACTTTCCTGTGTGTTTTATTTGCCTCTGGATAAACTTCAAGAAATTTGCACCAGCCTTATTAAGTTCAGAGAAACCATGTTACAAAGACCAACAGAGAAATAGATGATAACCTCGTGTATACTGAGACTGGTTAGCCAACATCCAATGGGAAGCTCAATAAATATGCTCTAGTCTACAGGGGCTCTGTTGACACTCTTCTGAGATGCATTTCTCAGACTAACGTCTCTGGCTGCCCAGTAACCTGTTGCCATTGGAGACAAGTGTACTTAGTGTAACGAGTCAAGTCGCACTGACCAAGGATTGCTGGAATGTTTGTCATTTTGACCCTGGAAAAGAAACCAACTTCCTCTAGGTTACTTAGAACCTGTTGCCCTTGTTCAAAATTTTCTTTTTCCCTAAGTAATCTTGCTGGAGGCCATCAGTCTCTTTCCTTTTGCTGAACTGATAAATGCCATGTGGTCAATACCTCTAAAGCCTAAATGAGAAAAGCAGGCACCAGGACTCATTGACTTGTGTTGATCCTACTCGGCATCAGGCACAACGTCCCTAACTCTCTAAAAGCCTAAGCCTTTCATAACCTGTTTCCTGGGGAGCCAGAAGACACGATCTGAATACAAATCACTCTCCTGATGAGGCACTAACAGGGAGAAAATGAAGTAGAAAAAGATGAGCTACAAAAACATGTTTAATGACTCCAGTTGTTTGTGTCATGAAAGAGCATTTGGGTGAAAGAAAGAAAACAGTTCTAATGGCACATTTCTGTTGCTTCAGCTCAACTTCATTTTCTCTCATTAGAGGCAATATTACAATATTCCAGAACATTTCTAAAACATTCTGGGGGACTCAATGTGCTGGAACAAGATGTATTTGAGTGAAGCACAAGTGTATCTCCAAATCAGAATGCAGTGATTTGCACAAGCTACTATTGTCTCCATGGTTTATATCCTACCACAGAAAATGGAAATCCAAGGGAGGTTTAGTCCTATGGCAAATGTAGCATTAGGCTGACTGCCCCTTGAGTAACTGTCTTTGGGTCTCCAGCTAGCCTTCTGGACTGCCCAACCCCATTCCAAACCTGACCCTTATCAGAAGCTACAAACATGCCAAACCCTTAACTGACTCTACTACTTCAAAGGAAATCAAAAGACTCCACAGGTCTTGAAGCATGCTCTATTGATTTTGCTTATTTTTTCCACCTCTTGTATTACTTGACTCATCACCTACTTCACATTTTAAATAGAAAAACCACCTGTATTATTCCACTCCCTCTATTTTTACCATATTATTTGAAACATCTACCAGGGGTGGGAAGCCTACCGCATTGAGGCCACATGTTCTAGGTCCTTGGGTGCAGCCTTTTGACTGAATCCAAGTTTAACAGAACAAATCCTTTTTTTTAAGGGAATTTGTTCTGTGAAGTTTAGAGTCAAAGGGCCACACTTGAGGACCTAGAGGGTCATATATGGCCTTGAGGCCACAAGTTCCCCACCCCTGACCTAAACCAAGAGCAGCATTTCAGTAAAAAAAAAAAACAAAAAAGCATTCTTTGTTCTAGGAAGGACTTAAAAAGAGTTAAAATAAAGTAGCCGCTTTAGGAAATAATCCCTGATGGGAGATGCAGTGCAGACCTAAATCAACGGTCTTGTTCTTATTTCTGTCTCTCTCTCTTATTTTTCACAGGCTTAGTTATTGAGTATCCTAGTATACATACCTCACAGGATTGTGTGAAGGACAGTATTTGTAAACCTTACAGCACCATAGTAAAGTGAATTACTGCTATTATTATCATTTCAAGCTATTATGTATAATGATTTGGAAGTAAGGCAGCTGCCTAGTTTTGTTTTCCCAGAAAAAAGCCCTGACCATGAAACTTGAAAATAAATAATATTTTAAATATCAACAATGTTAATTGCCTTAGAAATTAGCTCCCTCTTTCAGCCCTCTCAGGGAAAAAATAGCCCAAACCATATTACCATGCAGGGTCCTGAGAAGAATGCCATAGACATAATATACCTGGATTTCTGCAAGAATCACAAGATCTACATGGACAAAATAATGAGATATGTGCTGGTCCATAGATGAGTTTAGAAAGGCTGATTACATTGAATGAAATGATTACATTCCAAAAATGGTGGTGATTCATAAGTGTATGTCAGTCTGGATGGGTGTTTCTGGTGGAACCCTGTAATGTTCTGACCTTGGTTTCTTTTTTGTCAATGCATTATATGAAGATAGCATACTTCGCACAGTTGTAGGTGATAGGAAGCTATCGGTGACAAAATTAGGATCCAAAATGGCCTCTATAGGTCAACTATGAGACAAGATAGCATTTAAAAATAAGAAATGTAAAGTACTTCATTACCTCCAAAAATCAAATCCTTAGATATAAGGGAGTGGCCATGTGGGTAGACAACAATTCATACGAAAAAAGCTGGGTTGTTTTAGTGCATTTTATTTAAGTTTGGGCATCAAAAAAAGACCTTGTCAATTCATTGATGGAAGCACAATGTTCAGAACCAGAGTGGTTATACTCCTTGTGCATTTTGTACATCTGGATTATTGCATTCAGTTTTAGGTACTTTGTTCTGGAAAGGACATTAATAACTGGGAGCTTTGCCAGAGTCAGGCAAACCATGCTACATAAGGAGTGTTTCTAGGAATTGATGATGTTTAGCCTGCAGACGAGGAGACTAAAGAGAGGATATGATTTCTTTCTTCAAGTATTTAAAGGCTTATCTTGTTGTTGGATGATTAGACTTGTTTTATTTGTCCTTAGAGGGGAGAACTAAAAGCAGTGAGTGGAAGTTACAGAGCAGCAGATTTGGTTTTGAAATAAGGGAAAATTTCCTAATAAGGAAGCTAGGTGGTGAAGAAGATAGAGCCTTAGACCTGGAATAAGGAAGGACTGAATTCACATATGTTCCAGGTTGTGTTACCCGGGGTAGGTCATTTAACATCTGTTTGCCTCAGTTTCCTCATCTGTAAAATGGAGATGATAATAATAGCACTTATCTTCCAGGGTTGTTGTGAGGATCAAATGAGATAGTAACTGGAAAATACTTAACACAATGCAGGGCACATGGTAAGCACTATATAAAAGTTAACTGTCACTATTAATGATTACAGCTGCCCCAAAATGGAATGGGCTGCTCTGATAGGTAGTTAAATTCCCAATGACTAGAGGTCTTTAAGTGAGAGCTTCATGACCACATGTCAGTGATTCTTTTTTCTTTTTAAGAATGGGTTATGCTAGATGACTTATCAAGTCCCATTCAGTTCTGAAGGTCTCTGATTTTTATAAGCCCAGGAGATTTGCTTAAATTCTTTGTGCTAAATGACAGTTCTCAGAAATGTGAAGGATTGTGACGGAGGTAGAGATAAATGATCCACATTTCCATGATCTTTCTATTATTCGACAAATTTGTCATTATTTCAAAAGTTGAATATAACCACACTCATGTGGATACCCTTTCTACTAGTATGAACTGCAAATCATCTGTGACCTTTCTTCCCTTATGATTTTTTTCTATGTTTTTCCATAAACCATCCATAGAACTGTATACTTCCTTCTAGGGCAGCTAGGTGCTCAGTGGGTAGAATACCAGGCCTGGAGTCAGGAAGACTCATCTTCCTGACTTAAATCTGGACCAGCTGTGTGACCCTGGACAAGTCACTTAACCTTCTTTGTCTCAGTTTCTTCATCTATAAAATGAGCTGGAAAAGGGAATGGCAAACCACTCCAGTATCTTTGCCAAGAAAACCCCAAATGGACTCATGAAGAGTTGGACACAACTGAACCTGGTTTCTTTCCGGAACTTTTAAGATTTCATAAATACTGGTAAAACCCTCATTGTTGTGGTTGTTTATCCTTTGTTCTCAAAGAGAGCCATGGCATCAGGAAGGGAGTGCCATGACTTGCAGGTGAATTAGATTTAAGTGAGGGAGGGCTGTGCAAAATCACCAGCCTCACTTTCTCCTTCAACATTCATACCTCTTTTATCCCCTGCTCTTGTTATAGGACTTTTTCACCTCCTCTGGGGATCATATACATCTTTAATGATGAGGTTTGAAGCAGGGAGGAGGGGTTCATCCTGAACACAAATCATCATTTATAATATGCTACAATGTACTCACACACAACATGCATCTCTCCATTGATCTTCTGGTCATTGGCAACTTGTACTCTTTGAATATCACTGTGTCCCATTATTTACAGTCACAAAATGTGACAGAGAATATATGTGTCAAAAAGATGGGCTTTTGTATCAAGGATCACTGAAAATTTTGTGAGGCTTCTCAAATGAAATCCAGCCCCCTCTCTTCTTCTTCAATTCTTAGTCCAGGCTACTGTCCATCTACAGTATCCGTATAAAATATGTGTCCTGATGGACCAACTCAATTGACTGCCAGTCTGACTGAATGTCATAATTTAGGCAATTTGCGCTCCTCATCCAATAGTCATTTTTAATCACTATGTGGATTGCTAGCCAGTCCTCAGGTGTAATTACATTGGGGGATGATCACAAAATTTGACCAGAACTCACTTTCTCACCCTAATATTTTACCCTTTTTTCCTGGATCATCATGGAAGAGATAAAGCTTTCTCAGAAAAGGAACTCTGGTTCTGGGCACAAGATAACCAAGATGCAGTCTCAGGGGAGACTGAACTGCAAAACAGGGGATCAGGCTTTAAAAAACAAAACAAAACACTCTCTGGCTCCTTGCCTCAGTGCTGGATTTTGAGATAAAATCTCCTAATCAAAGATTAGGTGGGCCTCATGTCTAGGATCTGCCTTAAAAGGGGTCCTTCCAGAAAGATTATGTACAAAGTAGAAATCAGATCTAAGATAGCTCTTTATTTATTTCCCTTACCACCACAGAAATGCTTAAACATAAAAGACTTATAAATATGCATTGACAAATTTTGAAACATCAAACAGTAGCTGGTTACTCCTATTATGTTCTCCCAAGAGGGAAAGACCACTTTGTATGACTATTCCACAAATATTTCACATTCACCTGAGAACTGTTATCTGAGTGTTTCATAAGATCCAGAAATGCTAGCAAGGCAAGGCTTGGTTTTCATGGTCCTTTCAGCCAAAGCATATCAACTCAGGAACTCTCAAATTCATGCAGTAGCTACCAGGTCTAGAAATGTCCTTTTCTCAGGATTGCTGTTTATGGCCTGGGTTCCAAGGAAGCAAGCACAAAACAGAAGAGACAACCAAGTGCTTGAAGTGTGGTCTCAGGTTTGCTTAGGCAAGTATCTATTCTTTCTGAAATATGTGTGTAGAGACTGTAACTGCTAGGCATAGGTAGGAGAGAAACATCTTTCCTGCTTTACTGAAAGTCCAATGGAGAGGTGGCATGTCCTAATGGTCTCATAAGTGGCCAGAAGCAATTTCACCTTGCTCCTAAAAGACTGATCCTTTTTTAAAGATTAAATTTTATGTTTATTTTTAGTTTACATCATTCATTTCCACAAGATTTTGAGTTACAAATTTTCTCCCAGTCTTTCCCCTACCTGCCACGCAAAAACAGTGATCCCACTGTATACCCCTTCCACCAATCTGCTCTCTCCTATATCCTTCCTCAAGTCCCCTCTGACTTTCCTGTAGGGAAAGATGGATATCCATACCGCAGTGCCTGTATATCTTATTTCCCAGTTGCATGTAAAAAATAATAATAATAATAATTGCTTTTAAACATTTGATTTTACAACTTTGAATTCCAGATTCTTTCCCTTCCTCCCTCGTCACCCACCCTTACTGGGAAGATGAGCAATTCAGTATAGGTTGTGCATGTGTATGCACACAAAACATTTCCATATTGTGAAAGACTGACTGTATTTCCGTCCATCCTATCCTGCCCCACCCCGACTTGTTCTATCCTCTACTTTGACCCTGTCTCTTTTCAAAAGTGTATGCTTCTAACTATCCTCCCCCCCAACCTGCCCTCCCTTCTATAATCCCCCTTCTCATCCCCTTCCCCCCACTCTCCTGTAGGTCAAGATACCCTATTTAGTGTGTATGTCATTCCCTCCCTAACACAAATTCAATAAGAGTGAGGTTGACCCATTCCCTTTTGCCTTCCTGTTCTTCCCCTCCATTGTAATAGTTTTCCCTTGCCTCTTCTATATGAGATAATTTACCCAGTCTGTCTCTCCCCATCTCCTCTCATTATATTCCTCTATCACCTCCCAATTTCACCTTTTAAGTATCTTCCCTTCCTGTTCAATTGATCCTGTGCCCTCTGTCTATGTATAACTGTACACATATATACACACACTCACATATGTATTCATATGCACATATACCCTCCCATATAGACATATATATGTATGTATACATACATGTACATTTATATTCCCTTCAACTATCCTCATGCTAAGAAAAGTTTCATAAGTTACAATTATCATTTTTCCATGAAGGCATGTAAATAGTTCAACTTTGTTAAGTTCCTTATAATTCCTTTTCCCTGTTTACCTTCTCATGCTTCTCTTGCTTCTTGTATTTGTATGTCAGATTTTCTATTCAGCTCTAGTTTTTTCATCAAGAATGCTTGCAAGTCCTCTATTTCATCAAATAACCATATTTTCTCCTGAAATATTATACTCAGTTTTGCTGGGTAGGTGTCTCTTGGTTTTAATCCTAGTTCCTTTGACCTCCAGAATATCATATTCCAAGCCCTTCAAGCCCTTAATGTAGAAACTGCCAGATCCTATGTTATCCTGATTATGTTTCCACAATATTTGAATTGTTTCTTCTTGACTGCTTGTAATATTTTCTCCTTCATCTGGGAACTCCAGAACCTGGCTATAACATTCCTAGGAGTTTTCTTTTTGGGATCTTTTTCAAGAGGTGATTAGTGAATTCTTTCCATTTCTACTTTGCCCTCTGCTTCTAAAACATCAGGGCAATTTTCCTTGAGAATTTCTCGAAGGATAATTTCTAGGTTCTTTTTTTGATCATGTCTTTCAAGTAGTCCAATAATTTTTAAATTGTCTCTCCTGGATGTATTTTCCAGGTCAGTGGTTTTTTCAATGAGATATTTCACATTGCCTTCCATTTTTTCATTTGTTTGGATCTGTTTAATAGTATCTTGATTTCTCATAACATCATTCACTTCCATTTGCTCCAATCTAATTCTGAAGGAATTATTCTCTCCAGTGAGCTTTTGTGATTCTTTTTCCATCTGGTAAATTTGGCTTTTTAAGGAATTCTTCTCCTCATTGGCTTTTTGGGTCTCTTTTGCCATTTGAGTTAGTGTATTTTTTGTGTTATTTTCTTCAGTCAGGTTGTTGACTCTCTTTTCATGATTTTCTTGCATCATTCTCATTTCTCTTCCCAATTTTTCCTCCACTTCTCTTACTTGATTTTCAAAATCCTTCTTGAACTCCTCCATGACCTGTAACCAATTCATATTTTTCTTGGAAGCTTTTGTTGTGGGAGTTCTGACTGTGTTGTCTTTCTCCCATTCCATGCTTTGATTCTTTTTGCCCCCCAAAAAGGAATCTAAAGTTGGATGGCTGTGCTTGCTTTGCTTCCTTTGCTTGCTCATGTTGCCACTCAATTACTTGACTTTTGAGCTCTTTGCCACTGTAGAAGTCTGCTTATAGAAGGGAGAGCTTTCTCTCAAATTGCTGAGGTTTTCACAGCTGCCAGAACTATTAGGAGGGTGCCATTTCTGCAGCCCCTACAAACTCTGGCTCAGTGGTCACACACCTCAGGACCACCATTCAAGACCGCAGTCTAGATACAGGCAGGTTAAACAAGAGCAATTACCCTCTGAATGTTCATGTGGCCCCCGCTATGATCTGCAGGCCAGGAGCTCTGAAGCAGCCATGTGGAGGTGGCTGCTGGGCTGCCGCACCTCACCACTTCTAGTTCTGGGGACAGGGGACAGACCAGCTCCTCTGTCTCCCCTTCCCCTCAGTTCCAACAGAGTTCTACACTGACCTCTCACTTTTTCTTTGGCATTTATGGGTTGATACTTCTGGAAACCTCCACTTCTTCTGGTGAGCCACTCTCCTGAAGTTCACTGCAGCCCCTGGTTGAGGCTGCCCTGGGGCTAAAACTGCAGGCTCACACAAGGCGGGGCTTGGCTCCCAGCCCACTGTGATGGACCCTTCCTGTCTGCCTGCCGGGCTGCCTTCAGCAGGAGATTTGTTTCTCTCTGTCACTTTGTGGGTTCTGTAGCTTGAAAATTTGTTTCAAGCCATATTTTATATACGTTTGAGGTAGTTATGGAGGGAGCTCACAGATTTTCCCTGCTTCTCTGCTGCCATCTTGGATCTGCCTCTCAAAATAGCTCCTCTTTTAAAATGAATTTCATTGATAGGTATTTGTATCACCTAAATTTCCCTGTATCCCTCCTCACCCCTGAGAGATGCAACACATATAACAAAGAACATTTTTAAAGGAAAAAAAATCAACAAAACCAATCAATATATTATGAAATCTGAAAATATATTCAGCATTCCATGGCTATAAACCACCCACTTACACAAAGGAGGAGGTAGAAGTGCCTTCTCCTAGCCCTTATTTATGTCCGTGATTATTCTTTGCAAATTTTCAACATTCATTTTTTAGTGTTTTATGGTTATTATTCTTTCCACTTGGATTCTTTTAGTCATCATAAATATATATATATATGTACATATATATATATACATATATATATATATATAGTCTTCTTTGTTATGCTTGCTTTACTCTGAATTAGTTCATATAAATCTTTCCATGCTTTTCTAGGTTTGTCCAATTCTTCGTTTCTTACAGCACAATAATATTCCATTACTAAAGTATGCCACGATTTGTTTAGCCATTCCCTAATTAATGATCATCTACTTTGTTTTTGTTTTTGTTCTTTTTTTTTGTCTCCTGAGTTTCCTCTACTGAAAAGGTAAATCTCACTCAATCCTTAAAGCTCATCTGCCGGTCCTCTTTGGCACAGCCTCCAATCCCAGGATACATGAAAATCAACAAGCAGATATTGGTTCAGAAGTTTTTAGCAAGAGCCTTGAACAAGGGTGGGGAACCTCTGGCTGTGAGGCCACCTACGTGGCCCTCTAGGTTCTAAAAAGTGACCCTTTGACTGAATCCAAACTTCACAGATCAAATTCCCTTAATAAAAAGATTTGTCCTGTGAAACTTGGACTTGGTCAAAAGGCCATATCCAAGGACTTAGAAAGCCACATGTGGCCTAGAGCATGTGGTTCACAGGGAGAAAAGCTATAGTGTATGCATAGGCCTTCAGAAGGGTCCCCATGTCTAGCAGATGAAGGGAAGTATTCCAAGTTTACCCTCTTTACACAATAAAAAATAGTGTGGAAAAAATGTTGCATGTGAATTGAGTTTTATGTGAAAATTCTGCGTGAATTATGATGTAAAATTAGTGAACCAAGTGGTAGAAAGTGATCTCTTTAAGAGGAGAGACTGTTTTAATTGTGTGGTTTTTTTTTTAATCTCCCACACATAGCACAGTATTAAATAGGACTGAAGTGACATTTAATTTCTATTACTGAAAAATCATGCTCTTCATTCTTCTGCTCTCCTTGAGGCCGGAAATCAGGGATGCACAATGGAGAAACCTCAATTAGTTTGAGAGATGAAAATTCAAGTTTCCTAATTCTTCTTCCAATCATGGATCGCTAAAATATTGTATATGAATTAAATAAAAATCCATTACTGGTAGAATTGTGCAAATTCACAGATATTTCTGTTATTCAGTCAAAAAGTGTTTATTAAACACCTACTATGTGCTTAGCCATTGAGAATAAAAACTCAAAAATAATGATCAGTTTTGCTAAGTGCTAGCAAATGCATTGAAAGCTATTAGTTAAACTCTTGATTTTTCTAATTTGAAGGACTAAAATTATTAGAACATTTTGAAGAATCACATTACATAAATGAACTTTGAATTATTCACAGAATAATAGTGCTCTATGAGAATGATAATCTAATAGAGTAGAGATTAAATGTGTTTAAATGTTTTAACATTCATTTTAAAAACATTTTAGCTATGGTCTATGCCTCCTTGAAGACACGGAAAAATCTAACTGTGTTAGGTCTATGATAGTTGTCAGTAGTCATAACCCAATTACTGCCAAATGCCACAGGTAATCGGGCACAGAATATAAGCTGCATTCTTTTTTCTTCTTTCAGTAATCACGCCTAAAGTCAAATATCAGGAAATAGATGCTTCTGCAGAAATGGAAAATTTACCCAGAATACACTCAAGGGGCTATTTTCAGAGAAGAAAAGATCTAGCCATCACCTCTAATGGTTAATTAGGCTCAGAAACACATACAAACTCAAAACTGAAAGTAGTCAATGTAAGTCTCACAGCTCCCCTCTTGGCATATACTAAAGCCTGCAGATGTAACCCTTCAACATTAACGAGGAAATCTATTCAACAGCAAACATAGAATTGGCAGATTAATTCACTGAACTTTATGCAGCCTCCAAATTACAAATAGGTTTGTTTCCAACTGTTCTTTGGGTAAGTCGGTTGTTCAGAACTCGGAGAACATTTTGCTGCAGACACATTCGTATAGGTTCTGTTAATTGTCCCCAGTCACCAGCATGTATTGTGCCTACCCTCATAGGGGAAGCAAATTGATAATTTTGTCTCACACCCAAAGAAACAAACCCTGACCAGACTCAGGCAATGACAAAACTACTTACTGTCCTGTAGATCCTCTGGTAATGGGTTTCCCCAGATGGGCATTCATCAACAATCAGACCAGATTAGGGAGAAACTGACTACCATGCAGGGAGCCTTCAAGGTTTTGTGTGAAACAAACAATTGACTCTGAAGTTAAGCATAGTCAACTACTATGCCTACCATCAACACAGTGAGGACCTGTCTGATTCTTTCTCTTTCATCAAAGTGGAGAAACTTCTGGGATTTGGGGCCTGATGAAAACTATTTATGGGCCTCCATCTCTGGGTATTTTTTTCCCGTAGCTTATATTAAATTGAACTTCATAATATCTCTTCTGATGGACATGCTACTTGCTGGGATATCTCACTCCCTCATGGTAAATAGCCCCTACTAGATAACGTTGAAAGTTTTACCAAGAAGCTCAGAGAGACTTATGACTTCCCTCTTTGACTTGAAATTTCATATCTATGAGACCTTGGACAAGTAACTTAACCATTCTGGGCCTCCAAAAAAAGTGGGTTAGACTAGATGGCCTCTGAGGTCTCTTCCAACTTTATATGTATGATATGTAGGAATTCAGTAAGCCCAGAGGAAGGAAGAAGAGCATTCTAGGAATAGCAAATGAAATAATGATAAGTGCAGAGCTGGAAAAGATCGTGTATTGGGAAGGAAAAAAGGAAACAAGAATTTATTAGGCACTTACTGTGTTCTAGGCACTATGCTAAGTATTTTACTCATTTTATCATTATAAAAGCCATAGAAAGTAGGTACTATTACTATTATTATTATTTCCATTTTATACTTGAGGAAACTGAGGCAAACAAATTAAGTGACTTGCCTAGGATCACATACCTAATAAGTATTTGAGGTCAAATTTGAACTCAGCTCTATCCACTGCACTACCTCACTGTAGAGGGGGAGGAGAAAGAGGATGGCATATGTGACTTTTGTCCTCCCGTTGGACTTTGATGACCCAGGAAGATGGAGTGAGGCTGACAACTCTGCTTCACCTAAGCCCAATTCATTCACAAGTCAAGATACCACTCATAATGTCGTTGGTCCTCTTCTAAAATGAAGGATGAACAACAACAGCATATTTGGAGATAAGGATCAAAGGGTAGGGTGATGCCAGACTGTGGAGGATCCTGAGTTGCAAGCAAAGTTCATGCATTACTTGGTAGGCAATATGGAGCCACTAAGGATTTTTGAGCAGGAAAATGGTGTGAACAAACTTGAGAATAAAGAAAGTTAGTCTGGCAGCTATATAAAGAGTTGCTTGGAAGGAGAGAGAGGAAGTGGATGACCTATGAAGAGGCTGGTGGGCTAGTGTGAAGGAGGGGTTTATAACGAGGGTCTATAGAAGGGTTGTGGTAGTGAGGATAGACAGGGATGAACAGATGCAGTCATAGGAGTAACTGGTAATTGACCAGATATTAGAAGCAAAGAGAAGCATCAAAGATGCTAAGGTTTCAAATATAGATCCTAGGATTTAGAGCAGAAAGGGATATGAGGGATCAAATAGCCCCAGACTTTCATGTAAATGAGAAGGAAACTAAGGGCAAGAGAAATTCAGTGACCCATCCAAGGTCCTGCAGGTTGTGAGCTGCAGAGGAAGAATCTGAAGCCTAGAGTCCTCTGACTCCAACTCCTGTGTCAAAGATCTTAGGAGACCTCCTTTTTTCCAGAGCTGAGGCCCAACAAGTAAGCTGTGCCCTGAGTTTGGCATAACAACAATCCTTTGTGCCCACCTTCTGGAACTGATGGTCCCTGAGCCCAGCAAGTACCAACAGGCTCAGACATGAAGCTCTCCTAGGAAAGCACTTTTTGTTGCTAGACAACCTTGCCTCACCATTGCTTTTATGCCTCACTACTGCTTTTACACTATACTGTGTGACTCTTCGTCTACTCACAAACACATAAATACATAAATCAGCCACACTCACACAGATCCCTCCACTAGGGATGGGGCCCCAGTGCATTTGCCTAATCTGCCTCCTTGCATGCAAGCCATTTCCCTCACCTTGAAATTAAACTTCTGAATAATTTTTGACTCCCCCCTCTCTACCCTGCTCTGCTCAGCTTCCTCCATTCACAGGTGAGAGACTGGTTTGGTCTGGCTGACACCTATACTCTGCCTTTATCCCTCATCAAACATTACCTAATTTCTCTTTGCTGTCAATGGGCAAGAATGACCTCCAGAGAAGTTACTTCCATTTCTGGCCTTTGAAATGGTGTATTTAGAGAACAGCCAATGCTACAACAAACCTAACATCAGCCAGCATTTTTAACAGAAAAAAAAATGAACTCATCTTTCTCCTGGAATAAGAAAAGTCATTTCTTTCTGCATTAGCAAATAGTAAAATGATAAGCCACGAGCAGGATTGTTGGAAATTTAGCAGACAGGTTTCTTATGGGAAGCATGGAGAGATGAATGCTATGACCATGAAACTGGAAGTACTGTATTTTATATGCAGTGCTACATCTTCAGAGCTTCATAATCACATGACAGGGAGACCAGGGCCTTTTCAAAGACCCTTTGAACCTAGGTAAGTCCCCAACTCCTTTACTAAGCTAGTATTCTTCATTATGTCAAGTGATTTTCCTGGTTTGTGAAAGAACAGACAGTTCCTACAAAACCAGAAAGAGTTCCATGACAATTTCTGCAAAGGGATTCTGCATTCAGCCCAATCCTCCCTTCTGCTGGAGGCCCATCCCAATTCCCTGGCAGCTAGTACCTCCCACTCTGAGACACTGTCCATCTACACTGTCCAAATCTGCTGCGTATGTATATTGAGTCATTAGATGTGCCTTTTGGGGCAGAGACAATTTTTTGCCTTTCTTTGTATCCCCAGAGCTTAGCACACAACTTAGACCATAGTGAGTACTTAATAAATGCCTGTTAAGTTGATAAAAAAGAAGTCTATGAAGAAATAAGATTTTTTTTTTACCACAGTAACTCGTGAATATTTTCTAATAATGCGTAAAGCAGTTATAAAATGAGAACACACAGCAATGAAAACATAGATCTAAGTATTTATAAGTAAATCTCCTAAAAATTGCTCATGTAACTATAAGGTCAACCCTACATACTAAGGATAAGCAGCTACTTATATAATGAGATTTGAGAACCCATAAAAGACTAATCTGATCAAAAGCATCTCCCACTTCTACCTGCCCATTTTCTATTCAAGAATCTCACCATTAAGGAGATCATCTTGTAAGGGGCATCTAAAGGGAATATGGACTGCACCTGGAAGGAATTAAAACATAAGTAAAGATAAGTTCCTTAGATTAAGGAAGAGAGAAGTCATTCATAGCAGACTTGATGGACATTGATTCCAATATTTTCCATGTAGTTTGGAAGTTCAAAGGCAGTAAGAATTTCTCTTTTTGTTTTAGAAAATAGTAATCTCTTCTGGACCAATGGCACAGATGCAATTACCTTGGTCATGAGGATGCATAATTTCTATGGGTACTCATAGCTCATTTCAAGGATGATGTCCCTCAGTAATCAGACCTACCTAGAAACAAGACATGGCTGTAATTTTGATACTTCAATATTTTAAAGATTTATAATTTTGCACTTCCTTCTTTGATCCAGATTGGCAACTTTTCTATAACATGGTATCTGGTCTTTCAGAGTCACCGTGATAAAAAAAAAAAAGTCATCTTTCTAAAGCCATCCTTCTGATGAATCTCTCCCCTTTACCACAGTCCAGTCCTTGGAAAGCAAACAATCCATCACCAGGTCCTTATGACTTCACAAGACCTGAAAAACCTTAAGCTTTGCTGGCATAACCTTCTCTTGCACCTCATGGTCACTTCCATGCCATGATAATGCATGAGAGAAGGATCAGAAAACTTATTTTAAATAAGTTAATTAAAATTGGATGTCTTGATCAAGCACTGAGTAGTGTATTTT
>CM053583.1:50798987-50857636 GCA_028627135.1 Pseudochirops cupreus | reverse complement strand
CCAGGTCAGTTATTTTTCCATTGAGATATTTTACCTCTTTTTCTAATTTTTCAATCTTGATGTTTTGTTTCACTGATTCTTGGTTCCTCATAGAGTCATTGGCTTCAATTTGGTTGATTCTAGCTTTTAGCGAATTATTCTCCTCAGTTAGTTTTTGAAGCTCCTTTTCCATATGCTCAGATTTCATTTTTAGTTCACACATTTTACTTTTTAAGGAGCTGTTCTCTTCATTGTAATGTTTTTCTAATTTCACAATTTTGTTTTTATAAGAGGTGTTGATTTTATCTTCTATCTCTCTAAGTTGGATTTCAAAGTTCTTTTTGAGCTCATCTAGGAATGCTTTCTATGCCTGAGACCAGGTCATAGTCCCTGTTGAGGCTTCAGCTGCGGTTGTGGAGTCAATACTCTCTCCTTCTGAGTTTGATTCCTCCCTCTCACCATAAGAGGATTCCAGAGTCTTTTTTTTTGTCTTTGTAGCCTGCTTTCTTCCCATTTTGAGTCAGGACCTAAGCCATGCCCTTCCTTCAGGGTTCCTAAGGTTTTACTGCTTAAAATTTTCCTCTGGGGCAATATTGATTGTTTTTTGGGTCAGATGGGGGACTTGGAGCAGCCGGAGTTCACTTTGCCATCTTGGTCCCTGGAAGTGCAGATAGGGGGGTTTTTAATTTCCAGGCTGTGGATGGGTAGTCCTGGGAGCAGCTGCTGCCCTTGCTGCAGGCCCTGCCTTTGTCTCTTACCCACCTCAGTTCGATCCCCACCCTGTGGTGATAGGCCTAGGAATGGCCCTTGTGGTTGGTGGATCAGCAGGTGTTGGCAGGTCCTGTCTCTTCTATTTCTTTTCTTCACAGCTTTTAGGTTACTTCAAACAACTTACTGTTTGTGGTAGAGGGAAAGGTACATGGCAGCAGCTAAAAGTCTGCCTAGGCAAGCCTGAGTCTGGGTTTTAGAATGCTTCTTGTATTTATTCTTTCCTAGTCTTAGGTGAATGAGCGTTGATTCCAAGACAGACGTTCAGTTGTTTCAATTGTGTGTGACTCTCCACAACTCCATTTGGGGTTTACTTAGCAAAGATACTGGAGTGGTTTGCCATTTCCTTCTCCAAGTCATTTTACAGATGAGGAAACTGAGGCAAACAGGGTTAAGTGACTTACCCAGGGTCACACAACTAGTAAGTATCTAAGACCAGATCTGAAATCAGAAAGATGGATCTTCCTGACTTCAGGCCCAGAGTTCTGTCTTCTGTACCACCTAACTGTCCTTACAGTTATGTTAAGACAGGTATGTCTAGGAATGTAGGCCACCTTAAAGTCTGAGAGGTTTAGAGATCCTGGATAACCTTGGTAAGTGCTGATTAATAGGAGAGAGAAGAGTCCTTAAAACTATTCCAGTGTTTCTTAGAGAAGGTGACCACTGGTAGGCGCATGAACCCAAGCCTGACATAGACTGATTAAAAAAAAGTGTGCAATGGGCACTATCTGGACAATGAAAAAAAAAAAAGAAACATTTGTACTGGCCTTCAGTACAAATTTCCCAGTACAAAATGGCTCCCCAGAGTCCACATCTGTGCATATTTAGACAACATCCTTGGATAATGTCTATGTAGCCTTCCTATAAATCGATGTCAGTTCCTACATTTATGACTCAACTTCCCCATAGATTATAACAGTAATTATAATTTGTAAATCATTACTTAAGTCATATCAGTTTGGGTTGTGAGTCTTTTGTATCTTTTTCTATGTAGGAAATTAATACCTGCTTCGTATCTAATTCGTATTGTATACTAAATAGCTTTCTATTTCTCTTCTTTGGAGAGACCTTGTACATGAACCAAAACTTAAGCCTGACAAAATTTTCACCAGAGCATCAGGGTGAGAGATGTGATAAATTGGAAAAATATGGAAAAAAGGTAATTCAAAGTTAGGCCACCCAAGGCCTAGACTCTGTCTAAACTGCGTGTGTGGGTCCAGACCAGAGGAATGCTTTACAGGGAGGGAGAAGAGAATTGTTATTTGGCTCTCTTGGACTGAGCCAGTGGTTCTTTTTGTTAAATAAGAAAATATGAAGGATTTTTATCATCTTGACTGAGTCTGGGGCTGCCTATTATTTGTGCATAAGGAAAAGGAGGCACCATGGTCCTGAATTAATGACAAGGTCACTCAACAAAATTGTTCTGTAACCACTATCTGCTGCTTTCCATGTCAGACAGCCTGAGAATCATACAAGGGCCTTCATTTATACTAAGTGGGGTTATAGAAGACATATAATCTCTCATGAATTTGTTATAGGGATGAATGGCTAATGGCCTTCCACAGTAGATTTAGGTCCTTTGAATAACAGGTTGTGCCTTGGGGGCAGGGCAATACCCGGCAACACTTCAGCATCTAATTAGCAATGTTCCTACTGACCTTTGGGGTCAATATGTCAACTCTTACCTGGATGATATCTTGACATTTTTGTCCCAGGAGCAGCATCAAGAAGTGTTAATTGACAAGTGTGGTTGTATGATGGCTGGTTTATGTGGTGAGTTGGAGAAATGTACTTTTCATAGTCCCCAGGTAACTTTCTTCAGATTGATTTTAGGACCAGACATAACAAACAGAGCCAGAGTACACATAGGGCAATTGCAACTGACCAGTACCTCTGGGGGAAAATGTTTTGTAGCCAGTCCTCAGAACTGCAAACTCCTTTAGGTATTTTATTGTGAGGAACTCGCAACTGACGGAGCCTTGATCTGTCTCTTAAGAATCAGGAACTGGGTTGCACTGAGAATTAGGACAAGAAGGGTCATCTTTTATCTTGAAGGAAGCATTTATAAAAGTCCCATAGGTACAGCAGCCTGACCTTTACCACACACTCACATTGGAGGTTGGTCTGTCAGTAATTGAGGAAAATGTTCATATAGAGAAGAATTGCAAAAAAAGAAGAGGATCTAAATTCTCCCTAGGCCACCATGATCCATGATGATTTGGAAACCATCAATACCTCGAGAGTTTGGAAGACAGTGTTTGTGTAGGAGCTACAATGTGTGCTTTGCCCACATTCTCTGATCCCAAGGTATCCTTAGGAGAGGAAATCGTCCACATCTGACTGTCAGTTTCTTGCTGTGAATGTCTCATTCTTGTTAAGATTTCTTAGTTCTAATTCTTATCCATACTCTTTAGGTCTCCTTTATGCAACTGACAGCCTACTCTCAGCTTGCCCTCAGCACAAATTTCTTAGTACAAAGTGGCTCCTAAAAGCCCACACCTTTGCATGTTTGGACGATACATTGCAAGCCACCTCATAGTAATATAGCTATGTATCTAGTCATGTTAGTCCCCAACAGTAGGTAATGGTGCATGTAGAATGGCATGAGTAGGCACACAGTTATACCACTATGGGGTGGCTTGTAGAGTGTGCCAGTAGACTTCCATGCTGATCATAGCAAAGACAGAGATGTATCATACTATGGAAAAAGATGAGTTAAGGGAGATGTGCTAGGGAACCTAATTTTGAGCACATGTCTCAGGAATCTGCCTTTGAAACTATATTCAACCTTAGACACACACACACACACACACACACACACACACTCAAAAACACACTTTTTTTTGGTTAGTATTTTAAAAAATCTTTGTTCTGAGCTACCATAGTGTTCACACTGTCCTAGACAAAAACATGCCTATTTTCAAGCATGATTTAACATAAGCAAATATTAAGAAAGAAAAAAGAAATAGGAAATGTCATATTATAAAACATACTCTGTATTTTATGCCAAAAATCTGAGAAATGTGAAAATTTTATTGAATCTGAGTCAATGAACTACACATAATTCATTGAGTGAACAATGGACCAGAACCCAACATAAAGTTCATTTTTTAAGTTAGCATTTATATAACATTTAAGGTTTGCAAAGTGCTATCAATAGATAGATAGATGATAGATAGATAGATAGATAGATAGATAGATAGATGGACATATATTGTGTATATATATTATATATGTGTGTGTATATATGTATACATATATACATATATACACACATATATATGTTATCCCATTTGTGCCTCACAACAACCCTGTGAGGCTGGTGCTATCATTGTACCCATTTCACAGATTAGGAAACTGAGGCAGAGCAGTTAAATAATTTGCTCAGAGTCACACTGGTAGTTAATGTCTGAGGCATGAGTTGAATTCAGGTCTTTCTGACTTCAAGTCCACTATACATTACCTAGTTGTCTTAGCTGTTGTTAGTTTTCCTCTCCCTAAATGCTTGCTTAAATAATATTCAGAGAATATCTAACTCACTAATGAATCTTGCCAAATGTTTAAAATAAGAATCTTTATTTCATAGAATCAGAAAACATAGACTTTCACAACCAGAAAGTGCTTCATATGTCAACTAATCCAAATCAAAGCTAAAGAGTAACCCCCTTTATAAAATCATGGTTTTGTATACTATCCTTTGAATACCTCCAGGGAAAGGAAAGCCACTTGTCACCTAACTTCCAGTGGTTGCTGCTAGTGCTACATTTGGGACCAAAAAGAATGATGGTGTCAATAAACCCAGGGTTCAGAACATTTGAGGGGAAGGAGCCATCAGGAAGACAGAAGGTCTCACACACACACATAAGAATGGGGAAGGAAATGTTCATCAGAGACATGGCTCTACCAGAGCTGCTCCTGGTACAGGTACTCATCATTTGGCAAGATGGTAGAGATAACAAGAAACTATGAGAACACTTACCAGAACCAGGAAACAAAGCTCTGAGGAATATGGAGAAGAGATTATACTGGCCATGCATAGGACCAGGACAAACTGGATGGGGACAAGTCAAGGTCCATTCCTGGATTTGGGGTAACTTTAGTGTTTTCAGTTTAGTAGGGAGGTGTGGTATATCACCGGAGAAGAAGGTCATCCTTGAGTAAGTTGCTTTGGCTAAAGGATGATGTCTAGAAGAAGGGTTAATATTGCAGGAATATAATCTAATATACATCATTTATAATCATTTAGGCTAGGTAGTTTTGGATTCAATCAACATGGCCTTAGGAGGAATGGTATTTGGACTACAATAGCTCATGTTAGTACTTTGTTTTAGAAGAAGACCAATGGCATCGAGCAGCCGATGTCTTGATTTGCCTGTGAATTGGATTTAAGTGACAAAAGAGTTGTACAAAGTCATTCTCTTCCTGAGTCATTTAAGTTAAGTGGCAAGCCAAAAGACCATTAATGGCTAGGAATGCATTGGATTTCGTTTGGTATCTTCAGTGTTTGACCAAGCTCTAAGCACTCCACAGCACCTGTTTTGGCTACCTTTATGGCTATTGGAACAAATTGTTCTCATCTTCCAATTCTACCAGAAGAAGTCTTCACACACTTGGAACAGACACCCCCCTAAATCACCAACAATAGGTCAGTTAGCATAACCATTATCTGTATCAAAGCATAATGTATAGAGTGCAAAACTTGGAGTCAGCATGACCTGGATTCAAATGTCACATAAAACATTCACAAGCTTCAGTTTTCTCATCTGCAAAATGGGGATAATAATAACAGCTACCTCACAGAGGTAGATCAAATATAATAAAGCATATAAGGCACTCCTTAAAATGTAAAGTTCTTGATAAGTGTGAACTATTATTATTATGTACTTTTCCCTGAGCCTCTCATAGGGGCAAGTCTTCAAACCATTCCAAGAAACTAGCATAGTAGCATTGAGTCAAAATACCCAAGAGATGGTCATCACCCAAAGGATAGCAATCTGAGAAACTTTGCTTACAAGGATGGGGAGAAGTACTCATTAAAGAAGTTTTAAATTCATGCCTCCACCTGAGGTTGGGAGGCCTTGAAAATAAGGATCATGATGTGGCAATATATACTGAACCTATATGCAAGATAGTAAATATACAAAATGGGCAAGAGAAATGACTGGAGTGACCCACAGCAGAGCACTTGGGAAGATAAGGGAGAATGGAAATTCTCATAAAGGAAAAGCAAAAAGTATTGCATTTAAGGGAACACCAATGCTTGTCATATGCATGGCCTTTAGTTAGCTGGAATGGTCAATGCCAGAGAAAATGTCAGACCATCACTGTCTCATTGTTATTATCATCCATGTAATATTTCAATTATGGGGGAGATAAGTGGCATAGTAGATAGAGGGCTGGGCCCAGAGTCAGGAAGACTCCTTTTCCTAAATTCAAATCTGGTCTCAATCATTTACAAGCTGTGTGACCCTGGGGAAGTCACTTAACTCTGTTTGCCTCAATTTCATCATCTATAAGATGAACTGGAGAAGGAAATGGCAAACCACTCCAGTAACTTTGCCAAAAAAAAAAAAACCACAAATGGGGTCACAAAGAGTCAGACATAACTGAAAAATGAGTAAACAACAAAAATACTTCAGTAGGGAGAGGAAAGAGATCTATTCTTTGAAATCAATGAATCCATCCCTCTGCTGAAGTATCTGTAAAGAAGATGCCCATCCTCCAGGGAGTGGGGAAAGAACATAATAGCTCTGAAAGAAAAGACTATTACCATAATCACAGAGGCAAGAAATTTTAAGGTAACTGCTGCTGCCAATACCCCTCAAAAGAACAACCACCTCCATTCAATCTGCAGCTGCCAGTAATTAGAAAATAAAAGTAGGGAGAGTTTTTGATATGCTTTTTCTTATAAACTGGCCGTTCATATTGTGATTACAGATAGATAAGGGATGTGGAAGAATGAAAAGACAGGTGAGACCATTGAGGGACACAGAAATAAAGCATCAGGGGTCTCTTTTTCTTATGTGGCTTGTCTTGTGAGTCTGTATTCTCCAATGTTGTGTGTTTTTTTCTGGAGTTGTCTTGGCACCAGGCTGTGCTGTACATTGCCTGAGGTTTGGTGGGAGGGATAAAAAGAAGACTAAAGGATGAGGTGGTGGTGACTTTGTTTCTCAAGGGATTCAACAACTTCATCCTTAAAGACATCTTTTGAATTTTTTATTATCTTCTTGGTTTTTCCTCTGTCAGAAGCAATGGAACCGTTGCAGGCAGTGGTCACAGGACCCTGACAACCACAATTCCCCTAAGTCATTTTGGGGTGAGAGGGGAGGAGTAAAAGGAAAGAAGATCCCAAAGCAATCAATAGTTGTTTACAGAGATGATATTGTTGCTTAGGAAACATCCCTCAACTTCTCTTGTTTCATGTTTTAAAAAAAAATGACTTCAGGTTGCCATGGAAGCAGTGGCTAACAGCTGAGGATGCTATATAAACAGACTTGGATCCATACAGATGAGTTTGTGGGATCTGGGACCCCCTTCATCTTACAGTTGGGAGAGGGAACAGGACAAGAGCTGGGAAAAATCAATAAAGTTACACTCTTGTGTGAATAAAGTTCTAATAAAGAAGCCTGTGAGTTGATTCTGTAAAGAAATGGGATTGTGTTTCTTCTGTAAAGGTATTTGCTCTCATTTTCATAACTATTTGGAGGGGAAAGAAAATAAATCTGCTGCCAGACACCTTGGGGAACAATTATTCCAATCCAGGAAAAATATTTAATTTAATGATGTGTAGCGAGAAGAGCAACACACATACACCATTCTTTTCTTTTTCTTCCTTTTAATTTTTTGGGGGCCTTTTCAGAATATGCTCTGGATCTGAGAATAAGATGAGATCATTTCAGCCCTAAGAGCTCTTTAATTATTTTTTTAGTGGGGTGGGTAGAATGGCTCTATTAAGTGCTGGGGAAAGTGGGGAAGAAGTATGTCAATGTCTGATATTGACATATCATCCACACACATCCCCTCCCCAAACTCAGCACAGCCTTTCTTACCCCCAGTCAAGAATTCCTCCTGCCCTGATGTAAAAGGGAAGCAATTTCAAGATGTTTCAATTTGCATTTTCCCTTCCACTAAACATTTTCCAACAAAGGCAAACTGTCATGCCCCAACATGGTGTAGAGTAAACCTTGAATTCTTGAAGATTACACACTTTTAAATTTTTGCAAATCTCAAAGCATTTTATGAATTTCATTTATTCTTACTATTGTGTAGGTTACTTTGGAAGAGGAAGGAAATACCTGTATATATGGAACACTCAATAAGAAATCTCCCTCTACCAATAAAGATCAGCTTTGCTTTACAACTCTTAGAGAGTTGTTTAGGGCTCTCAGTTAAAGGACTTATTCAGGGTCACATAGTCAGTCTGTGTCAGAAGGACTTGAACATACATCTGCCTGGCTCTAAGGCTAGCTTTGTATCCACTATGCCATACTATCTCTCATCACCTTCTTTTATTATTATTATTATTATTATTATTATTATTGTTATGCCAATGAACAGCTCTTTCCAAGCTAGAAAGGTTTTGAGTAAGAGCCTGGCAACAGACTGTGTTTTTCATCTAAGGACCATCCGGGTATAGTTCAGAAATGTTCATTAACAGAAGGTTGACTACTGTGTGATAAATATTTTGAGGAACAGTAACGTTGTACCCACATGTCAAACCCAAATAAGAACCAAACTTTTGCCTTCTGTTGGACTGCCACAGAGTTGTGGTACTCACTGACACAATAGATTGGAGTTCATTGGTTACTTGCTGCATGAAAGACCAAGAGCACATAAGCAGGTCATAGATTCAACTATTAGTGCATGGAAAGTGTTCAATGTTTGCTGCAGAAATGGACTCTCACACAAAGATTCATTCCCTGGATGGTGTTTTGTGGCTCATAAACAGTGATAGACGAACCTAATTTTTAGTTTAATTTCTTGCTGTGCAGTTCAGTCATTTCAGTGACAATAAAATGAAATTATTGAGGATCTGGAAACCAACAGAGTGGTTAGGAACCACATAAATCTGACTATGCACAAGATCCAACAAGTCTGGTTTCTAGAGTTTAACAAAAGGATGTGGCTGAGCATCCTCCTGTAGGCAGGAGTCACAGTGTCTTAGAAGTTATTGATAGTGTCTTCTAATGCAGTCTGCTGCTTCAGAAATGGAAGAGTTCATAGCTTTTCTTCATTCTCTAGACAGATAGAGAGACATAGAATGATAGCTAGATGTTTCTATATGTATTCATCTATCTATAGCTATTGCTATATCTATCTATATAGATATTGAGAGAGTGAGAAGGCCAAGAAGAGAGATATCTAACGTATAGTTTATAGGCATGTTATAGAGGTAGGTAGGTGACTCAGTATATAGAACACTGGACCTGGAGTCAGGAAGTCCTGAGTTCAAGTTCAGCCTTAGACACTAGCTGTGAGACGCTGGGTGAGTCACTTAACCTTAATCCACTGCACAAGTTTCTTTGCCAAGAAACCTCACGGACAGCATTGATGTGCCATGGCCTACAGGTCACAAAGACATTACTAAACAACAGCATACACATTATATGACAATAAACTTTCTAGAAATGGGAAAGTGTATTCTTGTCTTTGAGGAAATCATTTTTTAATATTTTCAAACTTTTATGTTTGTTTAAAATGCTCAAGAAGTAACAAAAGTTCTGGTCCCTTTAAGAAAAGTCATTTGGGAGTGGCTAGGTGGAGTAGTGAATAGAGCACTGGCCCTGGAGTCAGGAGCACTTGAGTTCAAATCCAGCCTCAGACAAGTAACACTTACAGCTGTGTGACCTTGGGCAAGTCACTTAACCCCAATTGCCCTGCCTTCCCCTCCCTTCAAAAAATAAAAAAAGAAAAGTCATTTGTCTTTGGCAGAAATCTAGGTAACAACAGCAGAAACAACAAAAGCTATAGAGATTTAGCAGTGAACTAATTCAATGCTAACTCAGTATTGATAAAGGGAAGAGGGTAAGTAGTTGAGTGAGTTATAAAGGGGATTGCTAAGGTAACTTTCTCCAAATGAGAAAGTTATTGTCTTGGGACTGGACACACACTTTCCAGAGCTGAGGAATAAAGAGGCCTCGTGCTTTTCCTAAGAAAAAGAAGGAAATTCTGCTTCAGGAAAAGAATTTCAAAGTTGGAAACAAGAGATTATTCTGTCCAAGTCCATGCCCTGACAAGAAGACTCTGTACAATATCTTTGAGAAGTGGGCTGCTTGAAGACCTCCATCATGTATGTTGGGTATGGGGGAGGAGGCTTAAATCCCCTTTAGCCTTACTCCACAGTTTGCTCTTTTGCTGAAAGCTTTCTAAATTCCCTAAACTAGGACAATGTGCTGGGACAAACCCATTATCAAAAAATAGGGCTTTGTTTCACTGAAGGCAGTATTTTTTATCATCCTAGTAGGGGCCCAGGATGTATAGGCAAGTTTTGGGTTGTGGATTTCCCCTTTTAAAAATTGTTCCTCCAGAAATTTATGGCTATAGGACCACTGGCATGTGTCTCTCTATCTCTGTGTCTTTGTCTCTTTGCCTGTCTCTCACTCCTCCCAATATGGATGTGAGAGGGCATAAAAAAGAATGGTATTGAAGAAGACTTGTGAATTTACCAGCTCAATTTATTAAAATGCATGATACAAAAGTTGTGATAATTCCACCCTTGGGCTTGTAACTCAGACCATTTGAAGATATTTTGTAGGATCTCTTTACACCCCTTGTCTGGGAGGGAAGGATATTAGGAAGATTACGGGATCATAGATTTAGAGTAGGAATGGATCTTAGAGAGGCTATCTACTCTCTCTCATTTTACAGATGAGGGAACTGAGGCACAGTGTGGTTAAGTGGCTTGCCTGTGGTCAGTAAAGTGTCTAAGGTGAGATTTGAACCTAGGTCTTTTCCTAATTCCAAGGTCATGGCTCTATCTAATACAACGAAAGGGATGGCTGGGTGTACTTTCGCACCTAAGACAGCACCCTTAAAAGATTCCAAACCAGGTTAGAGCCTTGGCTTTTAAAAGGCTATTTTCTAATTTTGAGTACATTTATTGTACTTACACCTTTTTTGGTGCCTTCAAAACCATGAGGTGCTTCTATTTTGCACTGTGTAATTGAAAGGAGTGGTTTTATCTTTCGTTTTTTTCGTAATCTCTAAATATAATTTTAAAAAGTGATAGAAAAAAGGAGTTGTTTTCTTCTGCCTTGAGATCTGTATGTGTAAAGGGGTGATGTTTCTTGAAAGGTGCTGCTAGAACAAAGGTGGAAAGAGGTAAAAAAAATACCCTTAAGGACATTCAGGTTAGGAGTTAGAGCCAAACTTGGTAGGAAGAAGACTCAACCAACTCAGAAAAGTGGTTTAGGAAAACAGAACAAACCATTCTTGGCCTCCGGCTGTTTCACACCCTAATTATGTAAAGAGTTTTGAAAGCTTTGAAGCAAGGTCAGAAATTGTTACTATTTAATAATTTTCCTCCCTCTCTTCTCCCCTTCCCACTTTGCTTGAAGAACTGTTTACAGAGAATGGTTCACCTACTGCTGTCTACTAGTGGGAGGATAATAGAACAGTCAGCCAAATGACATCTGGGCAGATTATTTGTTGGTTATCTTGTTCAAATCTTAGTTTAATATATGAGAATGGACGTGTCTATTTTGGTGCTATTTCTAAATAAGACCAAATTGGTATTGAGGTTATTGATGTGGCCATGCTGCTGAATTAACAACCCCCACTGCACACCTCCAACAGGAAAAGGGGGGGACTTTCAATAGACTATTTACTGAGCCCTCATAAATGAATGTCACTGAGTGTAGTAAATCACAATATTGAGTTGGTCCCAGGTGATTAAGTGAAAGCAGTAGGGCAATTTAGAGGAGTGAATTCACCAAGCTGCCAGCAGGACTTTGTATAAAGAACAACACAAACACACAAACACACACACACACACACACACACACACACACACACACACCAAAGTTTGGGGCACCTGACCTGAATAGACACAGGCCTATGTATAGTACCTCTTTGGGTTGTAGAAGGACATATGGTATTGGTAATTCTATACACAAATTTTAACTTATGTTAGAAAAGAATTGAAGGAAATTGGGCTCAGGGCAAATTTAACAGCAGTTCTGAAAGGTAGCTAAGGAGGGCAGAAAGTTCAGCATTGAGGACCCAGACTGAGATAGGGATGGGTAACCCTCCTCCAGAAAGTGTCTGTAACTTAAATCAGGGCCCATTTGTGGATATCTCCTTCTGATAATGCAGATAAATGGTGGTGGTGGAAGAAGGAGAAGAAGAAGAAGAAGAAGAAGAAGAAGAAGAAGAAGAAGAAGAAGAAGAAGAAGAGGAAGAAGAGGAAGAGGAAGAAGAGGAGGAGAAGGAGGAGGAGGAAGAAGAAGAGGTTAGGAATGATTACTAAAGAATTCTTCCACCTAAAGGTAGTTAGAATTCAGGGGAAAAAAATCCATCTATTACTTCTGCCTCTATAATAATTTTTTTAAAAAATAGCATCGTGACATTTGATATGATTATCCCAAGCTTATTACTGTTTTGTATGTTTACATACAGTATTACCCTTTTGGTTAGGACAGCCTGAATGCCTATTGTATAAATAAGTTTAATTCCACTCTATTGGAAAGAAGGGCCTGTGTGCCTAGTTGGATGGATTTGTGCAACAATCTTGACAAGTGAATTGACTTGAATAAATCACACAAGTTGTATTTGGCAGGAGCTAGGTTGTCTGAATCTAAATCCAGTGTTCTTTCTACTATAGTGGACTAAGATACAAAAAGATAACTTCAGGATACAATATTACATAACAAGCACATCAAAATTCTAAACAGAGTGTGATAGCATCATAGATTTAGAGCTGGATGTGATGCTAGAGTTCATCAAGGCCAACCACCTTCATTTGATAGATGAGCTGAAGCAAAGAGGTAAAGGAACCTGTCCGAGCCACACAGTAAGTGTCTGAGGCAGGACTCAACTCGAGCTTTCTGGACTCCATAGTCATCTCCCTGCTCTCTCGACTACAACACCTGGGGGCCGCAATTGATGTCTAGGGCGAAAGGTTATTTCCAACTGGGAGAATGAGTAAAGGCTTTATAAACGAGGTGACATTTGAGTGGGAGGTTGAAAAACAAGTAGGAATCCAACGGATAAAAGGAGCTTGGAGAATACTAGCCATAGGCAACAGCCTAAGCAATGGAATGGAGGTAGGAGAATAGAGGGTGGGTTTGGAGGCAGATGTCGTGGTTTCAATGGGCTAATGTGAGAAGTTGAAAAGGTGATCAATCAGACAGTCCCTTGGGAAACACCCACAGTAAAGGGTTGTGAAGACTAGCCCAAGAGACAGATGGCATTTACAGAAGCTGGAAGGCCATACATTTAGAGCCTAAAGGGAACATGGAGGTCATCTAGTGTGCTATATATCTGGAGATAAGGGAGATCAGAGCACCCCATAGAAGAGGGACAGGTAAGTGGCAAAAGTTGCAGACATGAAAGAGAATTAGGATTAACAAAAGACTTTATGGCCTACTAAGCCTCAGAACAGAGCCTTGGCTTCACACTGGCCCATTTACTTGAACACAGTCATCAATTTTCTGTATAATATAAGCAAGTCATTTGATCCCCTTCCATGTATCCACACTGACTTTTCCCTCTTATTCTTATCTCCTAGGCCAATCCAGTTCTCTCCCTTTCCAGACTCCCATATTCTTGGATGCACCACTGAAATTCCACAGAAACCACCTAAAAACACATTGCTCTCTCTCTCCTCTGAACTTCTGTGGCATTTGTCATTTGTCATTTGTCAAAATACTTTAATGGGGGTGTGTGTGCATGTGTGTGTGTGTGTTTGCCTGAGCGCATATGTGTATGTTTTATTTAACCAACTAGACATCAAGACCCTAGATCAAGGTCAGGAACTTTGTACTAAACTCCTTTAATATACTTCACCCTAAGTGTTTAAAGAACATTTGTAGACAGGATGAATGGCTACATTTGGAATATATGTGTATATCTGTATGTTTGTGTATATATACATATTGAGATTCTGCCCAGATTTTCTCACCAGTAATAGCCACCCTCCAAAATGGAACTTCAAAGATTCTTCCCATCAATCTTTCCATTAACTCCTCCTCAAATGAATTAATCCACTTAGGTTTAGGACTCCTCTTGGGGTATGAGCTGTCTACATTGGAGAGTGAGTGAATCAGTCCTTACTGGGTTACCTCTAACTAGTCAGCCCCAGAAACCCACACCATGCTTTATCCCAGGGCCAAGCCAGCCAAGTTATCTTGCCAGCTCTCCAGCCACTGCACACACTTCCCTTTCTCTTCTTCTTTGAGGAATAACAATAAAACAAATTACAATTGGTAGTAGAAAAGTTGTGACAATCTACTGGTCTATTTTTTTCACTCACAGTGCCTATTTAGAAAAAAATTACCTTTGCTAGCCCCTACTCCCCAATCCTTCTGTATCCCATGAGTAGAATACATTCTGAGAACAGGTATTGTCTCACTCTTGTGAGACATCCCAAGCGCTTAGCACAGTCTTCTACATAGTAGACACTTTATTAAGTTTATCATTATTATTATCAAGGCTAGTTGTTGATGATGACATATAACTGTAGTCTCCAATTTATCCATTCCATCCAAATCTAAGCCATCCAAAACTCTGCTGCTGGAGTAATCTCAGTGCATCATTGATTTATATCATTCCTCTCATCAAATCTTTAGTGGCCTCCCATTGAAAGAAGTAAAACTTTTTATCCTGGCTTTTAAGGTCTTCCACAATTTGACTCTTATCCATTAGTCTAGCCTTTTCTGCTTCATTGAATATATAAGGAAAAGAAATACTCTCTCTATCACAATTGATGTGGTCACCAGAGCCCACAATGTAATTACAAGATATAGAGTACAGATTAGAGAATTTTCCTACAACCTCTCAGGTACTGAAGACAACTGACCCAACATAGAAACATTTTGTGATTGGCTGAATCCACCATGTCCCTTGGCCCTGTATGTACATACAGTAAACCAATGAGCAGTAGAAGAGTCCAGTCTCTCCAGTACTTTGTGGGGACAAACCCCATAACTTATCCAAGAGTATTTTCTTTCTATCCCCAGAGCAAGAAGACTTTCTCTTCACTCTTCCCAACCTATCCTCCATCAGCCATGTCATTAGACCTACTGGTACATTAAGAAACAATGCATCCAGTGAAAAGAGACAGAAACAGAGAAAAGACAGAGACAGAGAGACACAGACAGACAGAGATACAGAAATAGTCACTGAAGGGAGGAAGCTACTTCAAAGAGCATGATATCCTATACCAAAAAAGATTGCCGTCCTGGGTCTCAAGGAAGAAACAGACTCCAGTTAAACCATGAAGCCTTCTCTGTCTTCTTGAGATGAAAAGTAAGTTGTGTGCCCTCACTTTTTGCCTGAACCTTTGTGCTTGTCATTCTCGCTTGTATAATGGACATTTTCATACATATTTTTCTTTTCCAGATTGAAAACTTCATGAAGGCAGGGTCTGTGTCATATTTATCTTTGGACCTCCTGGGCCTAACACAGGGCCTTGCACAGGGATGTGACAAATAAATATTTGTTGAATTGGATCAATTTGAGACTCTGTGAACCAGCCAGGGTCACATTGTCTTCTGCCAAAATGTTCAGGCTTTGGAGATAGCAGCTATCCTTTTGTGAGCAAAACAACTTAATATTTAGGTTTGTCAGGCTGTCTGATACATATCTGCCAGATGGCTCTTATAATAGAAAGTGAAAAGTCATGTTTATTTCCTACAGATTGGGAGGGAGCCACAGAGGCTTTCTTTTAGAGAGCGGCCTGGAGAGTGAGAACACATGTGTGTCCAGATCTCAAAAGCAAATGAACACAGGCCTTTGCAAAAAAATAGACACCCAATAAAATTGTGTTGAATAAAGGAATAAAATATAATACACAGTAAGATTCCCACCTATCACCTTCTCTCTGCTCTCTCATTCCCTTTCACTCTGTCTTTCTATCTTTCCCAGTCTCTGTCTCAACTCTAGTATCTTAACATCTAAAATTCATTGTTATCCTAATTTATAACTCATGAACCATCCCAAATGTGGTGTAGATTTTAAACATGAAATGAATTTAAAATTATTCACAACCTCTGTTAATAATTTACTTATGCTTTAAGGCTTACAAATAACTTTCCAGTTCAAGGAATCCAAATTCCACCGCTGGAAGGTACCCTAGTGGTGCACTAATCCAACATCACTAAAAGCATTTGTGTTCCAAACAATGAAAGATTACAAAATCTCAAGTGGACTGAATGTCAGAGCTGGAAGGCACTGCAGATACCATCAAGCCCAACCAATATTTGACCAGGAATGTTCTCTCCAATATTCCTATCAGGTAGTTATCCAGTCTGAACTTGAAGATGGTTAGTGAGAGGAATCCCACTAACCCTTGAGAGGTCACTCATGTCATATGTGGCCAGGCTCTGATGGTTAGAAATTCATCCTTCCTTGCAACAGAATGGAAGCTAGTCTTTCTCTTTGGGGCCGAACATATATGAACTACTGTGCATGTAAGCAAGGTGGGATTTTTGTTTTCTTTTTGGGGTTCAGTTTTCCAGGCTCAGGTCAAATTGTAAACATCTGAAGGATTAATCTGCTTTGAACCCTGATAATTCACAGCTGTGCTGAGCCACATAGGTTTCATGTCTTCTGGCTCTGAGCCACACAGGGGCCTACTCTTTGTTATATATCCCAGGAAGGTGGCATGTTGTTTTGGGTGTTTGCTTATGAGAATGACCTTTTGATGTCCTGGCTGGGACTCTGAGTAGCCCTTTGTTAAAAGCCCCCTGATTACTCAGAGGTTTGTGTTCTCCTGATCTGTTGGGGTACGTAGGTGGTTGTATTACTTTGTTCAGATAGTAGAAGACCTGTCCGTTCAATCTCTGTGCTTATTTCTCTGTTTTCTACTTGTCTGTAATTAAAGTAAGATTGTAGACCTCTTTAACAGTTGTCTTTCCTTTAGCAAAGTAGATCAAAGAACCTGTGACAGCAGGCCATCCTGGGTGTGGTAGGGTGCTTGCTAATATAGCTACCTTCAAGGTAGCTATCAGGAGTTTTCTCTCCTCCAAGCTAAATGTTCCCACTTCTATAAGTGTTCCTTGTGCAACATGATCTCAAGGAGCTTCATTATCCTGATTGTTCACCCCCGGATCTGCTCATTTGTCAACGTCCTTCCTAAAACGTGGCAGACAAGGCCTCTAACAATTGTTTCTAGATATGCCTTCTGGATCCAATAAAAACAAGACCTTAAGATGAAATTTGATGAATCCATCTTCTTCCCTTCTTTGAAAATCCTGAATTTTGTTCATCTCCCATACTGTGGGATCTTAATTCCTTATTATTTTTCACAGATCATTGCTAGCATTTCAACAATCACATCTACAAGTTCTTTTAGTATCTTGGCCTGGTGCATAGTGTTCATTGGGGGAAGTTATCTCCTTACTTATCTTTGATTTCAATTCTATTAACCATTCTTGTTCTGTGTGTCTAATTCTGGTGATTGTTTCTTAGTTTTATCTAAAATGGAAGTAAAACAGTAATTGACCAGGTATACCTTCTTGCCATCTTTCCATCTCCCCAAACAATGGTTCCACCCCTTCTCTAATCTTCCTCTGACCCCTATTAAAAAACAAACAAACAGATGAGCACCATTGTATTTGAGGAAAGGAACTATGCTCATGGTTGTCTTCCAGTGGTTTCAGAATCTATTGTCATGGGAAGAGAAAGGAGAACAAATTTCATTTGTCAGTGGAGAACATTATAGCCAAGAAACACTGGCCCTGCCTTCATTCATCATCTTCCAATCACATGCTATACAAAAAGACATTTATCTAAGGTCAGATTCACAAACAGAAGTGCTCAGAGTGCAAAGAAGACAGGTTTTGCCTGTTCTATTGAAGAATCATAGAATTCTAGAGTTAGAGGGGATCTAATAGATTTCATAGTCCGATGTACAAATGAAAAGCTGAAGCTTTGAAGAAGTCAACAACTTTGCCCGAGGTCATAATGCTAGTTAGTGACAGTCAGAATAAGAAACCAGATATTCTGCCTTCTAGTAGAGTGTTCTTTTGACTGCATATCTTGAGTCATCCTGATCTATATCTTTCCACTGAACCCAGATGGCTGTGGAAGAGATAGTAAGGCTGGTGACTTCGCACAGCCATGCCTCACTTAAATCCAGTTCACCAGCAAGTCATGACATCTACTTCCTGATATCATGGTCCTCTTCGAGAACAAAGGACAAACAATGATCTTTGAATGCCATAGTCTTAAAGGGGCATACAAGGGAAAGGGTACTGTCTTTCTCCCCTGCCTTGCAGATATTGATATGTTGGTTAGTTGTTGTCCTTTGTTCTCAAAGAGGACCAAAATGGCATCATTATGTTGGAGTCAAGGTACAATGTGTCCAGCTGTGGCTAATCAGACCAATATGAACTCAGAACACTCTACCACAGATCTGGCACAAATAGTCCATATGAACATTTTGAGTAGATATATCTCTAAATTTGCACATCTCACATTTCTTTTGAGCTACTGAAATTCCGCTTCCTTCATCGAGCACAGCTCCTTCTTTAATGCAGGCACACAATGCTGGGCAGCCCTTTGCCACCATCTCACATGTCATTCAATTGATTCCATGGTTCTTCAGAGAGACCTTGAGAGTATCCTTGTATTGCTTCTTCTGATCACCATGTGAGCATCTGCTTTGCATGAGTTCTCCATAAAATAGTCTTTTAGGCAAACATAATATGTTTGGCATTCGATCAATGTGGCCAGCCCTTTGGAGTTGTGCTCTCTGCCATAGAGTTTGAATGCTTGGCAGTTTAGCTCAACAAAGGACCTCAGTGTCTGGTACCTTATCTTGCTAGGTGATCTTCAGAACCTTCCTAGGACAATTCAAATGAAAGTTATTCAATTTCCTGGCATGTCACTGGTAGACTCTCTAGGTTTCAGAGGCATACGACAACGAGGTCAGCATGATAGCTCTGTAGACCTTCAGTTTGGTAAGTAGTCTAATACCACTTTTTCCCACATTTTCCTTGGGAGCCTCCCAAACACTGAGCTAGCTCTGGCAATGCATGCATCAAATCCATCATCTATGTGTACATCCCTGGAAAGGATATCACCAAGGTACGTGGGCTTATTCACAGTATTCAATATTTCTCCCTTTGCTGTAACCAATAACTCCATGGATGAATGGTATTGTGCTGACTGGTAGAGAACCTGCGTTTTCTTGTTGCTGTTAGGCCAAAATTAGCACAAGCAGCAAAGAATTGATCCATACTCTGTTGCAGCTCAGCTTCAGAGGCTGCATTGAATGCACAATCATCTGTTAATGAAAAGTCACACCAACTCTCCCTCCACTTTTGTCTTGGCTTGTATTCTTGTTAGCTACCTGAGAGAGGAGAGGATTGAAAACTGTCACAGCTGTAGCTATGGGCAGGGTACAATAATTAGGACACTAAATGAAGCTTTCAAGTCAAGATCTCTGTGCCAAATCAAGAAAGTAAGAAAAATGAATCGAGGATTTTTTCTTTGAAATCACAAAGCGAAAAGAAACAATATTACAAATGACAGTGGTCAGATATTTGAGAGAAAATGGTCTAATAGCGCCAAGGCATTTTTACGGCTTTTGTGATGCTTATCCCTTCCTACCCTATTAGAATTATCTGTGTTGTTGTTGTTCGGTCATTTTTCAGTCATGTCCACTCTTGATGACCCTATTTGGGTCAAGATACTGAAGTGGTTTGCCATTTCCTTCTCCAGCCCACTTTACAGATAAGGAAACTGTGGCAAAGAGGGTTAAGTGACTTGTCCAGGATTACATAGCAAATAAGTGTCTGAGGTCAGATTTGAACTCAGGAAGTAAAGGCTTCCTGACTCCAGACCTAGTTCTCTATCCACTGCATCGCCCAGCTGCATTAGCATTGTTGTTGCTTTAATTCTTTATTATTGTGTACATGTTTTAAATTCCCTACCAGACTGTACATTGTCAAGGCAGAGACTATCCTATCCATCCTTATTCTCCCTCATCACTTGACACATTGTTTTGCACATAGTAGGAGCTCAAGAAAGGTTAATTAAGATGAATTTAAAAGTCTGTTATGTCTCTATAACTAAAAGTCAGCATGGTATAGCAGCTAGACTCTGGACTTAGAGTTAGGAAGACAGAATTAATTGAAATTAATTTTAGATAGGAATGAGCTGTGTGATCCTAGGCAAGTCATTTGTCCTGAGCTTCAGTCCCCCCATGAATAAAATTGGGATGATAAGGGCACCTCCTTCACAGGATTGTTCAAGATAATTAAAGGAGATAATGTGTATAAAGTGCTTCGCAAACCTTAAAGTGCTATATAATCAATCAGCTTTTACTTAACACCTCTTATGTGTCAGGCACTTTTCTGTTGTTAAATGTTGAGATCTTTCCTTACACTTCACTTATACCCCTTGTGCTGATTTAGGAGAATGAGATCACAAACAGAGAAGGAAGGACCGGAAGTCATCTCATCCAATTCCATCATTTTAGAGACGAATAAACTGATTTCCAAGATCACACTGGTAGTAAACAACAGAGCTGGGAAACTTAACCCCGAACTTCTAACTCCAAATGGGGCACTCTTTCCCCTGGACATTATCAGCCTGGGGCTAGCAAAGAGTAGAGAGTGTTGACAGCCCTAAATTATTTGAATAAATCCACTAAAGTGCTTAAGGAAAGGAAACTGGGGAATAATTGTAGGGCTGTCTTGGCTCTTGAAAAAGGGTAGAGGGTTCCCTTAGGTAGAGAGGGGAAAAAGAAATCAGAATTTTTGATTACCATATCAGAATTTAGAATTTATAATGGATACTCTTGTGAAATTGAAACCCAGTAGCAATCCTGGTTCAAATAAGTATATGTGATCAAAGGTGAAGGAGAGGCATTGAGGAGACTGGAATAGCAAAGGGAATAATAATCCCAGTAAGAGGATATACTCCATCAAGATTTGCAACGTTCTGTAACACAAGAATGCTTCTGACTTATTCCTCGTTTTATTGTTTTGTCATAAAAGAATAAGCAGAAGGCATTTCTTAAAGGCTTACTATGAGCCGAGGACTGTGCTATTGTGCTGGGCATACAAATACAAAGAATGAAACAATCACTACTCTCAATCGAGGAAGATGTTTGCATATGCATATATCATGTATTCATATATGTGTGTATACTTGTACATTTACATACATACATATGTACCAGAGACCTTTTTAGTTTTCGCACCTTGTCATTGAAGGATGTGCAAGGCACAGCAAGAGAACACCAAGAAGGACTCTCTGCGTGGGGGGGGGGGGGGAGGGAGGCCAGCAGAGAGGAACACCTGGAATCACCTGCTGGAAAGAACCTGAAATCAGAGAAACAATAACTAACTAGCTGGAAATCATCAAGAACCTCACCGGTCCTTAGAATACTGGGGGAAAGAACAAAAAAAAGCATAGGAAGATACATGGAGTCAGAACTTTAGAAAATTGTATATTAAAGGGACCTTTAGGGTGACCGTGATTTATACTTTCATGATTTATATTGGTGATCTCGGGGGAATTGTTGATTACTCATTATTGGTTTCTGTTTTGCTTTCCTTTTCTTAATAAAGCTTTCTTCTACAAGAGTATGAACCCAATCTTTGCAAATGGGGACTCGTTGACGAAGATATTCTCCCAAGTTTCCAGGGTGGGGAGGTATAAGCCAAGAGGGAGGATGAAGTTCCTCAAAAAATTATATGTTTATAGATTTAGAACTAGAACAGACTTTAGAGATGATAATCATGGCAATCCTTGGTACAAGGATTACAAATATGTTCTCTTTTAGATATATTGTTCAGTTAAACTGTTTTAAAAGATCATTTACAATGACAGGGAATATGCTATAGGGGAAACAATGCTGGATTTTGGAGTCAGAGGACCCAGGGTCAAATTCTGTCCCTGAAATTATGTGACCCCTGGGAAGGTTAACGTATCTTGACTTCATCAGTAAAATAAGAAGATTGGACAATATTACATCTAAAGACTCATTCTAGCTCCAAATCCATTTTCCTATGATTCTGTTTAGCTATTTTAGTGAAGAGCTTTTTTTTTTCTTAATGTGCTGAATGGAAAATTCAAGGTTCCTGTGTGGGTCTCAAATTAAAGCACAGACTTTGTTCAAACCATGGACTGAATGATAAATTATCACAGAATTTTCAGATCTCCTACTTCTTGGAGTAGAATACTACTTCCTCATAACCTAGCACTCAATCTGCCAGAAGTTTTTGGGTTTTTTTGTTAAGTCCCCCCCCCTTTTTTCCAGCCAGTATGTTCTGGCACACATATCAGCCACCATTGATGTGTACAACCAAATTCATCAAAAGTCAAGCAAATGTGAGCACATTATATGTTTTAACCTAGAAGCACTAAATGAGACAAAATGCACATTTCAACAATTAAAGCACATTACCCTTCATTTGACTTTATTCCAAGATGTCTCATATGGGCACCCTTTTCTCCAGAAGCCTGAAGGTTCTTCAACAGAGACCAAGCCCATATCAGTGATGAATTCAAAATCAGAGATGTTAAGTCTTCCTGTACATCATATGTTTGAGCATAATTTAGTTTCAGGTTTTACTCTGTATTACATAATCAGTTATTATACACTACAAAAATAGCATTTTTTCTTTTCTTCCTTGGCTCCTAATTAAGACAAATTATGTCAAGTGGCTTAAAACTAATGAATTTTCCATCAAAGTTTGACATAAACTGCAAAAATACTGGAGAAATGTTTCAAGGAACTATTAGCAATATTGGAGGAAGGGAAGTGACTGTGGAAAAGGACAGTGGAGGTAGAGAGGAGAGCTAAAAAGGAACTCTTTTATTTAAAACAACACTTAACTCACATTTATCTTTTGAATTCTGGAAAATTCTTCTCTTGTGGCATGTATTTATTTTCTAATAAATCAAGTTTCAATGAAGGTAATTTTATACTATGTCTAGGGCATAGCAATCCCTTGTGCCAAATGGTCATGGAACGACTCAGTCATAACAGAACTATCTTCCCCAAAATTTGTTGTTTATTCTCATTTTTAAGAATCAAGACCACTCTGGGTATTCTATTTGAAAAAAATAAGATCCAAGTGGAAGAAGCAGCCAATGAGAAACTGATTCTTCTATTGAAGCTTCAAAGCATGGTAAAAGATATGTTAAGATCAGGTTACACTCTTTTGGTAATAATAATTGGTAATACTTAATATTTTTATCTCAGTAGAGTCAGCTGCCTTTAGAGTCAACTGAGGAAACAGTCAACTCAGGCATACTCGAGTTCAAGGACCACCTTGGACACATGCTGGAACATCTCAATCATCCCAGGGAGCTCTCCAAATTGATCAATTGAAGTGAAGCTTCTAATATGGAATTGTAGAAGGAGATGTCTCCCTAGATATGCCCCATGCTGCTGAAATCCACAGGTATGAAGAAAATGAACTGATGGATAGATACATGGATAGATGGATGCAGACATGCATGGATGAATAGATGAATGAATGAATTGTCAGATACATTAAGGTTCATAAGATAATGGCTTGGATCAATTGCAGTTACTTTTCTTGAGTACTAAAAATGATTTGATATGTTTCTCTGTGGTGATTAGTTTCAGGAAAGTTAAATCCTTAAAAAATACGAACAAATTTGAAGTTATTTTTAAGCACCATGGCATAACCACTTTATCTTTGGTATTTAACTTTTGTTTTGGAGAATTCTATTTGCAAGATCAGAGAAAATATTTAATCTGCCATCTTGTTGCTCACATGACCCAGAAGTCAGCTCACCGATTCTTACTTGAAATACATATATGTAAATTGACTTCAATATCCACCCAAAAGCAAGAAGAAATATCATGTTCACCTCATCTGAAAGGGTTCATGATGAACAGAAATAAAAATGCCAACACATTGCAAAGAATGGAAACATAGAGAAGTTTAATGAAGAATTTTGTAAGTTCCTTCAAACCAAGTGACCATAAACACTTATACTCAGTTGCTTCATTGTGAATTGGGTTTAGACAGAGATGGCCAAAAAAAAAATTGCAAAAAAAATTTTCAAAATTGAAGAATAATAGAAGCCAAAGGCTTGTGAACTATTCAAAAATCTACAAGCTAGTGTATTATTAATATGGTCTTTAAAAAGAGGAGGAGAAGTCATGGTCACTGAAAGCACTAAGCAAAGTCAGAAACGATGAAATTAATCCCATTTAATGAGCAGGAATTTAGTAACTTCTCATGTGAGCCATTTCTGAGTCAGCTCCTTGGGTCTAGTCAGAACATCAAATTATTAGAGGAATGTTAAAAATGAACCTCAAACTAGAAAGAGTAAAAATGAGAATAAACTGTGTAATTACCATAAGACCGACCTCACCTATTCAAATAAGTTATGAACTCCTCTAAAATGGGAAATGGATAAAATTTTTAAAAATAATGATTCTGACTAGGATGGTTTCCTAAAGAAACATGACTGATTTAAAGCAGTCATCATAGTGGGGAAGCCAAAATAGAGCCAAGAAACCACAGCAGCCACCTAGTACTTGATCTTCCCAAAAAGCCAAGAAAGATGGTAGTCTAGGGATATACCAGTTTAACAAATAAACTTATTTTTAAATGGTTAAAAGAAGGATGGTGGAAGATTATAAAGAGTATCACCTCATAGAACAGCTATAAGACCAAAGTCAGATCATCCCAAGAGTATTCATAGGTGCAGCAAAAACAAGTAGATTTTTTAAAATAACAGAATTTCTACAACAATCTATTTTCATCATCTGTGATTATAGAACCACCCATCATATCTGGAATTCTACCTCAATTCCCAGTGTGTTACATGAGGAAGAGGAGGTAAAATTGGTCTTTAAGAAAATGATAGGAAAAGGCAGCTGGATTACACCAAGTACATACAGTAGAAAAATCTATCCTGGAATTTACCCAATTTTCAAGTGTCCTTAAGATGTTCAAGATAAATGAAATAAAGGACACTAACCAGCTGTGGTAAAACACAGATATTATTATTACACAAAGAAAAAAGTTATCAAGAGAATACAGAAAAATATTGACCCTTGTACATGCTTTCTCATGTTTATAAAAATCATTATAAACATAATCTGCATGTGTATGGAAGGCATCCTTAATAAGAAGGAAACAGGCTTTGATAATTAATTTTCTACAGTAGAATATATCTGCACCATCACAGAATTATCTGAGAAATATAAAAAATACAAGATCTCATAGTGTTAGTGGTGTGTTCACTTCAATTCAATAAATATTTATCAGGTCATTATTATTAGACCTAAAATGTGCTAATCACCATGCTAAATGCTAGAGAAAGAAAAACAACCCCTTCCCTAAAAGAGATTGCTGTTTAATGGTGGAAAACAGCACACAAAAAAGAAACTGTGAGCAGGGAGAACCAAAGACAGGGGCATGATGTTCTAGGGAGTCCAAAGAACAGATTTGAAATTTCAAAGTCCTCTATAAAGGAAAGCTTTTAGAGGAATTTATTTCTTCCATCCTCCAATCATAGGGGAAAGGTCACCGAGGGAGTTGAGAAGGTGTTGAGTAACAAAAACCCCTAGTGATGAGCTTATCCTGGGTGATACAGTAGAGTGAAATAAAGCCTCAAATGAGGAATCTTTCATACATTTACTGAGATCACATAAGATTTTTTCATAGACACAGCCATAGAAATCACAAACCAACCATTTGTTGACTATCAATATCAGTGAGATATAAAACAGGGAGATGTTTGCCTGCCACATATGCTCTGTATTATTATGTAGGCTGCCCAGCTCAGAGTCCAAACGGGAGAGGCATTTCCTAGAGATGGGAGGGTCTTCTCAGTACTCCTATTTGTGCATAATATACATTGCATCAAGTCCCAGAATATCAAAAGACCTCTTCAATGATATCAATGTCTGCTCCCAAGAGATCAACCCAACAATATACTCAAGGGTAAAAATGAATGAAAACTGTTCCTTCATCATGACATACAGTTAAATGGCAGCCATTCAGTTACTAAATCAGAATATTTATTCTGAACAGTCACTGTAGGTGAACAATGAACTTGGTCCAGAATTTAATATGAGGAAAAGAGTGAGCTGGATTGAATTTTAGAAAATGTGACAAGCTTAAAGTGACCTCAAGCTAAATCCTAGTACAAAACCTTTCATCTTTATTGATGTCATTAATCTTCTGGGGATACTATATGTTTTATAGTATGAAACACCTCAATCTCCTAAGACTCAAAATTGCCAGTGACCCAGAGGACAATGAAGAGAAGTGTAGTGGGCAATAAGATTATAACATACTGTTTATATTGGCCTGTATATAACAAGTTTTGTCAACATTACCATCCAGGACATGTATGATGAGAAAAAGGAACATCCTGATCAGCTTACCATCAGGCAAGCAGGTAGGCTATGTGCCAGGCCTGCTATGCTATACAAAGGCAAAAAAATAGTCCCTTCCCTCAAGAAGTGCATCTTCTATACAGAATCCCTTTCCCATTTGGATTCTGAGCTAAATAGTCTATACCACTGAGGTGGGTCAATCATGGGGCAAGACCACCACATAAGAGATGAATGGCCTATTTGTTGGACTGGTGCATGCATAATACTAGAATACTTAGCAGAAAACTTAGTGAAAAACCAGTATTCGGAGTCAAGCCTCTAGAAAGAACAGAGGATAGAGTAGTGGGTCTGTAGTTAGAAAAGGCAAGTTCAAATGCCAATATTGCTAGATGTGAGACTGACCATTTCGTATGACCCTGATGTACTTCTAGCAATTCCCTAGGACTTATCTACTAAATCATAGGCTGGTTGGTAGAGGGGAGAACCAAACTAAGAGTTCCTTACTCTGAGGAAATAATAGAGACATTGGACAGCCAGGAACAAGAAGAAAAGTCCCTCCAGGGTGCCCAGTAGTATAGATAAGGAACACGTGCTGCTTCCATTGATACAATGTAAGCCCTTTAACACCACAGAATCTTTCAATTTGTCATTGTCTCTCCTGCCCTTAGCACAGTGCCTGCCACAAAGTAGGACTTAATAAAGAATTACTGATTATAGGTTGATAGGAAGATGTGGACAAAAATCACACAAGATAAGAAGGCATGATGGATCACAATTTGTATCTTTGGTGGGAATTGTAAAAATGAAAACTGTCTGTCTCTCTCCCCCTCCCTCCTTCTCTTCATTTCCTTCTTCTCTCCCCTCTCCTCTCTCCCTCTTTTCTCTACCTCCCCCTTCTCTCTCGTTTCTTAAGTGCATGCCAGAGATTCAAAGACCAACATGTGACAATCAATGAGATTATAGATCCATTTAGATATTGAAGAATATCAAAATAAATATTTATATCAAAAGTAAACTTTATAAACAGTGGACTTCAATGACCCAATACTGTAACATAAGATCTACATACAGATAATCTTAAACAAACTTCTGGAGTTTGAAAGCACTGGGATATTAAGTACGTAAGAAGGCTTAAAGCAGTCTTGCTAAGACTGACATCGGATCCCATTAAAAGCTTCTTTCAAAACATTCTGGCTTAAAACAATTTCTACATTTTGGCAAGTTCCCTTATATAATGAGCCCCTCAGCTCCAGCTTATACTTAAAGCCAGAACTGCTCTCTGGCTTCAATACTCAGCATGGAGCAAACTCCTAGCTTAAAAAAAAAAAACCCACAGTAAAATAGGGCTTTCATAGGGGAGGGAGAATGTATATCCTTTTCTCTCACTTTCTCATCCTTGAAAATGGATTTATTGCGGGAAAAAAATTCAAATCCAAATGACTGGATCCATGACTCCATGTGGAAAAGAGCCATATATTCAAAGTCTCTGTTCCCGGTTCCATCCTTCCCCACTGAAGGCTTGGCAATTTGTTTTAGACTTGGACTCATCAGGGTCATGGAGAGGATGGAACCAGAGATGATGGACACTTAGTTATACATGTATCTAAGTTACCTTTTAGACCTGATATGGGGATGTTTGTCCTGCAATTTCCATGCAAAGCAGGCAATTTTTGAGACCTCATACATACCCAGATGGACCAGGAACCAGGAAACCTAATTTCAGGACTAAATTATCATACTGTATGAACCACGGTGATTGTGTGACCTTAGTCAATTCATTTCCCTTCTGTGGGTCTTCATTCCTACTTTCATAAAATGAGGGGATTGTACAAGGTAATCTCCAAGGTCATATACAGCATTATAATTCAATATTTCTGCAATTTAAATTTCTGGATGTCAGCCTTCCAGGCACTTTCAGTCTTGTTAATAAATAGTAGAGCTTAAATATAGCATTACATAATTAAATTAAGCACTTACTGGTTAATGAATTAATCAAGTAACATTTATTGAGCACCAACTGTATGTAGATGATTGTGCTAGATGCTGGGGGAGGTACAAAATTTAGGGAAGAAATAGAGCTCTTCTCTCTTCTCTCAAGAAAAAGATGAGTTGAGTCACATGACCAACAAGCTAGAGGACTAGACACTTTCTCCAATCCTCACAATTTCTCTAACCTCTCTAAAATATGAATTATGCATGAAATAAAGCAATTTCAGCATTATCTACAGTCTTGAACACCAAAAACTCCAAGGAGATAACAACCTAACTGCAGAGAAAGCTAATCTTCAATCCCAAATTCAATCACTCAGCGCCCCCACCCCCACCATTAGCCATTCCTTTTGGCAGGGCTGCAAAAGCTGATCAATGTGTTTTGCAAGTGAACTCAACTCTCCCCACCACCACCACCACCATCACCACTCCACCTTCTTCCTGGTACATAGAAAACCAAAAGGCAAGATCTTGCTCTCTTTGGGACTGAATTGTGGCAAGTACTCTGTGCTGCAACAGAATTAAACCAAAAAACTGTGGAACAGAGTAAATTGGACCAGGATGCTAGTACATGCGTGGATTCACTAGGCCTGTAGCAAAAGGGATTGACATCCAACTGGGGCCAGTTCTGATCCCCACCAAAAGTCACTTGAGGCAGAGACCAAGGTCAGTCAAATGTGAATTGTAATGGGAGGAGGCTGAAACAGCTACAAAGCCCAAACACTGGAGAGATTTCCATTAAAGGAAAAGTACTCAGAAAGTGATCAATAAGTTAATATATAATATGACCTTGTAATATATTACATGTATAAAACATAATATATAATATAATATTGTATAATCTTTTAATATAAAATATAAGGAAAAGATTTCCATACAGATAGCTATAATATACAACATTATAGGGTGTGTGTCTCAGAGTTATCCAAGTACTGAGTGAGATAGTCATTACCAACTGAAGGAATCAGGGAAGGTTCCTTGGAAGAAGTAAGATTTCACAGAATTGTAGCTTCAGAAAGAGACATTCCATAGTTCATCATTCAAACCCCTCAGTTTTCAGAAGAGAAAACAAGACCAAGGAGTTTCAATGACTTGTTCATGATCACACAGGTTTAAGTGAAAATCAAATCATCTCACTCCAAATTCAGAGCTCTTTCCTCTGTACCACACCACTGGGCTTCAGAGAATTTGTAGGAACTCAACTAGAGGAGAGGGAAAGGAGGGAGATTATAGGTACAGGAAAGAGCCTAAGCAAAGATCCAATGGTCTGAAAACATGTAAGCAGAGGCAGAGAATTGTTTTGTTTGACCAGAGGTTCTTGCTAGTGCTAACAATCTATTCATGTACATGCCTAAAATTGTTGTCGGTTGGTTGGTTGGTTCAATTTTTTTTCAAACATTTATTACATCCATGTGATGCCACATTTACAAAGTTATCAGCATCTGGGTAGGTAAAATTTATTTTGCAATTTTTTTCCTCTTGTACTAAAAGTAAATCTTATATCCATCAAATGGAAATACCTTTCTCAGAACAAGAAGATGGGATAACTCAATTACATCAGACATAAAGTTAAGAAGGGGAGGTGACCCATAGATTCTCATGCTTCCAAGTGTTCACCTGTTCAATTGCTTCTTACAGGTATCTTAGGGGAAAGTATAGGAAAGAAGGATGATTACTATGGTTATGATGTTTTTATATAGCAAATGTTTTTAGTATAACCTTTGTATTGGAGTATATCTCTCTCTCTCTCTCTCTCTCTCTCTCTCTCTCTCTCTCTCTGGGCTTCTGTCTCTACTCTCTGTTATCTCTTTTCCTCCCTACCCTTTTCTCCCAGATCCCTGTCTCATTGTACTCTTTCTCACTGTGGATGCATCCTTGATGGTTAGAATAACAAGGTATGAAACCTGATGCTGGCTTATTCTTCTAAGATGTCTTCAGATTTTTTTAAAAAGCCAATCCCTTCTAGCCACCAGGTAAAGCCAAATCAAGGGCCTCAAATCCAACAAGGCAATACTAAAGGGTGTTATTCAGTTGTTTGAGTGATGCCTGACTCTTCGTGACTCCATTTGGAGTTTTCTTGGCAAAGACACTGGAGTGAATTGTCATTTCCTTCTGCAGATCATTTTACAGGTGAGGAAACTGAGGCAAACAGGATTAAGTGACTTGCCTAGGGTCACCCTAAGGTCAGATTTAAATTCATATCTTCCTGATTCCAGGTCTGGCACTCTTCTGCTATGCCTCTTAGCTACCCATGGGTATACACAGCCTCAAAACAATGGCTATACAAACATCTCCCAACCTTCAATGACCCAAGAATCTGTAACTATGAAGACAGCCTAAGTACCCTTAGAAAAGGTCCATGGGGCCAAGAATTATCTAGTGCAGACTCACTCTGTGTCAGATTATTCTGGCCCGCTTGTTCACAGATACTGAGGCTCCTTAGGAGTCTACCCATCATGGCAAATCTTTAATAAACTTTGCTTTACTTTGAAGAAAAAAGAAAAGGTCTACTGGGAAGAGCAAGTTTAATCTCTCTTCCCTCTGGCCATCACGTTTCCCTTCATATGAGGAACATGAAAGCCAAAGGGAATCCTATGATATGAAAGATATTGAGAACAGTTCCTTCCTGATACTCACTATGAACAACAAAAATCAATCAGATCAAGCAGGCCATAAGGAAGCTGTATGACACTGATGTGGGACAAGGTCCATTTATGGATCCAGACAAATTCATACAAGACCAAGTCTGAGTTGATCTTGATTGTTGGCAAAGAAAAAAAATCTAATACAATTCTGTACTCTGTATTTTAGGCTCAGGTCTGCCAACAACAGTTTCGCTTAATAGATCATTTAAATCTAAACCACTTCTAGCTTGGAGGGATAGTCATCCAAACCAACACAGTCCCCATGCCCTCCACCATGATGCTCTGCCCTAGTAAGATTTCAGATCACATTTATAGGAATGTTGAACAAGGAAAAGATATCTTAAAACGCAGTCTAAGCTAATATTTCCAAAGCCAAGCAATCAAGCTCTAATAGAGCATTTCCCCTCTCTCCTAGAGCTAAACAAAAGGACCTCCTCCCTCCCAATCACATGCTAATCATTTGATTGATATAATAATACTTCCTCAGTGGAGAAAAGTGAGTGCTATCCCCCAAATCACTTCAGGGGTGGGGAAAGACAATAACGTAAGCAAGACAATGGAAGAGAAAAGAACAAACACCTACTATGTGCCCCACACTGTACTACTCATACTGTTACAAATATCTCATTTGATATTCTTGGGTTTATCCAAGAATTTTAGAAAGGGCTTTAGAGGAAAATATAATTTCTAAGTATTTATAAAGAAACTAAAGAAGAGATTTTTAATAAGTTTTCACACTGTTTCCTTGGCTGTTGCCAAGAAAAATAGAATCATCTAAGCCATGTCCAGTTATCCTGTTCCATAAACAATAAATGCCTTTTCTTCTTTAAAAAAAAAAAAAGCTGCTCCTGTACTGACTTTTTGCAGTTAGGATGAGACTCTGGAGGGTAGAAGCCTCTATAAAAAAATGGTTCTTCTCTGTCTTATGGCTAGCAAATTCCCACATTCTGCTGCCCTGACCCCCATGATCCAGGCCCTATATATAAAGGTAAAAATCTGTTTCTCTACAACCTGTCCCCACACTCTCTCCCCTATCTCACTCAATCCTACCCCCACTCAGTCAATACCTTTTCTGCATTCCCATGCCATAGTGTCTTTTGGGATTCCTACTTTATTACTAATGCAACACACACACATATCATGAAAACTAATTCAGATTCAAGGCCCATTTGGGATCAGCCTTTGCTTAAAAACCATATTTCACAAACCTCCAACAATGTTCCTTTTGCCACATGAAATAAAAGCAATACTACTTAAAAGCGAATGACATTTAATTAAACAGCAAAACAAAATAAATGAGAAATAAAATAAAATACCCACTAGAAGGAGAGGGAATAGATAAAAGCACCGTATCTGGTCAGGGTCACACATGTGGGAGAGGGTATATGTATAGGAAACATATATGACCCTGGCCAGATATGACCAGGAACATATGTGGAGAGATACTGTAGGATATACCTTGCCAGGGGGATGTATATGAAGAAGGCACTGTATAAGAAACATGCATGTACTAGAACATACATAGCTCTAGGGATTACCCATATCTCCCTTCTGATATTGGGGCTTACCCCTCACACCCAGAGCTGCTGTCATATGCTGATCTGATGACATGCTTGAAGTGTGAGCTTCCCTGCTACAAACTGACTGCTGTTCTCCATGATGCTCCTTCTACTTAGCTACTTGTAGTTAGACCTACTATTATCCCCTGCTACCATATGTTCATCTTCCACCAAACTGACAATTGCTATCCATCCTCTTTCACATAGGGAAGAGTCTCTGCTCTGCTCTTTTCTGATGACTTCAGGTAGCCAGGGTTTTCATGAGTTCAATCCCATAACCAAGATCCAGCCAGCAAACATAAGTCTTCAAGCTTAGACTTCTTTTGTTTTTACCTGAACTGCCAATCCTTGATTCCAATCTATTACATTACTTGGAGTGAAAAAATTTATTTCAACTCTGAACATGCTGTTTCTGATTAGTGGACATCACCTACAGGAATTTCACGTAATTAGACTAAAACAGGCTAGATGAGGTTAGTGATCTTTTGTCCTACGTTCTTGCCAACTGAAAAAAGAAAAAATGGTGCCCTCACATTAACAAACATCCCTTCAGCTTCCATATATATAACCTCATTCTCTTTCCATCTTCCAGTGCTCACAATAGCTTCACTCCCTCCATGAGATATCACATTCCTTTTCACCCTTTCCAGCATTTGCTGCCCATTTTCTTATGCTACCAACACACCATGACAAGAGGAAGAATTGTCTTCCTTGTCTCATGTAGCCACTTCCAGACTTCCATCTTTTATTATCACTAAGCAACTTCTCTTCCTTTGAGGTGCATTCTGGCATTCTTGTTTCTGGAATTTCAGCCCATGCTTCCTCTTTTCTAAAGGAACTCAGATTCTGGCTTACATAATTTGTCTTTACCACTTCCTTAATATTTGGGAACTTCAAAATATGGTAACGCACCTTTGAACATACTGACCTCCCAGATCATCAACACCATAAATCCCTCTAACTTAGGGGGAGCAAGGGTAGGGAGGAAAAGAGAGAACAGAGAATATACCTCAGCCAATTACATGGAGGCTTATACCTTGGATCTTACCTTCACCTATACCTTTGGGCATACATAGACTAGGGAACCGTATGTATGTAGATGATGATTGAATCCGTGCAAACTGATGCAATTACTGAAATATAACATAAAGCCCATGAGGTGGATGGTAGCTGTCCATTATGCTTAATTTTGATCATAATATCCTGTCCTTCCACCTTTCCCTCTGATTCACACCTAAACCTATTATTCATCCTCCCCAGGACCTATAGGCATTCCCTCCTTATCTCTTCTCCCAAATTATAACTACTCTTCTGACCTTTTTCCCCTTCTTTTTGCAAGCTTAACCCCAAAACTGACCACATGAATTGCACTCTATTTTATACTCTCAACTTCCTTGACATTTATACCCAGCCAATCCTAAACCCCGGACCACATCAACTACTCATCTCTGCTCTTATTCCCAAGCTGTCTAATGATGCTAGAAGATGTTATGCAACTGTGATGATGTTTTACTGTAAGTTCAGGTTATCTAACTTCACCTGGACTCCTCAGCGACACATAGCTATGCTTCTATCATGCTTCCTGGCAGGAGGGGCAACTCTTCTCTCTCCTCATTCTATGCTCCCAAAAACATGATTTCACAGTAAGCGCCTTCACCTCCTACTTTAATGAGAAAATCAAGACCATCTTCTGTGGGCTCCTTCATATCTCCTTCTCCAAAGCTCAAAAGTCCCTTATATCTTCCTCTGTCCTCCAGTCTCCAAGGGAGAGGCGGTCTTCTTTCTTACTCAAACCCTGCTCTACCTTTGTCTTTGATCCTATTACCTCTAATGTCCTCTAGAAATCTGTCCCATCATATTCCTTCTCTTTCGTTAGTTTTAATAGCATCTTTCTACTAATTCCTACTCTGTCACCTACAAACATGTCTATGTTTCCCCATCCTGGAAAATCCTTCACTTAACCCTGCTATTCATTGCAAACTTTTCTTCAATGTTTCATCCTCATTTCACTGCCAAGCAACTAGAAAGTGTTATCTACTTTCATTTGCTCCACATTCTCATGGTCCACTCACTCCTCCATTTCTTACACTCCAACTTCTCATCCTTGAACTTTACTGGGGCTTCTCCCAGCCTTCATCAACCTTGACCTCTCTTTGGCTTTTAGTTATATTTACTTTTCCCTCCTCCAAGCTTCTCGATCATTTTTTAAGACACTCATGACACGGCTTTCTCCTACATATCGAATTGCTCTAATTCGATCTCCTTTGGTAGTTCATTATCTATTCCTTGCCTTCAAGCCTTAGTGCACCATAAGGTTCTGTCCTAGCCTCTCTCCTTTCCTTTCTTGAGACTTTATCTCAGTAATCTCATCTTTTTTTTATAGAATCCTTTATCTTCTACATTCAAATGGGTCCCAAATCTATATAGACAGCCCCAATCTTTCTTCAGATGCAGTTTTATATCCCTACCAGCTTGCTGGACATTTCTACATGAATGTCCTACTCACATCTCAAACTCAATATTTCAGAATTGGAACTGATTATTTTCTGTACTCCCCTTCCTAAAACTCATACCTTTTCCAAACTTCCAGTTACTGGAGCACTTACCACCCTCCTCATCAGCTAGGTTCAATACCTCAGAGTCAATTGACTCTTTCATTTTTCTCTGATACTATCTGTGCCATCAGTTGCTAAGTCCTGTCAATTCTATCACCACAACCCCTGCATCTGTCCCCTTGCCTACACCCACATGACTATTATCCTAATCCATATCTATCACTTCTCCAGTCTTAAAAATCAAATTAAGTCAATTGTTTGTCTTAGTTTTTTGCAAGAAGCCAACTCCTAATTTTATTTATTAATTCAGTGGGGTTTTGTTTTTTTTTTCTCCTTTCATTGATTTTTTTTAAGTATTTCTTTTTTTGCATTATTTGGGAACTTTTTGATTTGTTACTTTTCTAGGTTTTTCGTCACATGACTAAAACATTGATCTCTAGTTTCTGTCTGTTGTTGATTAATGTGTTTACTGACATAAATTTCTCCCTAAGGCTTGTTTAGGCTGCATTGTGTGTGTTTCCTCACTGTTATAATTGTTTTTTGATAAAATTATCTAAAATAACCTACTAATTGGTTCCCCTGCCTCCAGTTTCCTGCAGCTCCAATCCTTCATGTGGTTGCAAAAATGATCTCCCTAACACACAAGTCCAATCATGTGACTCCCCTATTCAAAAACTTTTTGGAGTTATTACTGCCTGTAGGAAACATACTCTTCAGCAAAACATTCAAGGCCCACAAGAGTTTATATTCAATCTAATTCCCTAGCATTATTTCACATTGTCACTTTTTGTCTACTCTAAATTCTAGCCAAACTGTACTACTGTTCCCTGAACTTGGCATCCCATCTCCTGCCTATGTGTCTTTGCACAAGTCAATCCCCAAGCCTGGGATGCAATCTGGCTTTATTTCCACCTCTTAGAATCTTTATCTTCTTTGAGAATACGACCCAGCTGACTAGATGGCATCTCATCAATGAAGACTTCCCTTATCACCCCAGTCGCTAATGATTATTTCTCCCTCAAATTCCTCGTAAATGGACTTAACTGAATTGTTATATTTAGCCAGTAGACCATAAATTCCTTTATTTCTGGGGTTGTCTGAATTTTGGCTTTCTATCCCTATATATCTATCACAGTGACTTTATGGAATAGGCACTTAATAAATTTGTGGCAAATTAACTCAAATCACTTGGAAGAAATGTTTTTTTTTTTTAAACTGGAAAAGAGAAAGCTGGATATGAGGAAAGATGGTATGGAACAGGCCAGCTGCATGACATGACAGTTGTCTTTGAGGGAGGTAGGTGATACAGTGGATAGAGTGCTGAACCTGGAATCAGGAAGACCTGAATTCAAATTCAACCCCAAAGACTTATTGACTACATAAGTGATTCTTGGTTAAGTCATTTAACCTCTGTTCACTCATTTCCTTCATCTTTAAAGTGAGGGCAATAATAACACCTTTCTCCCAGGGTTATTGTGAGGATAAAGTGAAATAAAATGTGTAAAACACTGCAAAATTAAGCTCAATATAAATGCTAGATAGTGGTGGTGCTATCAGTAGTAGTAGTAGTAGTGGTAGTAGTAGTAGTAGTGGTGGTGGTGGTGGTGGTAAAAGATATATATGTAGAAAAGAAATTGGACCTGTTTTACTTGTCATTGGAGGACAGTAAGAGGAGGAAGAGATGTGATTTATGAAGTGAAGATTTCCTCTCAATATAAAGAAAAAGTTCCTAACAATTAGACTTTACCCAAAATAAAATTATTTCCCTCTGGAGGTAATGAGTTTTCTATCACTGTAGGTGTTCAAAGAAAGGTTAGATGTCAACCTGTCAGGATGTTGTAGGGCAGGTTCCTATTCAAGTATATGCAGAATTCTATATTTCTTTCCAAATCTGAGACACCATTATTCTCTAAATCAAATTAATTTTATAAGCTCCTGGCTACTGACTGTCCAAAGCAAATGGTAAATTTATTGAAAATAGAAATCGATATATAGTAAGGCAATTATCATAGAGCTGTGTGTCTTCTAAGGTTTCAGTTAAAGTCCTTGTGAAGAACTGCAAGAAACTGCGTTTTAACTTTCTAATTCTTTCATGATTCCTATTTGCTGACAGCCTATTGATTGATGCTCTCTTTCTGAACAGTGTACTTGTGAAATAAGCAAAAGGTAATAGCTCCCTGGGGCTAAAACAAAGAAGAGTTAAACATTGTTCAGAGAAAATAAGCAATTAGAGGTGACAAGAATATCTTCCATTTTATAAATTAATTTTTCATAGAATTTGAAATTAGAAAGAACCTCAGAGGGTGACTGATCCAATGTCAGCTGAAATTGATAATCCAACACTTATCCAACATCTATATATTCCAACATTGCTACCTGATACCCTGGGATAACACCATGCCCAAGTTAAATCCCTATGGACAATGATAACCTACCTATACTCATTCCCTCCCCAATGCAATAATTCTGAAACCCCAGCTGTCATTGTTCAACCACATTCTCCATTCTCCATGGACCAATCCCTTATTCCTATGCCTTTCAATTCAACCCCACCAATGTCTCAATCTAAATCTACCCAACCCTTCCACCATGCTCTCTGGAATGTTTGCTCCATATATAATAAACCAGTTTTCCATTTTAATATTTTCCATTCTCTTTCCCTTCTTCATGCTCAATCAAGATTCTGGTGGCTGCTGTTTACAAACTTCCAAGATACTCTCCTTCATTCCTCAGTGAGTTCATTTCTTAGCTCATACTCTTTCTCTTATCTCCAACCCCTACTCTCCTACTAGGGTACTTCAATATACATATCAAAACTTCATCAAATACCCTAACCTGCCTCAATTTACTCATTTCCAATGTCCTACTACTCTATTCCACCCCAACTATGAAGAGAGATGAGCATACCCTTGATCTTACCATTCCCCACAAATGCATATTTCCATATTTGTGAAGTCCAAAATCCCTTTATCTCATCACAATCAGCTGTTAATCCAACTCTCCCTCTGCCTTTCAACCCCAAAAGCTTGTTTTTCCCCAATCTCAGCTGCCTATTCATCTACCCCTCAGTTTCTTCCCAATCCATCATCCCCACATTATTCCTTCCCTATCTTGACCCCTTGATGCACCAGGTCAACTCAACACCATTGTTTTCTCTTAAGTTCCTTGCCCCTTACCCTATCAAAGATTTTACATGGCCAAGCTTCATTTTTCAATTGCTCCCCTCCCCACAATCTGCTGCTTTACCCCTATATACATGTTCCTGAACAAAGCTGAAGGAAATCATGAAATTGTCCTGATTGGGTTTACTACAAATTGATGTTATATAATAATCATCTGGGTGCTCACTACAGCAAAGTAATTCATTTTTATAACTTCCTACTAGACTCACTATCCCATTAACCACAATGGTTTTTCCAAATCTTTTCATGTCTACTAAAACCTCTTGAATTCTCATCCCCTCTACTCTCTCAGGTAAGAAACTTCTTATATTTCATTGCAAAAATTGAAGCCATTGACAATGGCTCGAGTCACTCAAGGTCATATTCTTCCTCCCTCTTCATTTCATATCATTCATGTGCCATTTGCCACTTTCTCAGCCTTCATCTATATCTCCTGAAAAGAGATAGTCCTTCTCCTTACTAAGGCAAATCCTTCCACATGAACATGCAGAAAGTCAGTTCTACCCTGCCTTCTCCAGTGAATTGCCCCCTCTATTATCTCTACTGTCTCACTAATCTTCAACCTCTCTTCCTCTCTTGACTGCTTCTCTGTAGTTTGTAAATATGCCCATGTCTAAAACTTCACTTGATCTATTCATCCCCAATCATCCTATATCTCTTCTTCTTTGGTGGCCAAACTCCTTCAGAAGGCCACCTACAATCAATGCCTTCACTTCCTTTCTTCTTCCTGCCTTCTTAACTCTCTGCAGTCTAGCTTCTGCCCTTTGCACAGTGCCTAACACATGAGAGATACTCAATAAATGCTTATTGATTGATTAATCATTATTCTAATGAAATTGTTTTATCCAAAGTTACCAATGACCTCTTAATCACCAAATCTAATGTTCTTTTCTCAATCCTCATACTTCTTGACATTTCCTCAACCTTTGAGTATCAAGCACTCTCTTCTCCTTCATATTCACCTCTTTCTAAGTTTTCATGGAACTACTTTCTCCTGACTCTCCTCCTACCTAATTTCCCCCTTCTCAGTCCTTTTTCCTAGATCTTCATCCAGGTCATGACCACTAACCATGGTTCCTCTACTCTTCTCCCTCTATATTATTTCACTTGGTGATCTCATCAGTTGTCATCATCTCTATGCATATTATTCTCAGATCTACTTATCCAGCCCTAACCATTCTCTCAGCCTCCATTCTCACATCTGGCTCTATATTCAACATCTCAAACTGTATGTCTCATAAACATCTTAAATTCAGCATGTCATATTCAAAACTGAACTGTTGACCTTTTTTCCCAAACCCTTCCATATTCCTAACTTTCATAACACTGCTAAGGGTGCCACCATCCTCCCAGTTTTCCAGGTTCACACCAAGCTGTAATCCTTGACTCTTCACCATATCCAACTCCCATATCCAATCTGTTTCCAAGTCCTATAGATTTTACCTTAACATCTCTTGAATATGCTGCCTTTTCTTATTGGGCACTGCTACCTCCCTGATATAGGTCATCCTCAACTAATGCCTGGACTAGTAAAATAGCCTGCTGATTGGTCTTCCTGATACAAGACTCACTGTCCTCCAGTCCATCCTCCACTCAGCTGTTGAAATGATCTTTCTAAGGTGCAGGTGTGGCCATCTCATCCCACTACTGAATAAACCCCAGTGGTTCCCCATCACCTCTATATAAAATCTTCTGTTTGACATTCAAATTCCATCATAACCTGTCCCATAACCTTTCCAGTCTTCTTTATGCTTCTCCTGCCTCGATGTATTCTGCAGTCTAGGGACACTGGCCTCTTTGCTGTTCAACAAAGAAGAAACTCTTTCCCTATCCCTGCCTCTTTCCCTATCTCTGCCTCCTGGTTTCCCTGGCTTCCTTCATGTCTCAGCTAAAGACCCTTCTACAGGAATACTACTTCCAACTAACCCTGTATATATCATGTTTATACATGACAATTTACGTATTGTTTTCCCTTATTAGACTGCGAACTCCTTGAAATTAAGAACTGTTTTTTGCCTATCTCCAGTGCTTAGCACAGTGCCTAGAATATAGTAGGCTTTAATAAATACTTATTGACTGACCTGTGACTAACCATGGATTCCCTGGGAAGTGGTCATCCTCATCTTTAAAGACCTCCATTGAGCAGGAACCCTCTACCTCCTAAGAAAGTTTATTTCACGTACATAAATTCTTGTTGTTTTTGAGGTTTCTTTGACATTAAGCTAAAATTGGAAGCTCTAAAACTTCTACCTTCTGCTCCTTGTTCTACCCTCTGAGGCTAAGTGGAGCATATTTAATCCATTTTCCACATGATAATTTTTCAAGTACTTGAAGGTTGCTATCATGCCTGCCCCCTTCTTCCTTAATTAAACCTGTATATTCCAGGCAACTCAGTTAGCATTTCTAAGCCTCAGTTTTCTCATCTGTGAAATGAGCACAACAGAATTTTCCTTACACTGTTACTATGGTATTGAATGAGATAATTTGTGTAAAACGCTTTGCAAATCAGAAAGACCTTAAAAGCGTTAGCTACAACTACTGCTACTGCCACCCCTCCCATTTCTCCTCCTCTCTGTGGCATCTAGCTTAGTGGAAAATGCCTTCAAAAGACTTCTGTGATGCCCCCATCCTCATTGTCACTGCTCTTCCTGACCACTCACAAAATTATTTTATATTAATTTTGCATGTTTTTTGTATTTTCTTATCTATGTCCAGAACATAAGCTCACAGAGCACAGAAACTGTTTTGTTTTTGTCTTTGTGTCCCCAGTGCAGGACCTGGCAACAGTAGACATTCAATAAATGTTTGTTGAATAGAATGAGAATGAGACACAGGACGTTAGTGGAGAAATTTCCTATATCATGAGTAAGGTTCTCAAACTTATCCATCAGACTTGATATTTTGGCTCATAAATGGAACAAAGAGAGGGATTGGAAGTTAAAGAGAAACAAGGAGAAGGATGATTTACCTGAATTTGGCTGGCAAAAAAGTAGAAGAAAACAAGGACAGATAAAAAATTATGTTAAAGAGGACAGACACACGGACACACACACACACACACACACACTTCAAGTGGAATTAGCTGAACTAGCTAAGTGGAAAAAGATAGAGAAAAAGAGAAAATATAACTCGTGCATGAATGTCTCAAAAGTAAAGAAAAGAAGTGCTGGGGGGGGGCGGCTAAGTGGCATAGCGAATAAGAGCACCAGCCCTGGAATCAAGAGGACCTGAGTTCAAATCCAGCCTCAGACACTTAACACTTAACACTTACTAGCCATGTGACCTTGGGCAAGTCATTTGATCCCAATTGCCCTGCATTCTCCCCTCCAAAATGCAAAATAAATAAATAAATAATAACTAAAAGAAGTGCTGGGGAAGACATGCTGAACCATTTTCCCATACTGACCATTGGTTAGCACCATCAAACCAAAGTAGTTTGTTGCAGTCTAGGAGCAGTGAAAGATGGAGAAGTGAGATATACATACAATCTGACTTCACCTGTGAGCTTTGAGGGAGGAATAATAGGTAAGTCAGCATTCATATACATAAATACACACATTGTCCACAAGACTGTGTATAACTAACATTTTCAACATTATGAATACATTGGGCAGGAGAGAGGCGTATATGCTGTATTTTAAAGTAACTGTATCTTTCAAGGCCTGATGCCTTTTGGTACAGATGAATCTAAGCAGAAAAATAAATCAGGTGTTAGATGGAAATAGATTTTTTTGTAGGTGTAAAAAGCTTATGCCCCCCATGATCATTCTGTGACAAACTGCGACCTACTCAAGATCTGTGAGCCATATGGTAATGGTGATTATGCAAGGGCAGTTTCAGTTTTCCGTTGATGGGTTGACTGCCTTCAGCTGCTCAGAGATTTATCTAAAGCTCAAAAAAGAGACCAAATTTTCTCCTCCTCTGTTGGCAGAATTGATACACTTGCTTTAGAAACAGCATTAATCCTGAAGAAAGTACCCAGCTGCAGTGCATTTAAGGGTCGTGGGTTTTTTTTTTAATACACACTTGTGGTTTCCAGAGAGACCTACTTCCAGCCCTAGACCAACTGAATTCTGTATTTCAAACTGCTCTGTCAATTTCAGATGAGAACAGATGGGCTGATTTAGAACAGAATTTGAATTTTATGTAAAGAGAAGCTTGCTTGTGCCTTGGATGGTTCCGTTAATTCCAGACATAATTGAAACGTGTATAACTATAAATCCAAACCTACTGAAGACCTGGGATTACTCTTAGACAGATATGAATACAAGAACCCCATGGAAGAATTGTCTTCCCCAAAAGGACTGATCTTCTGGTGAACCTGCCCCCAATCCTGCTCTCAAGCTAATAGAACTCAGGTGGTCTAAAATAATAGCCCAATCCTCCTCTCCTTCCACCCACCCCCCAAACCTTGAAGTACTGGCTTTTCAGTTCCCAGATTCCTGCCAGTTCTTGCCATGACCTCTCAGATCAGCTTCAATCCTACACTGGCTAGTTTAGACACCTATAGACACCTTCATCTCAATAGCCCATTGTCATGTTAAATTCCACCTGTCCCAGTCTGGCTCAATATCTTTCCCCACTGTGAGTTTTGTTGTAACTGTGTCAGATTGACAAGTCTTCCCTCATCCATGTATCTGTCCACTAAAAATGACTTATTTTCTCCTTAGACTTTAATACCTGCATTTCTGGTAAATGGCACCAGGTAACAGTGATAAAAAGGAAACGTAGGTCCAATAGATAGACACTGAAGATGTATGTGACTGATCCCAAAGGTTAAATACACAGCTCTACTTTCTTCTAAAATATGAGGAAATTAAAATTATGCTGTATCATTTAATGATTGAATCTACTCTGTAGTTGACCCTGTTCCCCACTTTGTTATATCCCATTTCTTGCTTAAACTAAAAAATTCAAGTCTGTCCTAATCTGGATTGGTTTAAAGTTGTGGTTGAAAGCTCTAAGTCAAGCAACTAGCACCTTTGACATCTGCTTTGTTCTATGCCTTTAATCAGTTTCACCCCCATTGAAGTCTCTATATTATTTCCTGTAAAAATTTTTTTAAAGAGTTTAGGTTGAATCCCTTCCCCAAAAAACAATTCTTCTGCCCATTTCCTTTTGTGAAATTAGGAGTGGTTCGATCTCCCCCAAGAATACAACTAACAGTTGTCCTGATTTAGGTGGTTCTGATTTTCTAGTCAAGATTACAAAAAGATGTTGAGTCTCATAAAACAATTAACATTCCTTAATTGTCAGAGATGGGTATGATCACCCACACCTAAGGCCAACCCACTTTTCCCAGCTATAGTCAACTGTGACATTCCCCAACCACCCAGAACTCCTCCTTTCCTGTATTTCAATAAATAGGGTTTGCTCCTCCCTTCAAGGTCACTGATCTGACTGAAAGGGCCAGTTTGACCCACTTTGTTTACAGTTATACAGGTCACTGTTATTTGGCTCTGAGGAAATGTGCCTCAGGTTGGTTTTGTGGCATTTTACATGCCACAAAATACATAACTTCAATTAGCATAAATACTTAAACACTAGTAATATACAACATCCCCTCTGGGATACTCTCCCAAACATACACTTCTACACACTGGTTTGGTCCAAGAGGGGCAACTACTACCACCTCAGATACTAGGGGTAACTATTAGTGGCAGCTACTACTACTAGTAATCACAAGCTCCCATCAGTATGCTTCCCATTACAATAAGCCAGTAGATCAATTAGCTCTTATCAAAAGTTTTTACTCAAATGGTGTGGCAAGAACAGTTGCTGTAAAACATTCCCTCCTAAAAAACCTAGGATATATTCTCCCATAAATACACAGAGGGTTTATGAGGGAAATTTAAAGTTCAATGATAGTGAGACACAAGCATAGGGAACACATGAGGAAAGCAATGAGCATAGTAGAAAGGGTATTGGCTCTGGAGTACAGCACCTGCCTCTCATGATTTCAACGTGTGTGGCTTTGGATAAATCACTCAACCTCTGTGGGTCTCTGTTTCCTTGCTGTAAAATGAGAGGATTAGAGCAGAAGACTCTACAGGCCCATCAAGCTCTATTTCTAAGATCCAATAAAGTCACAATTCTAATTCACTGTGCAGTATACTAGCTGGACTTTCCACTTACAGGGGATGGAGTTCCTGCTTGATCTGTTGTTGGGATAGACTCCACGGGCTTGACTAGTACTTATACTTTTACCTGCTTCAGATTCATTTGCAACCTTAAACTGGAGTACAGTTCTGTTGTGCCTTTTCAGATAAAGGCAGATAACCTCACCCTAGGATTGGTAGAAGCCCCTGCATTTTTTGCCACCTCTGAGCCTTGACTCCAAGGTTTTTTTGTTTCCTCTAACTTAATGGTGCCCATCCAGTACATTTCCCAAATCTTCATCTTTGCAGGAGAGAACACAAGCAGGCACTGTTCATTTACTCAATAATAGCCAAATATCTCTGGGGTTGAGGGTACCCCAGTTTTCTAAGTTCTAATATTTTCCTGTTGTTTTATGCTAATGAAAAAGATTCAATGCCTTTCATGCCCTGAGATTAGGTTAATTGTCTTTGCTGTCCTTTTCATGTGTAAATAAGTTACTGAAAACCTCAGATCCTCTAAAAGGTGTGGAATAATTCAATCAAACTTGAAAGGGCTTCTCACTTTCATCTCATAGTCTATATCCTTACCCCTTATAAAATACAAATTTGCTGATCTAAAAGGGGCACACCTTTGTATATTTATTTGCATGGTAAATAAAATTACCATTTGAATATTTTAAAAACAGCATCCACATACAGTTCAAATGTCTTCTTAAATGTCCTTGTAGTGAAAATAAATTTGTTGCCTTGACATAACTGACTCCATTTTGGATTAGTCGACCATTTTGAAGTATTTTGATTTTCGTTTCTCAATGTTAAAATAAGCATATTGGAGTATAGATTGTAAACAACATGTGTGTATTCACAAACTGGCAGATATATGAGAGCCTGAGATAGGACAGACCACCAACAGGAAATTTTAGTAAATAATCTTATCATTAGTTTATGGAATCAAATACCAATCAAATCAAGTAGGAAATAAATTGGGTAAATGGCCACCAATCAGAACTTGAGTATAACCAGCTAACACCCATAGCTAGAAGTACAAGAAAACCATTGGAAGTTTCAGCCTTCAGCCTGCTCCTGAGTTGCAACAGGACAGGTTCCTACATTTTCCCCATACTGGACCCTGGAGAATACCCTGTGTTTACTTGAGGACAATACTACTTGCCTAACAGAGACTTGCTAACTTACCAAACAAACCACTTTGGTAGGTGACACATGGCCTCCAGATGAATGGAGAGAGAGAGAAAGAGAGAGAGAGAGAGAGAGAGAGAGAGAGAGAGAGAGAGAGAGAGAGAGAGAGAGAGAGAGAGAGAGAGAGAGAGAGAGAGAAAACCTTGTCAATGAATACTGATATGAGACAGAGACACACTCACTGGGAAGCACTAGGAAATCAGGTGAGTGATTTGTTCCTATAGGGTAAATATTTACATTGTCTAATAGATGATAGATATAAACTAATATTTCCATGCTCTTGATTTTAAAAGCTTGATTGTTTGCACTAAGCAGTGTAAATCTAATTATAGTTCCTATCACACTAGTTAGCATATATAATGGTAAATTAATTTTGTGTGTGCAATGTACAATACAGTTGCTTAATTATTGCTAGTTCAACTCTGCTTGTTTTCTCTTTTTCTCACTTGAAGGACTTTGGTCCCATATGTAATCCTTCTCACCACTTCTTTTATTCTGGAGTAATTTATTTAGTTATTTGCATCTTCCTTGACACAAATTTGTTTACTTTTCATGGGCTTCTATTATCCTAATTTTACAGTATGCATCAACTGAGGGTGTATCTTGAACTTCCTTGCTCTTTCTGCAATTTCCAGTGGGCCAAGAATAGTCTTGTGTTATTTGAATTTCTTTTCCCTTATATCTGGATGACTTTAGCCAGGTAACTCATAGAATTTATTATTTGTCATTGGCATTATTAAATTTAATCCCCATGTCTCTTGGAGTTTTCCAGTATAGAGTTATTATTTTTTGGTTTTCTTCTCCTGGAAGACAACAGTGGTTTCTTTTGACTGGCACTTTGTTTTTCATGTTCAGAAATTCAGTAATTTTTAAAAATATTATCTCTTGGATTGTTAGGGAAAAAATGGCCTCAGCTAGATGCCAGTCTCCTTTTCTTCAGACCTGGTAGATCCTCACACACATGTTGGTGCCCTGCTCCAGTTCCCTCTCTTCGTTATTTCTTCAGCTGATCAATGATACGGTGCAGCATGCTGCCAACACAGGATGACCAAACTTCTGTTTTCCTGTACCTCAATTGTCCACACCAAGGGGTGGGGTATTGTTTTGAATTGAATTATTTTGGTTTTTGCCGCAGAATGGTGGGGTTAAGGCTGTGACAAGAGGTGAAGTGGGCAAAGGGAATTTCTGACTGGATGCCAAAGAACATACCCATGTATCTTGTTGTACAACCCTGCCAGAGTAGGGGAGCTGGTGGGACAGAGGGTGCTGAATGAGCATGTTAGGGATTAGGGACTAGCCTTCTCTGCTGTTAATTCATCAGGGTACTGCTATGGTTCTTGGTGTCTTAGCCTGTGCAGACTACTACAATTAGTTTGTCTTGTGTGTATTATTCTTATTGTGGAAAGGTTTGGGAGGTCAAAATGATCAAAGAAATGTCTGACCTTTATCTTGTTGGTCATGTGACTTGGCAGGCCATTCCATTACTTCTAATACCATTTCACCTTTAAAGTACTTCCTTGTTGTGCTCATAGAAAAAAGCAGTATTTGAGACAGTTACAGTGTGGTTCCATGTGAAATCTCAGCTCTAAGTCCAGCTAAACTGCTCCTGTGACTCTGTTCTGGAGCACAACTAGTTGGAACTGATTTGGGTAGATTATACTTCTCAGATCTGGGAAAGAAGGAAGGAAGGAAGGAAGGAAGGAATTAAGGAAGGAATTGAGACATCGAGGCATCAAGGCTTCAAGCCAAGGCTACTTGATCAACAATCTATGAGAATTTTGCAATACCCAGCCATTATGGGTCCTACCATCTGCCACACTCCTACACTGCCATCACCATTAGTACTGGGTCCCTACCATCTCCCAGCAAGGTTATTTTCTCAATTTTTACCGTGGGGCCCACAACAGAACTAAAGAGATCTGGAGGAAGGATGAGTGGGACCACTGTGAGGTGGGGTGGGGTGGGGGGAGAGAAGGGCAAGAAGGAGGACAGAAGATAATAAGTTTAATGGAGTTGATCAGAGCCTACTCTATGGTGCTTGGGTTTTTCCTCAACCAAAGACTGACATCAATTTCTTCTTGATACTCCTTAGGCACAGGAGAAGCCCATCAATCTGCCAACTTCAGATCAGTCACTCAAGGCAAGATATGGTAAAGGTAACTTCACTGAGCTAAGGCCAGGTGTCTATAAATCAGGAAAACAACAATGAAATAAATGAATCCAGTAGAAAATGTAGGATAGGAAGTGTCATTTGTAAAAAAATCTTTGTATCCCCTACCCCTAGCATACACATGGAGTAGACCCTTCACAAAGTATTTATTCATGTAAATGTAGCAGAAGACCTTCAGGGATTAGGGACAAGATGTTACCTCAGGATCCACACTACTCAGTCCAAAGATAACCACATTTCTCTTTCCTCCCCTCTTTTTCTACCTTTCAATCCAAAAGAAATACCCACCTCTATTGTGATGACTCCCCTCCTCTTGATCAATCTTCCCCTTTTATCCACACAATAACTTTATTTCCCAACTTCTCCTTGTCTTAAAGCTGTGTGACTTTGGGCAAGATACAACGTCTCTGGGTCTCCATTTTCTCATTAGCTAAATGAAGAGTTTGGAGTAGATGATCTCTAAAGTCTCTTCCAGGTTGAAGTCTATGACCCTCTCCATTCCAGGCAGAAGAACATGCAAATAGAACATGAAAGTCTCAGCATCATCAGGGAACACAATCATTTCCTTACACTAGATACTAAGTCCTGAAGTTCTGTTTTCACTGATACAAAGAAGTCCTACATGGGGCAAACTTCGAGAGTTGTCCAGACAGAGCTTGGAGCAGTGAAGTCACGTAATCAGTATGTACCAGAAGCATGACGCATACCACTGTTAAAGTGTTTTACATACAGTATCTCATTTAATCCTCAAAACAACCCTGTAAATTAGGTACTATTATGTATTTTGCAGAGACAACTAGGCGGCTCCACTAGGACTGGAGTCAGGAAGAACTGTGTTCAAACATAACCTTAGACACGTATTAATTGTGTGACCCTGCGTCAGCCACTTAATCTCTGTTTGCGTTAATCCACTGGTCAAGGAAATGGCAAACCACTCCAGTTATCTATGCTAAGAAAGACAAAGTGATTTGCCCATGATCCACAGCTAGTAAATGTCACAGATAGTGTTGAAACCTAGGTCTCCCTTAATTCCATGTCCAGTGATCTTTTCATTGGATCATGCTATTTGTTATTCTGGTCCTCATTTCTGGCCGCAGGAGGAAAAAGATTCTTTCTGATATGGATTATGTTTTCCCCTCCCCCAAATTTTGCTTCTAGTCTAAATCATGTAGTCCATCAGAGCCCACTCCCAAACGAACTCATTTTCTCCTTCGTAAGGTATCATGGTTTCTCGCCATTCCTTCTCTTTATATCTGTGACCCAGACCCTGATATCATCATGTGGGGAAGCATTCGATTTAGAGCCAGAGGGTTATGGTTCCAATATGGACTTTTCTTTCTTAACCTCTGTGACCTTGGACAAATCATTTGACTTCTCTTGGCTTCAGTTTTATCATCTGTAAAAGTTCAAGAGATTGGACTAAATGACCTGTAAGGTCCCCTTAGTTCTAAATCTACGAAGCTTTAGATTGCTCTCCACGTTGTCTCATTTTAAAGATGGTCTATTTTCCTACCAGATTCTGTTTCTATGGGAAAAGGCTATGCTCATAGCTGCTGGCTTTCAACCAGTCATTGTATATGTTCCCTGCAGCACTCTCCTTTCATGTCATCTTGTTCCAATTCTTTTGCAAGAGCTCTATCCACAATTCATGGGCTCTGCCCTTGGGATTCACTGGTTCCAGCTGAAGATTGCTTTCTCTTCCCACGAGCCTAGATCACATTGTTTTTCCAGGACCCCCAATAAGGTTTCATCCTGTGTATTTAATTTTGAAGGCAATTCTCGTTGACTACTGCTTTTAAAAAAAAATGCATACAAGCCCATATCCATGATTTAATACAGATGTGTTTTAATCTCCCCACTGCTACCCAGTAGTCTGGGGTCAACCCTCATAATTTTGAGATCCTTTTTTAGAGAGGACTGACTATTGTAGCAAACACTGATTTTTTTTCTGGGTGCCAAGGAAGTGTGGAGGGGACAGTGTGGGAGGAGCAGGAGTGTGTGGTCCACACGAAGAAAGCTTATCTGACAGCTCCCTCCTGAGTGTGTGAAGAGCAGAGTGTGGGTGGCCTTCTCGAAGCCCTCAGACTTCTAGCTAGAATGCTCATTTATTTTGTCAGACAATCTAGCAAAGTTTAGATAAAAATTTAAATGTTACACACTTAAGAATCCCATAAAATTTTCAGGATAAAATAAGATGAAAATAAAAGACTAGAACTTGAGTATAAAGAATTGGAAACATCCATAAAGACCTTTTTTCACATCTAGATTTGAATTAAGACTGTTTATAAGCAGAAAAAGTATATGAGTATAGCATAAGCTTTGCACCTGGCACCCTTTCTCTTTTCCCTCTCCAGTCTGGCTCATTCACCTCAACGTGTACTCATTCTGACAGATCAAGGGGCCTCCAGAGAGGCTGGCTATTGCTACCACTCCCTCTTTCAGGGTTACAAAGGTAATCCTTCTGTAGGGGATACATTTTTTCTACTGTACACTCAAGCTCCCGAGCCCCTAGCACTGTGCTTCCCATTTAACCAATCATACAGCTGAACTCTATTAACTCTTAACCAGAAACATTTACCAAATAAAAGTCAAATAAAGAATAATAATAACATAATATTTAACCCATAACTCAGGGATACGCTCTCTATCCAAAGTCCATGGTGTTCATGGAGAGAAGAGTGAGCACAAACTTACAGAATTATATCAGAGAGGTACATGCACAAGGAACACATGTGCCTCGGATATAGTAAAAATATATCCATGAGCAACTTTCAACATGTGAGGTGTGCTAGTTATTTTCATTAAAAGATATTGGAATTATCCTTGAGCCTAGATTAGCTCTGGAGATTAGGGTTTGGGTCATTGAAATGGTTTCCTGATCATCTGGGTACCAAAATGGTATGAAAAGTGCCAGCTGGTTTCTGAGGCTTTAAACAACAAATCCAGCAGCATACTGAAGTATCTTTGTTGAATATCTTCCCCTACCATGACTGAATAAAACTTGATTAGTACTGACTGTTAATTATTCTATAAATGTCATGTCATTTTAATCTCAAATGTGAACTACCAGGAGACTGATCCAAATTAGGCCTTTCCTATAGCATGGAGCACATTATAACTCTGGACCACAAGCCTAAATGGCCTTTGTCTCTCTTAGGAAATCTATACAATAATTCACTGATGGGTGGAATCACTTATTTTCTGGCCTTCCTAAGTAGAATTACATTCTTTCATCAAAAACTAGAATCTGCAGCAGCGGTTCTCAACCTGTGGGTTATATTCAATTTGTAACAATGAAAATACATCCTGCATATCAGATAGATTCGTAACAGTAGCAAAATTACAGTTATGAAGTAACAACAAAAATAATTTTATGGTTGGGAGTCGCCACAACATGAGGAACTGTATTAAAGGGTCATGAAATTAGGAAGGTTGAGAACCACTGATCTACAAAGTTTTTCTAGGTTTGTACCTTTGACTAGGCTCTGACAGGTTTCCACTTCTTGGATAATAGGTGTCAGTGGACAGAAAAAGCTAAGGTAAAAGCCCAATTTCCCTTGGCCCACTCTTCCAAACAGCAGATGACAACAGAGAGCCTTTCTTTTTCACACTTGCAATTCTAAGAAGCAGATGGCAGCATAATCTCTAAACTTTCTTCAAAGACCCAACCAGAGGTCCTTCCTGCTTAGTTCTGCTCTTCTGAACTTTAAGCTCTCTGTGAACCCTAAGAGCCCATAACTCAACTATTCTACTAGTCCAAAACAGCATCTCTTCAGTCATATCACTTACTTCACTCTAGTAGTGATAAACCAAAAGCTGTATTTCTGCCATCCGCACCAAAACTATATTCCATATCTATGTATCTAAATTGATGTAGACATAGTTAAATAGATATTTGCCCCATAGTCACTAAACAGCAATAGAAATCAGAGTTTCCCTGCTATTACTTTTAAAGTCCTTATGTTAGCCATACCCAAATTGGATGCTGGGAAATAGGATTCTTCAGTCATCTTTACCCTGTCTTCTCTCTGTGGGGTTGCTTTTTTCCCAATGTATTTTCTCACAACTGTCTCTGTTTCTTCACCTTTCCATCAGAAAAACTGTCCACATCTGAAAGGTATGCCCCTTCACATGAATAAGAGAATAACACATGTTCAGTTTATAAAACGCCACATCTGGCAACAGAGCTTTCCACCTGACAGATTCACATGATTACTACTTCTTTCCTTTTTCTAAAATAGAGTTGATTTACTCAACAATTGATAAAATCATGGAATCTCAGATTTGGAAATAACCTGTGAGATCACCTAGTCCAACTCATCCCTGAGCAAAAATTCTCTTCATAGCATCCATGGCAAGCAGTCATCTAAACTCTACTGAAAGTCTTTAGTGATTGTGAAGTCCCCACAAACTAAAGGAGTGCATTTCATTTTGGGATGTATTTTTTGTTAAGAAACAACTGCTTATGAGGCAAAATCTGCCTCTTAGCCACTTCCATCTATTGATGGTGGTTATTTCTTAAATTTTCCATCTATTATCTTTTCAAATACTTTCAAAGAGAGACATCCATCATCTTTCCCTCAATCCTGTTCACTCCTAATCAGGAGTGAATCCCCAATACATTTTGGTAATACTTTTATGCAATGCCATGGTGGTGACTATTTAACAATCAAATCTCAGGGTGAATGCGGCAAGGGGGGAGAGGAGGGGAAGGTTGAGAATTTGTGCAGGTCATATTGTCAAGTTTAATCTGCATCATCAACATTTTCTTTATCCCTTTCTTAGGTCTAGATAATGAAATAAAACAAATTAAGAACTGATTGACAGTGTAGAGCTAAGAGTGGCCACCACATGTGTAGAGAGGCCCACATGTGGCAAGGCCTGTCATTGTGTGGCTTGAAGGGAGGCAGAATAGTCTCTTCTCCCAGCATTCTTCTCTAAGAGATACTTTAATTCCTGCCAGGAGAAGAAGGAGGAGGTTGGGACCAGAGATCACCATTCTGCTTCCCTCAGAGAGAGGAGGTACCAGGATAGAAGCATATCTATCTGTTCCCTTAGTTATTGTTTGTCTAGGAAATATGATCGTGTTTGAGCTAACTTTTGATCACTCTGTCATTTTGGGGAAAGTGGGAACCGCAAACTCTATATCCAAGGCTTGACCCCTTCTCTACCTAATAAATGAACACATATAGCAAAGAAGCCCATTTATACAAATCATAGAAAAACAGAAATCAGAGAAGACAGATATGGGAGAATATATACCAAACAATAAAAAAGTAAAGGAGCTCTCCCTTTACTGGAAGTGAGATAACAGTACAAACAAGAGAAAGCTCCTGAGTCTCACCCAAGTGGAAACTCCTCAAAGTTCCTGGAGTAGCAATGTAGTAGGGACATGATGTAGACTGCCTGCTTCTCTCATGTCTTCCCTGTGTCTTTTGCTTCAACAACCTGAAGTGGAATTGGCTTCTTCTATGTTTTTTCTTGAAGCTAGAAACCAACTCTACACTCAAAGAAAACTTGAACCTTGATCAGCCCCAAGAAGCTTTCTGTCTCTCACCAATTCTACCCTGCCCCTCATACAGGGCAGGGTATTCATCCCCACAACAAGGAGATAGCCCCATGAAAATGGGCTTTGACAGGGGTCAAATTTGCATTTGCTGATTTCCAAGATTTAAATGATCACACTGAAAGTTTAATAAGTTCTCTTGAGCCAGATCAAACTAACTCCAACACATCCTTGCTTTTAAGTCACGATCATGATCCTGTCACCGTGCTGATCACCCTCCTATTGACAAATTACACTTTTTCCTAAAATATAGTGCCAAGAACTGGAAAAAAAAAAATCTTCCAAATGTAGTCTAACCAAGGCAGATTATAATTATGTTTTCAGTTTTTACATCCCAGAATTGAATTAGCTTGACTACTTGTTACATTGCTTATTCATTTGAAATTTGCAGTCTATCAAAATCCCCAGATTTTTTCCCCCCACATTAACCATTGCCTGCCCAAAAAAGTTCAACTTGTACTCAGGCAGTTAATTTTTTTAAACTGAACTACAAGATTTTATATTTATCTCCATCCAATTTTACCTTATTAGAATCAACCTGTAATTTTTTACAATAGAGCCTACAAACCCTGTTATACATTTATTTATTAACAATCACTTCCATATTTGTGTCATTCATAAATTGAATAGTCATAACTTGACTGCTTTTATCCAAGCCATTGATAAAAATGTCAAATAAAATAGGGCCAAGGACAAATCCCTGGGTCATTCCATTAGGTTTTTTTTCTATATTATTATCAATTCATTCCTTGAGTCTAGTTTCCAAATCTACCTATGTATAGTAGTTTCTAGTCAATATTTCTTCATCTTATTTGTAGGGATTTTATGAAAGAGCTAGTCAGTATCTTGCATAAGCCTAGTTAAAATCTATCTATGACTTCTCCCCCAGTCTAATAGTTTAGTAAACTATATAAAAAAGTAATAATTTTATAATGGCATGACTTGTCCTAAATGAATATGGACTGGCATGTAAAGGTTACCCTTTCTAAATGCCCATGAACCATCCCTTTAATGATATATTCCAGGAGCAAAGGTCTCATATACACCAAAATATTTATGGCAGCACTATTTGTGATAGCAAGAACTGGAAATAAAGATTCCCCAAAATTGGGAAATAGCTAAACAAATTGTGGTACATAAATGTTATGGGATTTTATTGTACCATAAGAAGCGATGAATATGAAGAATACATAGAGCCACAGGAAGAATTATGTGAACGGATGAAGAGGGAAAAAAGTAGAACCAAGAAAACTAAATATACAAAGGCTACAATAAAGCAAGTGGAAAGAACAAAAGACCAAAACAAAACATGAAACAGAATTATGTCATTACAATAGTCTCTGAAGAAAGGGTGATAAAACACATGTTATTGCCTTTATTGGATATGTTGAAGAACTATGGGTTCAAAATATTGTATATGCTATTAGAATCAATTAATTTATTGATTATTTTTATTGAAAGGCTTACTTTATTTTTCTTTTCTTCATTTTCTGTAAGGAGGGATATGTTTAGAAATGGAGGAAATATAAAAACAAAATATGACATATACTGGCTGTTACCCTAAAGAAGTCAGTTAAGATTTTAGGGCCCTAGGCAACTCTCTAACACAGAAAAGGTGCCAATCTTGGGAACTCCTTAAACCTGTGAAATTATAGACTCTAAATAATGTATCCTAGGCTTTTGTCAATAATCAAAATAAAGCTTATAAGGGAGCAAGAAGTAGAGATTGCCTGTGCCCCACATCTGGTTTTCTTCTACTGAAGTGAATTCCTTCCAAAAACAACACAGTCACATACATCTCCACTTGACTTCCAAATCATTTCACAGTTTTGAAAAAGGAACTGCCCAATGTCATTGACAAAAGCTGCCATAGTCATAACACTATCATGGGACCTTTACCACCTCTCCTTTCTCCTCTCTTCCTTCTTCTCAAGAGTTCCTCCAAACTCCTGCTATATCCTGTACATGAAAAACCTCCAGCTTCTCACCTAAGAGCTAATTTCACATTAGTTTCTTCTCTTCCTAAGCTGGGAAGAACTACAATTCTGGAGTTTTTGTGGCCAGTCAATGCTATGCCAGAGGTTGTTAAACCTACGTATCTTGAGTTCTGCTTCCCATTAACCACTTTTTATTCTGTCCTTTCTAATACAATATCATTCTCCTTAAGTGACAACTTCCTGTTTCCTTCTAAGTTAGTGGCTGAACAATCCTTCCCACCCTGCCTCTGATATTTACTAGCTGTGTAATAATGGGAAAAAGCCATTTAACCTCTCTGAGTCACAGCGTTTTCATCTGTAACCTGGGACTTGTAATACCTGTAGCAAGCATGCATATGCTTGTTCTGAGGATTAAGGGAGATAAAGTGCTTTACAAATCTTAAAACACTGATAGAAATATCAACCGATAATAAAGAGAATGATGATGATGATGATGATGATGATGATGACGACTCTGGGGGCAAAGGGGTATCCCAATGGACCTTTCAATAGTTCTGTCCTGTCCAATCTTCTGTACCCTCAGGTCCTCTACCTTAGAAGCTAGGTAGTGCAGTGGGTAGAGTATCAGGTCCAGAGTCAGGAAGAGTCTTCTTCCTGAGTTCAAATCTGGTTGCAGACACTTACTAGCTATGTGGACCTGGGCAAGTCATTAATCCAGTTTGCCTCAGAATTCTCATCTATAAAATAAGTTGGAGAAGGAAATGGCAAGTTACTCCAGTATCTTTGCCAAGAAAATCCCAAATGGGGTCACAAAGAGTCAGATATGACAGAAAAACAACTGAACAAAAAAACTAAACAATCCCAACTGTTATGGCCCTTCTGGTCCCTCCCCACATCCAGGATCTTTGGAGGATGAGCTAAAATTCAATGGGTTTAAATAGTTCAGATAGCATCATGTTTCCTTATACTGTATGTCTATATGGATTGTAAGAAGGGAAGTTGTATGTGTATGTAGACAGAGAAATCAATGACTCCTTAAAAACAAATATCCTTTGCCATATTGTATTCTTAGTTCGTTATGAACAGTTTAATCTTTTCTAAACCATATCCCATGTATTCTGGATAAATTCTGCTATGTAAGGGAAGTTACAATGGCTCCAGGTCTTGGTCCCTTGAGGTCAAGGTGTGACCCACATGCTACTCTAGGATGCAAACATGGAACAATGATCTGCCCCACCTCACCTCTCATTGGACCCCACTAGATCAAAGGAGTTGCCTTTGGGGAGTAGAAAGGAGCTCAGTTGTTAGTAGGACTGACTTCCCCCAAGAATACCAACTAGGCTCTTCACACATGCACATAACACAGTGTTGACCATGACTTTAAAAATCAGAAGGAGATTTGCTTAGGGCAGCTACTTTCAATCACAGGATTCAAGTCAGTGCTTTCTATCTAAATAATTAGCATTAAGTATGAAACATCAAACAGAGTGGGGTAAGTGTATCTGAAGTGTATCTCAATATTGAAGAACTGAGTCTAGGATTCTTAGAAAAAAGCTTTGAGTTCATTCTTTAAAAGGTACTTTCTTTAAAATGTCTAGTTTGGTTCTGCAATGGACAATATTTTTTCCAATCTTAAAGATATGGCAAAACGATTTGTATTCATTCCTCACTTAGGTAGCAGAGATTGTCAATAATCCACAGGATACAGTTTAGAAGAGGTATAATTGCTCTACAGGAACTTTGGTATTTGTTTTTATAAAGTATCTGTTTTTCTGTTCTCACACACACATGAACTCTTCCTACCACTTATTCATATACATACAGTAAATATATTGATAGTGGTAGGTTGATGCAATGAGAAGTATACTGAGTTTGAAGTCAGATAATATGTATTCTCTTATTGCCTTTGTGACCTTTGTCAAAGCATTGCTCCTCTCTCAGCCAGTTTTCTAATCTGCAAAATGATAGGACTGAACTAAACAACATCTAGAGTTGCTTCCAACTCTAAATTTATGGTTATTTACTTTATTTTTTTTGTTAAATTAACTTTTATGTTTATTTTTAGTTTACATCATTCATTTCCACAAGATTTTGAGTTATAAATTTTCTCTCTGCCTTTCCCCCACCCACCACCCCAAAACAGCAATCCCACTGTATACCCTCTCCCCCAATCTGATCTCTGCTATATCCTCCCCCATCCCCCTCTGACTTTCTGGTAGGGCAAGATGGATCTCCATACCCCAATGCCTGTATATCTTATTTCCCAGTTGCATGTAAATAATAATAATAATAATTTTTTTTAACACTTGATTTTAAAACTTTAAATTCCAGATTCTTTCCCTTCCTCCCTCTTTACCTCCCCTTACTGGGAAGATAAGCAATTCAATGTAAGTTGTACATGTATAGTTACACAAACCATTTCTGTAGTGGATATATTGTGAAAGACTGACAATATTTCCCTCCATCCTATCCTGCCCCCTACTTGTTCTATTCTCTTACTTTGTCCTTGCCCCTTTACAAAAGTGTGTGCTTCTAACTACCCTCCCCACAACCTGCCCTCCCCTCCATTATCAACCCTCTCATACCCTTCCTCCGTACCTTCCTGTAGGGCAAGATTCCCAATTCAGAGAGTATGCCATTCCCTTCCTAAGCCAAATTCAATGAAAATGAGGTTGACTCATTCCCTTTTGCCTTCCTGTTCTTCCCCTCCATTGTAACAGTTATCCCTTGCCTCTTCTATACGAGATAATTTACCCCATTCTTTCTCTCCCCATCTCCCCTCATTATATTCCTCTCTCACCTCCCAATTTCACTTTTTAAATATCATCCCTTCCTATTCAGTTGATCCTGTGCCCTTTGTCGATGTGTGTGTGTACACACACACACACACACACACACACACGCACGCACACATTTATATTCCTTTCAACTATCCTTGTACTGAGAAAAGTTTCAAAAGTTACAATGATCATTTTTCCATGCAGGAATGTAAATAGTTCAACTTTGATAAGTTCCTTACGATTTCTTTTCCCCATTTACCTTCTCATGCTTCTCTTGCTTCTTGTATTTGAATGTCAAATTTTCTATTCAGTTCTGGTTTTTTCATCAAGAATGCTTGAAAGTCCTCCACCTCATTGAATGACCATATTTTCCCCTGAAACACTATACTCAGTTTTACTGGGTAGGTGATTCTTGGTTTTAATCCTAGCTCCTTTGACCTCTGGAATATCATATGCCAAGCCCTTTGATCCCTTAATGTAGAAGCTGCTAGATCCTGGGTTATCCTGATTGTGTTTCCACAATATTTGAACTGTTTTTTCTTGGCTGCTTGTAATATTTCCTCCTTGATCTGGGAACTCCTGAACTTGGCTATAATGTACCTAGGAGTTTTCTTTTTGGGATCTTTTTCAAGAGGTGATCAGTGAAGTCTTTCAATTTCTATTTTGCCCTCTGGTTCTAAAATATCAGGGCAATTTTCCTTGAGAATTTCTTGAAGG
>CM053583.1:50782024-50798887 GCA_028627135.1 Pseudochirops cupreus | reverse complement strand
AGTAGTTTTTTCAAGGAGATATTTCACATTGCCTTCTATTTTTCCATTTGTTTGGATCTGTTTAATAGTATCTTGATTTCTCATAAAGTCATTCACTTCCAGTAGCTCCAATCTAATTTTGAAGGAATTATTCCTTCAGTGAGCTGTTGAGATTCTTTTTCCATCTGGCAAATTCAACTTTTTAAGACATTCTTCTCATTGGCTTTTTGGGCCTCTTTTGCCATTTGAGTTAATCTATTTTTTAAGGTGTTATTTTCTTCAGTCAGATTTTTTACTCTCTTTTCATGATTTCCTTGCATCATTCTCATTTCTCTTCCCAATTTTTCCTCCACTTCTCTTATTTGGTTTTCAACATCCTTCTTGAACTCCTTCATGGTCTGTAATCAGTTCATATTTTTCTTGGAAGCTTTGGTGCAGGAGTTCTGACTGTGTTGTCTTCCTCCCATTCCATGCTTTGATCCTTTTTGTCCCCAAAAAAGGAATATAAAGCTGGATGGCTGTGCCTGCTTTGCTTCCTTTGCTTGCTTATATTGCCACTCAATTACTTGACTTTTGAGCTCTTTGTCCCAATAGAACTCTGCTTCCAGAGGGGAGAGCTTTGTCCCAAATTGCTTGGGTTTTTGCAGCTGCTGGATCTATTAGGAGGGCACCATCTTTACAGCCCCTACCAGCTTTGGCTCACTGGTCACACAGCTCAGGACCACCACCAAAGACTGTGATCCAGATCCAGGCAGGTTAAGGCAAGAGCACTTAGCCTCTGAATGGTAGCTATGATCTGCAGGCCTGGAGCTCTGAAGCAGCCACATGTAGGTGGCTACAGGGCCATTGCACTTCCATCACTTCTCGCTCTGGGAGCAGAGGCCGCACCACACCTCCGTGCCTCCCCTCCCCCAAACCAGCAGAGTTCCATTGACCTTTTACTTTGTCTTTAGCATTTATAGGTTGATAATTCCTGAAACTGCCACAGCTTCTGGTGATCCACTCTCCTGAGGTCCACTCCAGCCACCTGGTTATTTACTTTAGATCAAGTAAACTGCCCCATGTTTGAAAATTAACCTAAGGTGAAATTACTTGATGGGTTTAGAAATGAGACCAAGGAACACTAATGCATTGTTGGTGATGTTGTGAACTGATCCGATCACTCTGGATTTGGAACTATGCCCAAAGGACTATAAAACTGTGCATACCCTTTGACGCAGCAATAACACTACTTGGTCTGTACCCCAAAGAGATCATAAAAAAGGAAAAGGGCCCACATATACAAAAATATTTATGGCAGCTCTTTTTGTGGTGGCAAAGAATTAGAAATTGAGGGGATTCCCATCAATTGGGGAATGACTGAACGAGTCGTGGTATACAAATATAATGGAATACCATTGTTCTATAAGAAATGATGAGCAGACAGACTTCATAAAAACCTATAAATATTTACATGAACTGATGCTGAGTGAAGTACTGTGCTGTACACAGTAACAGCAACACTGTGTGATGACCAGCTTTGATAGACTTAGCTATTCTCAGCAATGCAATGATCTAAGACAATTCCAAAAGACTCATGATGGAAAATGCTATCCACATCCAGAGAAATAACTGTGGAGTCTGAAAGCAGATTGACGCATACTATTTTCTCCTTTTTTTCTTTCTCATATTTTTCCTTTTATTCTGATTCTTCTTTCACAACATGACTAATGTGAAAATATGTTTTTTTTAAAGTAATGTTATTTATGATTGAGAATTCAATAAAAGTTTGCTTTAGAAAGAAAGGAAGGAAGGAAGGAAGAAAGAAAGAGAGAGAGAAAGAAACAAAGAAAGAAATGAGGCTGTGGTCTAAAGGACATATTTACATCATTCTATTTCACAGCCACTGCCTGTACCACCAATATGTGCCAACTTTCTCTTTTGTGTGTGCTGTTGACCACAAGGGGGAAGCATGTAAATGGATTGGCTCATTGACCACAGCAATTGCTGGCAAAATGCACCCTGAGGGGTGGCAACTCCATATGGAGAGGACTTGGATTATCTGAACTAAATAGTAACAACACCTAGGATTGGCTATAGCTCTTCCACAGATGGTTTGATTTTTAAGTCCTACAAAGAATAATATACTAGCATAAGTAAAAGAGTTGTAAGACTACTAATTTTCAAAAGATAGAGAGGTATTTTCAGTCTTTGTTTCTACTAGCCAAATTCTTTCCCAGCTTGAGTCATACTTTTGTGAAAAACCAAAAGCTTGAAAACACAAAAAAGAGATTTGTTATTCTTACCAAAAGGATAATATGCTCGTCAGGACTTCTGGCTGTGAACCAGGCTCTATGTGCAGCAATGTTGAACTTACTATTGAGAAGACAAAGACAAATGGACACGCAGAAAGGAGCCTCAACTCAGCCTGCTCTGGAAACTAACCAAGAAAAATGTTATTAATTCAAATCAACAAACATTTGAACACCTATTATGGAAAAAAAAAACATTGCTGCCACACTGAGAACATGAAAACAAAAACCAAATTATCACTACCCTCAAGGACTTTGCATTCTACTGAGGGGATACATATACACAGAGAAGAAAATAGAAAGTACCTACAAAATAATTTGAAGAGGGAGACAGCAGAAACTTGGGAAGGAGAAAATCAGAAAAGGCTTGTTGTTGGAGGTGGCCCCTGAACTGTGCCTTGAAAGATTCTAGTGATTCTGTTGGGGGGGAGGGTGTGGTGTTTGAGGGCAATGGGAGATAACTAGGTCAAAGGCACAGAGGCTGAAGATAAAGTGTGTTAAAGGTGATTATCCCATCTTCATTGTGTTATCATTGGGGAAAACAAAAATAAATGACGGGTCTGGAAATAGTATGTTGTTTGTCAAAATAACAGTGGAAAAGGCAGCATGGCAAAAGTGATGAATTTCGGATCTGGTTTGAAATCCTGGCTCTTCCACTTACTACTCATGGGACTTTAGAAGAGTCATTTCAATTTTCAAAGGCTTTTTAAAAAATGATGATGGGGTGAGAGTAGATAATCTCATGTCCCTTCCAACTGTAAATCTATGCCCCTCAGACTTAGAAGCAGGGGATATATTGGGTAGTAATGCAATTGCTGTAGTGGAAGCTAATAGGCTCTGAAAAAAAATGGTGACATTGTGTCAATGATACATGCCTGTTATTAAGATACTTTGCAATCGTAACCGTTTACAATGCTTTGAACAGAAGTAAGATTTGCCATGGGGGATGGAAGAACTTGGGTGAAAGGAGTACAAGAGAAAGCAAATATTGTCATGAGGCTACATGGAATATATACAAGAGAGTCAGGTGGGATATGGGACTAAAGAAGGTGTGAGTCTTATGATATGGAAATTTTTCTTATAAGGCAAGAAGAATTTAGAAATAAAAGGAGAAATCAAAGCCAAAAGTTTGAGGATATGGCCACCATGAAGAAGATCTTTTATAGATAGAGAAGATGTGAGACCAATGGTTGACAGCAGAAGAGGGATGGAGACAGACAGAGAATGGGGGAAGGAAGGATGGGGAGATAATGATAGGGAGAGAGGAAAAGGAAAAGAGAAAAGGAGCATTCCTGGAGGAGATGAAGGAGAAGGGATCAAAGACACAAATAAGAGAATTGGCAAGTAGAAGGGCAACCTGGAAACTAGAGCAAGGAGAAGAGGATGAGGAAAGCTGTAGAGAGGGTTATGAAATGTGAAGCTGTGGTGACAAAGGAACTTAGAACACATGGCCTCAGCTTTCCTAGTATCATAGGATGTGAAGTTATCTGCTGAAATGAAGAGTTTGAAGGTTGTATACAGACTTTAAGAAGTAAAGAGAAGGTTCAGAACTGCTCCTTTAGAAGATAAGATAGTCCATCAAAGGATTTGTGTGTTTCAATGAGGGCTCAATTGAGTTTGAAAGACATTTTGCAGATCCAAAGAGTACGAGATAAGATTGGCAGAGAGGAGAAAAATTCAGTTTGGTCATAGTGTAGAGTATCAGAAAGAATACTAACAAGAAATGGAAAAGAAGAGTGACACTAGACTGTTTATAGCCATATACACCAGAGAAATCTGGAGAAGGAAACGTTTAAGGGGTCACAGTCAATAGATTTTCAAATATTTGAAGGATTGTCATGAGGAATCATAACTGTGAATGTCTAAGGTTTTTCTTGTCCACATTTCCCTTCTACCTCATGTCCTTCAACTAATGAGATCACTTGACTGGAAATCAGAACCTCAGTTCAAACCTCAGCTTGGCCACTTACAACCCATATAACTGTGGGCAAGTTACCTCACTTTTGGGGGTCTTCATTTCCTCATTTATAAAATTAGGGAGTTGGACTAGATGAATTCTAAGGTCCCTTCCAGTCTACATCTGATGACCTTGGACATAAATAAGATAAGACTTCCTCTGTGGGTTAAAGTGAACTAAACTAGGCTAAATTGGCAGCCGTTATATAGGAAGACAGCTTTGGGTTCCATATAAGATGCACTTCCCAACAATTAACATTTTCCATTAATGGAACAGACAGCAAAGTAGTGAGTTCTGGGTCTTTAAAATTGTCTCAGCACAAGCTAAATGATGAAGAAAGTATTTCTGCTTAGGCATAAATTCAACTGGATGAGTCTTCCAGTCAATTTTCACTTGATGATCATATAGTCAGGAATAGTTTTAAATTCCTTTCTGATTCGCAGCACTGTTATGAAGAGTAAAGGTGCTAAATGGGTAACCTACAGAGAAGCAGTTTGGAAAATTGTTCAGAATGTATGCCCTTTGTCAGTCTCACTTTTACTCCCTGGGAGATGATTGGCTATTGACAGAACAGAGAACAATCAATTGTGGGGGAACTTATTGTCTTGAACTGAAATGATAACAACTAGTATATATTTAGTACTTACCATGTGCCAGGCACTGTGCTAAGCACTTTACAAATATTATCTCCTCTAAAACTTGTCACAACCTGGTAAGGTAAGCGCTTTTATTCCCCTTTTACAGTTGGGAAAACTTGAAGTAAATGGATGTCAAGAGACTTTCCCAAGGTCACACAGTTAATAAGTATCTGAGGAAGTATTTCCAGGCCCAACACTCTATCCATTGCACCATCTAGCTACTTATAAATAAAGAGTTAGTTCATTCTCACAGTTCCTTGGTAGGTCCTATCCAGGGTTCTTATATAAATAGAATTTCCACAGCTGGCTCATTGGATAAGTCTCTCTACTCCCTGGAAGCAATTTCATTCCTCTTTTCTGGGAGAACTGGCTTCCTATCAGCCAGTGGAGTATCTAGATGGTGAAAGTTATGTAGTTTAGTGTTTGGTTTCCCATTGGTGGAGGATAAATATCATACTTAATCTCATAGGAAGAGGTGTACAACTGTTTTCTTCCTACAGAAACCAATCAGAACTATGGAATTGAAAGGACATTCTATCCCCAGGTCATTTAAGGGGACAACTTGATGATTTATATAACTGAAAATAATCTGATGGAATCAACTCCAGTTGTGGGATGGGATGTTAGCATCCTCAGCAGTCAAAGAAGGATTGTCATTACCATGGTGACTCGACAACAGGCTGAGCAACTTACCATTATGATTATGCCACATAAAATAATGGAATATAATCTTTATGCTCCAATTTCATCCAGTAGAGGGCACCTGCTAAATGCAGACAAGGACAATAGCATTCTAACCATTTATAGTTGAATATAACAATGGGTAACGCAATAGAGACTTCACTGATTGAACACTGCCATGAAATTAGTCAACAGAAGAGCACAAGTCAGTTCCTTACCTCACGTAAGTGACACCATGTGTCACTGTGACAGGTGCTAGTAACTGGGACAACTAAAAACTCCCTTGCCGTCTTTATTGAATTTCTAGGCCACAGCTCTAGTTCTGCTGATTTATTCATTCTTCTGACAGTTAAACGGTATGTCTACTGTGAAAACTTTTAACATTTGGCCAACTTTCCAAAGAGCAAGGAAACTTTTTCCCACATTAGGCATGATTTTTCAAAGTTTAATTTTTGCCAGTAGTAGGCACACTACTTCTTAAGTTTCCATGACAACTGACTGGTAAAGGCTAACTCAGAAGTAGATGCTTTTGCTATTCCCTGGGCACCAGGAGAAATGCAGTGTCCAAATTAATGCTTCATTTCAGCACAGGAGAGAGCAAGCCAAAATAGTGGGGGAGGGTGGGAGGGAGGAAAGGTAAGAAGAGGCACTGGCAGATTTTATGTAGATCCTCAAACAAAGCATAATGAAAGCTATTTTCAAAAATCAATGATGTAACCTTTAGAAGTCACTTACCCCTTCTGCACCTCCAACTATAAAGTTTTGGACCTGGACTACAAGATGTTTAAAGCCCCTTCTAGCTTTAGCATTAGATTGTCTTCCTGTTTATTGACCACACAATAGGTTGTAGAATGGCTAGGCAAGAGATCTGGGTGTTGGCACCACTGCATAGTTGTGTTTGTAGAGCTTGAGAAGAAGCCTCATGTAATAGATGGCACACTGAGCCAGGATTCGGAAGTAAATCTGTAAAAAAAAATAACTATATGATATGATATAACTGAAATTAAGAGGTACCCACAATAAAAGTCAGTTTTCTTTTCTCACACTTGGAAGGGACCTCAGAGGTTATCTAGTCTAACCAATATTGGAATAAACCAATAAGACCACCAGTGAAAAAGAACCCACCACCTCCTAAGGTCACTCATCCTACTTTTAGACACTTCTAATTATTAGGAGATTTTCTCTCACATCAAACCAAAATCTATATCCCCATATTAGCTTTCGGTGATCACAGATTCCAATTCTAAGTGTTCTCAAAATATCCTTTTAATGTTCTGTCTTACAAATTTGACAGGAATCCAAGCCATGCTCTCTGGTCTATGGCTTATAGATTCTGTCTTCTACTTAAAAAAAAAAACTAAGACAAAACTTTTCCTTTAGTTCCCCAGCATAGCATATATTCTCCACAATCTTTTAATTATTACTGACAGTGTCTCAGTCATCACTCTTCCTTGTGCTTATTTATTTTTTTACAATGTGCTCAGCAAAAGGAAATTAACTAATGGTTATTCAGTTTTATTAAAAATGAGAATCAACTTTGAACCTAAGGCCCAGAGGTTAAGTGATTTCCCAAATCATACCGTTAGATGGTGGCAAAGTTTTGAACACAAACCCAGCAGCTCTTTCTACAGCAACATACATTGTGCTCAGTTCTCAGTGCCATTTATTAGGAAGGACATCAATAAGCTGGCCCAAATCCAGAGGACAGTGAACAGGGCAGTGAACAGGCCTTGAGTTCATGCCATATGGGAACTGGATGAAGCAATTAGGCATGTTTTGTGCAGACAAGAGAAGACCTAGGGGAGATACAAGGCTTCAAGTATTTGAAGGGCTGTCATATAAAGGAGGGATTAGATTTGAACTCCTTGAGCTAAGAAAGGATAACTAAGAATGATATGAGAAATTGCATAGAACAGGCTTGCTATAAGCATGACAGAGGTTACTGGGATATATCCCCAAATGGAACAAGGTCATACAAGTCATCAACCTTACCAGTAGGTCACCCTTCAGCCTTCTATTTAACTCATTCTGATATTTAACCCTGTAATCTCAAATTCCAGAGTAATCCAGTGATATGTTTAGTCATTTCCTCATCGATAACTGAAATTTCAGTATAACTAGGTGAAGTATTTATTGGTTAGTACTTGTCCTTCATGCTCAAAGAGAACTAAAATGACATCACTATGTCAAGGTCAAGCATTTATTAAGTACTTATTTTTGCCAGTCTCTGTGCTAAGTGTTGGGGAAATAAATATGAGTAGAAAACATAGTCTCTGCCCTCAAGAAGCTTACATTCTGGTGTGAGAAGATGACTCATAAGGGAAATCTAGAAAGTTAGTAGGGGAATTAAGGGGAAGAAAAAATACAGCTGGTGAGAAGAAGGAAGAGTCCAGAGAGTCAGGTCATGTACAAGGAAGGTGACACCTGGCAGAAATGGGGTGCTTGGGTGCCTGTACTTGTACTTCAATTCCAATAACACATTTCTCCCTAGCCTCAAAACACTATCCTTGGCAGTTTCTCCCCAGTCCAAGGACACCGCTATGCCTAACAATTACTCACGAGGGGGCCCCAGCAAAATACTTATCTCTCTCCCTGGTATAGTAACAAACCACACCTGTAAGAATGATTAGTTTGAACTGGCTTTGTACTGGCTCATAAAAATATTCAGTACCCATGGGACTATCTATACCAACTCATTATATGCATCCTGGACTCCTCACTATGTGTATCCTAGACTTTATACACATGTATACTCCTTACATCTGTCTTGATGGCTGACAGATTGGGCATTTCCCAGCCCTGACTGCTAGTTGACTTAGTGACATTATAGACCTAAAACCACACTTCCATGTAGCCCTTCTTTGGTTTTTTTCCCAATGAATTCTGGGTAAAAATGCCTGTGCTGTAGACACCAGAAATTCATGTTCCTTTAAGAACTGACCACTCCTTAACCACTCCCTAATCCCAACCTGAATCACCCAGTTAGCATATTTGGCATATGTTTTACTATTGCTGTTCCTATATAAACTTTAACTGTACCCCTCGAAGGTCACAAGTTCCCTAAGACCTCTTGCCTGCTGAAAAGTGGCAAACCACCTTGACTTAAAGAATGCTTGAGTTCATAAATTCATCCCAGATGACCCTTTCCAGTACTCTGGTCTTAGGGGGGTCCCTGAACCCCTCAGACTGCATCAGCAGGGGTCTACCCTAAAATGGTATTCCCAAAGGAGCTTTTGAAAAAAGGGGAGTTACATAAGGAAAATCCTCCCAAGAATAACTAGAGTTTTCCAAAAGTAGAATGAGCTGCCTCTGAAGGTAGGGGTTTCCCTTTCACTGGAAATCTTCAAGCATAGGCTAAATGAACACATGTTGAATATGTTAAAAGAAAAAAAAGGGGTGGGGATGAATTCATGTTAAGTTTAGATTAGGTGACTTCTAATGTCCTCTCTGATTCTGAAAGTTTGTGATTCTATGCTACACACTATTACCAAATGAATCCTCCTAAGTGCCACACTGGTCATGTTATTTCCATTATTCACTGTATATAAGTCTATCCTTAGCCTGGCATTTGAGGTCCTTGGTGATCTTACAATTCCCTTTTCAATTTCTTCTCCAGCTACTACTCTATATGTACAATACACTCCTACTAAACTAAATACTTGCTATCCAATTAAATAAATATTTTAAGTATCTACTATATTCAGGGCCTGGGGTGGGGGTGGGAAGAAGGTGGAGAGGAGATGGATAAATGGATATGGTATTAAGCATTTATATTTTCAAGGTGCTTTCATTCTAATTCAGGGGAAGGACTGATACACAGATAATAATGACACAAAAAGACTGAATCAAGTGCAAAGGAAATCTCTTTCTTTGTATTCATATCCCTAGCACTTAGCACAGCACCCAGAACACAGAAAACACTTCAGAAATACTTGCTGATTGATTAACAAACACACAGAGGATGAGATATTTTTCCTGGTCCGGTGAAGGAGGAGGAATCAGGAAAGGCTTCATGAAAGAAATGGCACCTGAACTGGGTTTTAAAGAGAGATGAGGACTTCAACTGGATGGGGGTAGTCTATATGCGGCATGGGAAGTAATGTTGGCCAAGGCATGTAGATAGGTTGGGCTTTGTGAGAATAGATAGTAGAGAATACGATTTGGCTGAAATATTGAATACATAAAAGAGTATAAATAAAGTTAGACAGATAGGGTCAGAAGCAGATTGCAAAGGACCTTACAAGAGAGAATCACGAGTTTTTAGTTTATGTAGAAGGTAAAAGGGATCTAGTGAATATACTTTCTTTCCTCTATAACTTTATCCTCCCACTGTTAGGGAACAGAACAATTCATCCATTCAGTAAACACTTATTAAGTACCTACTATGTGTCAGGCACTACAGTAAGAAAAGGAACCATCACAGTAGAAAATTGAGTAGCCTGAGAAGGAAGAAAAATAGAAAATAAATAGAATATTTAAATATTTTAAATAAATGAATATATAAAATAATAGAAAATAAAAAGTAAGAAAAACTAAATTGATAGGAAAATGGGACAGCTAGGTGGTACAGTGAATAGCACACCAGTCCTGGAGTCAGAAGGAGCTGAGTTCAAATCCAGCCACAGACACTTAACACTTACTAGCCTGTGTGACCTTGGGCAAGTCACTTAACCCCAATTGCCCTGCCTTTCCCCCTCCAAAAGGCAAAAAACGAAAACAAAATAGATTGATGGCAAAGACCTGGTTGCTTAGCCATTGTTGGCAGTCTTATGAATCATCAGTGGCTACCCAGTTACCTTCTTGCTATTCAGAAAAAGGTGACAATAATTCTCCTCTCCAACTTAACTTGTCAGAATTTTATATATGACCTAACAATTCACGTCACTAGATTCAGGAGATGACTTTCTTATATAAGCAGGGCAGGACCTCCTTTATTCAAAAGTGTCTTCCTCCTTGAAAAACGAGTTGATAAAGGGAGCCTGGAAGGATTCCACTCCCACTGGCCTACAGAACTTCAAGCACAAAAGAGCTGAGGTTGTCTATCCCATGGGAGAGGCTGACAAGCAGGCACAAGGACTCAGACAAAACTATAACAGAAGTTATAGCTAGAGAATCTTTATTTTTCTATTATTAATTTAGCATCCACAAAATAAAAATATTAAGATAATAAATATATAAAATAAGGAACAAAATTATACCCCAATCCCTGACCTTTAATAAGATATAACCAAATGAATTAACCAACAACAAGCAAAAAAGTCAATTTTGTTTGGGATCCCTTTAGAAGCCTTCCTGAAATTCTTCTACTTTTACCCATGTCTTCTTTTCCTCTGTAGTTATGTCATTGTGTATACAATTTGAGTTTTGGTGACTTCACTCTCTATCACCTCATACAGTTCTTTCTACATTTTATTATATATTTTATAGTTATCATTTAATGGCACCATTATTTTCAAACACAATAATGTAATAATTATCCTCCAATTGTGGGCATACAGGATTTTTCCAATATTTTATTAAAAACAGATCATTGATAAATGTTTTTGTGCCCTTGGGTCTTTTTATTCTTTTTTGGAGTAGACTCCTAGCAATGGATCAACATAATGGAAAACGAGAAGTAAATTTTGGTGGGTTTTTTAAAATAAATTTAAAAATTGATACACAATTAGAAAATCTAATTTTAAAAAAAGAGAGCATGAACTCCAAACACAAAGATTAGAAATGAGAAAAGAGAACATAGGGTAAAATCAAGAAAATCTTGGGAAATTGCTTTATAGAACTCTAGGCCGATATATAGGACAACCTAAAATCAACTGTTGACTATCCACAAAAGTGTAAAATACTCAAGTTTGAAAAATAAGGACATAGGGGCAGCTAGGTGGCACAGCAAATAGAGCACCGGCCCTGGAGTCAGGAGGACCTGACTTCAAATCCGTTCTCAGACACTTTGACACACTTACTAGCCATGTGACCTTGGGCAAGTCACTTAACCCCAATTGCCCTGACTTCCCCCCTCCAAAAAAAGCAAAAAAAAAAAAAATAGGGACACCTAAATATATTAATCTTAGAAGATGAATCAGATGTGCCATTAAAGATCTATCTTATGTAGAACTCTAATTTTCTATTTGCATATTTTTCTTTCTTGTCTAGCACATGATCAATTCGCGTGTATATTCTATGAATACTAAAAAAATATATATATAAAGGAGGTATTTATTTAGCCAATTATTTTGCTATATCATATATTCATCTTCATATATCTATAAAGTTTAGTTTGATTAATGCTCTACTTAGTGCTTCAATGTCTTTCTTAACTTTCTTTTAGTTGAATTTGTCCTGTACTGATTAGAGCATTAAAATCTCCAGTGATTTTTCTTAAAGGCTTTAAAGTTTTCCCTTCTGAATTTTGTTCCAGAATTATTCTGTGTCTACATATTTAAGAACAATGATCTCAGTTTCCATACAACTTTTTTTTGTAAAGCAAAACATATCCTACTTTGTGTCTTTGAAACATTCTGGTTTGTCATTCCAGCTTTTCAAAATTTGGCAAAAGTATGGTAAATTTTAGGACAACCTTTCATTTTGAATCTATTTAAATCTTCCTGAATTAAATGTGTTTCCCACAAGCTGTATAAATTTTTAATTCTGTGTTTTACATCTATTCTTTAATTATTTTACACATTATTATAGGTAATTTAACCTATCTACATTTAGTGCCATGATTGTTGAAAGACATGTAGTAGATAGAGAACCAGGGTTCAAGTCCTCCATTTAACCATATTGGCTATATGATCCTGGGAAAGCCACTTTACCTTTCAGTGCTGTAGGCAACTCTCTAAAATAATAAATTGCAGAGAAGGTGCCAACCTTCATTGGGAGAGGAAGCTTCCTCACAGGGAGCTCTCAATACCAGCAGAATCACATCAGATAAATATGTCTACTATAATTGTTAGAGATAGCTATTCTTTATTCATTCTCTCAAAGAGGAATATATGCTTCTTGTTTTTAATTCTATTATTAATCCAAACTAACAAAAGCATGATGCTCTAGATTAGAGGGTAAATCTGTTGTTTGCTGCCTTTTTTGAGGGCTCCAATTATATTATCCATATTTATTATTCCCTTCTTTATTTCTGCTTATTCTTTTTTATTGTTTACCTTTCACTTATTTCTCCAACTTGATTCTCTTCTTTATTTTTTGGTCTTGTGATTTTCTTAGTTTTGCTAATTCCTGCTTTTCTTCTATGCTACCCACAAGAGGGACAAAGAGCTACCTAAGTGGCATCTGATTTGCTCTATTCCTTCGATTTCAATCCTCTCTATTCATGCCACTGCACTGGATAACCAAGATATTATAATAATTAAAGAAATATTATAATTCAACCCCACTCTACCCCCAAAATCAGCAGATGAGACTGTAAATCACAGGGCTATAAATTTTAAACTAGAAGGGATGTTAGAGGCCTTTAAGTCCAACTTCCCTCCCTCCATCTTACATATGAGTAAAATGAGGTACAAAAGGGATTAAAAAGACTTCCTTGAGTCATATAGCAAGTAAGCATCAAAAGTGGGATTGGAATTCAGGTCTTCCTGACTTTAAGCCCAAATTTCTATCCACTGTGCCACCAAGCTATCATAATATACAAATGTTAGACATCACAGAAGAACTGATAACACAATTTAATAAAAAGAATAAATAGCACAAAAAAGTCAAATGGACAATGAGAATAAAACCATAGAACAAACCCAGCATGTCACAGAATTTTAAAACCAATTTATGGCAGCACAAGATAGAGACTTGAAAGATAAATCAAAAAGATCAATTTAGATTAATCAGAATAATAGAGCGTATCAAAAGGAAAATAAAAGCCAGAAATCATATTTGAAGAAATAATAGAAAATTCCCCGGAATACTCAAGAGCAAGGAACATTCTACAAGTAGACAAAATTCAAAGAAACTCAATTTGAAGAGATTTAAATATCAAATCTCAAAATCGTACAATGTTGAACTTCAAAATGAAAAAGGCAAAGAAAGAGGGGAACATAAATTATTTCTTTAAAATTATTAGAGTTGCCACAGAGTACTTAGTAGTAACACGATATAATATAGGCTAAGTTATGTAATTGATCAAGTCTTTACAAGACTAAAACATAGTGGTTTGGGACAAGAAACCAAAATTTCAACAAACTTGGGCATTTTGATTAAGCACAGAAAGAATTTATACAAAAATCAAGAAGATTTCTTTTAAATCCCCAAAATGAAAAGATCTACACAAGAAATCAGGTAGGAACTCTAGGTCAATGGGAAGATGTTAACTCAACAACAGCAATATAAAATAAGATAATATTTTTAAAAATAAAAATCATTCTACTAAAATGTAGACTAAAACGATGCTCGATATGGTTGACAAAAAGAGTGCAGAGTTTATGTGTGTATGTATTTTAAGTATTTGTTAAATATTTGTCATTTGACATGTTTTAAGTATACATTTGACTTCCATATCATATTAAAATTATACATGTTGGTGTTTTAACTAAAAAGATATTCAATTATATAAGAATATAACAAAGGAAAGGGGATTGAACACACACACACACACACACACATACACACACACACACACACACACACACACACACACACACACACACACACACACACACACACACACCCCTCAGAAAATTCAACTTTAAATGTTTGCTTTGTTCTCTAGATGGAATGTTTTTCTGCCTGACCACAATTAGAAACTGTTTCTGACAGATGCTGGACCTATATATGTGTATTTAAATTATAGTTCAGTACAAAAGGACAGTCACACCCACAGTGGGCATTCAGCATGTTACAATATGACTTAATGATGGCCACCTGCGAATGACCTGTTCGCTGTTTATGTTCCTCTACCAGGGTTGAAAAACAGAGGGTAAGTGAAAAGGGCAATGATGTCCTAGCTAAATTAATGATAATTATTCACTTTTAAAAGGTAATGGCTTAATAGAATGCTTCTTCTTGTACTGAGCACTAAAATGCTATCTCTTCCTCCTCACTTTCATTTGGGTATGAATGGAAAATAAATGGAAGTCTGCCTAAACTTTAGGCCCTAAAGGAATGCATACATAGTGGTGGGTCATGTTGGCAACTATTAGAAAATAGAAGGGGGAATGCTAGAAGGATGAAAGTATCAACACTGGAAGAGAGGAAAAGGATTCTGTACATTCTGCTTTCCTCTTGCACTAGGAAAATGATGGATGAATTTTAGATATTCACCCTCACCTTGTCAGAAAAACTACATGCACTAGGGAAGTAGGAAAATGATGAAGGGAGGGACGAAACACCTCAGACCACCCTTTGATTGGCAGAGGACAACAGACAAAACAATCAAGAAATCTGGAATCAAAGTTGGGTTAAAATGCTGGTTCTACTCTACTACCTTTGAGTCTTTGAACAAATCATTTAACCTCCTGGGGTCATAGTTTCCTCATGTGCAAAACAAGAGAATTGGATGAAATAACTTCTAAAGGTTCTTCTTGCTCTAAACCAACAATCCTATGGTCCAATTTTTTTAATGGTGAGCCAAAACCCAACATACATATTCATCAAAAAGTCTGTGATGGGATTTGGAGCTGTGAGGACTCTTAGTGATTATTTAATTCAACCCTCTTGTTTTATAAATAGGAAAACTGAGGGCCAGAATGGTGGTTTCCCCAATGTCATATAGATAACAAGGAGGAAAGAAGGGATTTATACTCAAATGTTCTGGCTCTAAATGTGTCTGTCTTGCCAATACTCTATACTGCTAGATGAAGCCACAGAGAATCATAATCAGAAATGTATGAAATCAAAAATCTCGTTAGCTAATTAATTTTCATAAACATAGTTACATAAAATTAAAAGAGTTTCATCACCCCACGGAACATTAAAAACAAAAATGTAGTGGGGAAAGATGCCAGAAAACACTAAATGTAACACTTTAAAAATAAGTTTTTAATTGATATTTTCTGTTTCTTACATCACCATACTTATCTCAAGTATCTCTCTGTCTCTCCCTCCCCAGAGTCATTCTATATAGAAAATAGTATTATTAGAGAAGAAAAAATTCAGCACAATTAATACACTGAGAAAGTCAGAAAATGTGTAAGTATACCAGCTATGAACCTCCTACCTCGACAAATGGATGGATTGGGGGTGTCTTCTCATATCTCTTCATGCAAGTCCTGCTTGGTCTTTATAATTTTGTTCCACGTACTTTTCTTTTTTTGGGGGGGGGGCAGAAATGTATGTTTTTTTTTTCCTTTTGCATTGTTACTGTTACTGTGTATATTGTCTACTTGGTTCTTGTTACTGTTGCTGTGTATATTGTCTACTTGGTTCTGCTCACTTCACTCTGCATCAGTTCATATGATCTTTCCATGCTTCTCTATATTCATCACATACATCATTTCTTACAGCAGAGTAATATTTTGTTACATTCATTTATCACATGTAACATTTATAGCATCAAATGTGAGGGTAATAAATCCCACCATTAAAAGAAAGAGTTGAGCAGCAACAGTGGTTTCATAGGTAGAGAACCAAATTTAGAGACAGAAAGAACAATGTCCCATTCTTCTGACATATATTGTCACATAACTTCTTAGTGTTCCAGGAACTCTCTAAAACTAAGTTGGTAGAGCAGGTGCTGATCTTCATTGGTAGAAGTTTCTTCATGGGGAGTTCCCCATACCAATGAAATCATAAGTCTGGTCCCTTTCCCCCCCCCCAAAAAAAACAAGAAAAGAAAATTTACTAAATGAACTAAAAAAGCAATAAATTAACTACTTAAATCTGCCTATTTCTAGGGTCCTTAGATATAAACATCATTTTTTCAATCTCCCTTTTCTCTCAATGAGATAAATTTTTCTCCAAGAATCATTTTGGCTGCATTTCAGATTTTAACATATGTCATTCATGTTGACCATTATTATCTTTAATAGGTCATACTTTTAATAGCCAACACATTGAATGATAGAAGAGACATCCATAAAGGTCTCAATAGGTTATAACAATTGGGCTGAATCAGAGAAGAAAAAATTCAAAAAAGGTAACTGTAAGGTTACTATACTTTGGTTCTGGAAATCACATACATGAATATGAAATGGTGGAGATTTGGTGAGGAAAAGTTCATGGAACAGACCTGAGGTCTAGGTAAATTGCAAGTTCTAGAAGAGTCAACAATGAGACAATAAAGTTTAAAAAACTGATTCAGGCTCACACCAGTAAAATCATAGTTACAAAGCAGTTGACAATTTCATTGTCCTCATCATGGGTCCCTTCAACCTTT
>CM053583.1:50768238-50781924 GCA_028627135.1 Pseudochirops cupreus | reverse complement strand
ATGGTCTTTGAGCTCAATTAGTTAATAGCATGACATGTGGATCAGCAATGCAGTATTCACAATGCCTAAAGTAACTATAAATATGCTGATATGGTTATTAATCTCAAAATGTAACAGGCTCTCTACATAAGAAATATAACTAGAGCATTCATTTAAATACCAGAAAACTGAGTCCCAAAACCAGAAAGTCAAAGCCAAAATAGTAGTTATGAAGTTGGCACATGTAGTTAAAGTAGTAAACACCCACATTCTCAAGCCTTCAAAACAGGACAGGCTACCTCAGGCAAAGACCCTCCTCTCCTCACTCACAACAGCTGCTCAGCGTCCAGGCAGCTTGCTCCCAGCAGCTCCGGCACCCCGCAGTTCCCGTCCCTGGCAGTCCTCAGCAGGAGTCCTTAGCAGAGATTCTGGCCGGCTCAGAGGAAAAGGAGTTCGAGCAGCAACCACAGCCGCTGCCCCGCTGCCTCTGCCACTGCTTCCAGTCAGCACTGCATGGACACTAGCTTGGTTCCTGCGTTCTCTTGCCCCACCCCTTCCTGCTATGTCAGCAAGTTCAAGGGGCATGGAAGATCTTCAAATCCCAGTATCGTTACAACATGGAAGCCAAAGAGGTTAGTGCTCTATTAGGCTGTGTGGAGAGGCAGAGTATCCAGAACTAGGTAGGTAATAATACTCCTATACTCTGTCCTACGTTTGAAGTTTTATATTCAGTTTTGGAAACTGAACATATTTTTAGGAAGGACATTGAGAATTTGGAGTGAATCCAACAGTAGGTTGTTGATCAGGATGTTGAATGCCCATACAATAGCGGTTCTCAACCTGTGCATCACAACCCCTTTGGGGGTTGGATGACCTTTTCACAGGGATTGGCTAACACCATCAGAAAACACATATTTCCACTCCTCTATCCATCTCCAGGCGGGTCTGCCCACATGCAGATATACCCACATTGAGTATTAAAGGGTCCTGGCATTAGAAAGGTTGAGAACCACTGCCATACAAGGACGTTGTAAGGAACTAGGCACATCTGCATCAAGAAGAGAGACCTTGGTAAAGGTAGAAAGACCTAATAGATGTCTTCAAGTATTGGGAGACCTATCATTCAGAAAATGAAATAATCTCCTGCTTACCCTTAAAAGGGAGTGTCAAGAGCACTTGGCAAATGTTGCAAAGACTCAGATTTAAGCTAAATATATGAAAAACTTCCTCACAATTAGATTCATCCAAATGTAAAATGAGATCCCTTGAATAACTGTAAATTTGCCCTCACCAAAAGTCTTTGAACAAGTGTTGAGTTTTAAACCCAGGGATGCCAAAAACTATTGGAGCGAGGGCTCTGCCTACGTAAAAGCAATTGCAGTTTCATGATGCGTTGTGGTGGAACCATCTCAAAGAATTCAGAGTCAGAATCTAATCCAAATATAGGCATTTATTGAGATTGACTCCTCTCAAGAAACAGGCTAAGTTCCAAGAAGAACCAGCAAGTTCAGAGAACAAGACAGATTTTTATAGGGTTAAGGTACTGATTACACAATCAAAATTTACATAGAATACAGGAATATGATTAATATAAAAAGGCAAGAGTAGTTTGTTAAGGGATTAAGTAATGGAGGAGGGGTCCCATCTATGGCTCAGTGGTTAAACATTCTGGTCATTCTGCCCTCCAACTGGCTAGCTATTGTGGTGCTGTCTGGTCAAAATAGATATTTAGGTATTGTGGTGCTGTCTTGGGCTGGATGAATGATGTGATTGTGACTGAGTATAAGAACATACTTCTTTCTGTGGAAATGGGTCTGGGGGCAGTGACTAGGTAGAGGCAATAGCTAGGTTCCCATCACATGGACACACCTGCTTTATCTATGGGAACTGAGAGTTCAGGGACATACCTGTTGTTTCAGTGAGGAGGGAGGCATATATGAACAAGTTAGGACATTGGCGGGGGTGGGAGGAGGAATGAAAAGGGGTAGGAAGGCACAGTGGACCTGCTGTTCAGTGGGGCTGGGCCTACAGTGAAATTAGAATATTGGGGCTGGGGGCAGTTTTATTAGGATTCCATCACAGGGACTAAATTACTGATGGCCAGACATATTGTAGAGGGAATTCTTGGTCAGGATAACACTAGGATAGATGGCTTCTGTGTTCCCTTCCCCTGAGATACTGTAACTAGAATTGTGAGGGGTCTTGAAACTATGCCATTCAGAAAGAGTTGAAATAGCTCAGTACATTTAACCTCAAGAAAACAAACACAGACGGAAATAAGAATCCTTCAAATGTGGAAAAGGTCACATGGAAGAGAAATGAGACCCAGTCTACTTGGCCAAAGATGATAAAGCTATGAAGAATGGGTAGAAATTCCAGAGAGATTAATTTTTGCTTGATATAAAAAAAAAATGACCAAAATTAGAACTGCCTCCAAACAGGATCACTAGAAAGAAGTACATAAATTGGTAGGGCTGGTAAGAATTAGTTTCTCATGTCCAAAACACTCACCATTGTCTTTATTTCAGATGAGGAGACCGAAGTCAGAGAGGTTGTGAGTTGCTCATGGTTACACTGCTATTGATAGGCTAAGAGTCAAACCCATTTCTCCTGATTCCTCGGCTAGGGTTCTTTCCCCTATACTAAACACAAGTTAGATGGCCACTTGGGGATGCTGAAAAAGAAATTCCTGCTTGCATATGGGTTGGACTAGATGACCTCTGAGCTCCTTTCCCACTCCAGGATTCTATGATTCATACATCACTGATGAAAATGCAAATTAATGGAAACTTTCTGGAGAACAGTCCAGCTATTCACTGCAAATATTATAAAAATAATTATACCCTTTGCCCCAGTAATCTTATGATTGGAGACATACTCTAAGAACATTGTCAAAAAGGAAATAATTATATGTTAAAATATATGTAGCAGAAGTATTTCAAATTGTGACAAAGGAGATATAACAAAGAGCCCCAGAATTGGAGAATAGGCATCAGAGATAAATATGTGAATTTAGGGTGGCAAAAAATAAGAAACAAAAAGAAATATGCAAAGACTCATTAAGTGACATGAAGTAACGACTGGAGAACTAAAAGATCAGCTTACAAATTCCCAGCAACTATATAAAACAATATAAATAATGATAATGGTTGGATGGGCAAACAAAGTCTGACACAGAAGGAGATGAAAATAGATAAATTTTCAAAGGAATCTACATACTGAACTTCCTTTAAGATTCTTTAAAATCCTTTAAAATTTAAAAGTAAAATTTAATTTTAAATCCTACTCAGTTTTGTTATTGCTTAAAGTTAATTCTATTTCACTTTTTAAGAGAAACACATGATCCAATCAGGAATATGCAACATGGGCACATAGTGAAGTATACATAACCACAAAGTAGCCTGGGTTCGTGAACCTGGAGAAAATGTGAAGAAAGGTAGTGAGCAGAAAAGGGCAGATATTATTGGTGTTCTACAAAAGAATGCGCTGTTGGGGTGAGGTCCCAAGGGTGGGAAGGACTGGGAAATGTCCTTAGCTGACAAAAAGTATGTTCCCCCATCTATCCAGACACCTGCACAGAATGCTTTTAGAGGAAATCAAATATGATGTTATTTATTTGGCAGAGAGATTGTAACCATCACAGGGACCTAGACCATTAAAGTGAGCCTTCAGACTGTACACAGCACAGTCCAGGGGTTGCTTATCTTGGAGCTGTCCAACCTCCATGTTCTCATGGTTTTTGGAAACAGAAATCCCTGATTCTTTGGGTGCTAGTGTTGGAAAGCTACCCTAGAGTTTAAGTAGGTGGAGAACCTTCATGGAGAACCTTGAACTCTCATGACCTACCATATCACACATCTTTGATCACCTACAATGTCATACTGCACTAGATGAGCTCTAAGGGTCCTCCAGGCTCTAGAACCATGATCATGTGATCTCATCATCATGTACTAGGCTACCTCCATGATCTTGAACCTTGAAATTCCTTTCTCCTGTCATTCCATCTCTTTGACTTACACTCCCCAACCCTATTCTGTGTCCTCACTACAGCCTCCAGTTTCTGTACCTTTCCCTGTTCTAGGCCACCATTGCTGCTCTAGCCTTACTTTTTTACCTTCAGAGTATTAGCCCCATAGCTAATCAGTACAATTATACATTCTTCTTCCCCATGAATCATTTGTCCCCTTGTCTGTACCATTGTTCATATTCTGCCAATCCCAAGCTTCTGATCAGTTCTACAAGACAACTTCTCTGCTCCTACCCCCTGCTACTCAGAAATACTAGAAGTCATTAAACCATGCTGACAAGGTCCACTACAAATCAATGAAATCTAATCTCAACTAATCCCTTGAAGTATACCAAAATCCTTTTATTCTTCCTAAATTATTCCTATCATGCTATCCTCAAGAACTTTCCCCAAATGTCTTCTTGTTCCCGAAACTTCCAGTAGGAGATCCCTCAACCCCCGCCCCCATCCATTTACTTTCAGCAAAGGATCTACTTTTCCCCTATACTAAGATAATTATGACTATAATCTATGAGATTCCTTGTTTCCCCTACTTCATGTCTCATATCCTCTCCAGTATTCATCTGTCCTCTTCTCCTTTGCTCTGGTTCAAAGGAAAGAGGTGATCCTTGTCTTTTTCAAGAGCTGTCCTTCAATTTGTATACTTGATTATTTCCTCCAGAAACTGGTTTCAGTGAATCTCTCTCTCTCTCTCTCTCTCTCTCTCTCTCTCTCTCTCTCTCTCTCTCTCTCTCTCATCATGGCTTGATTTCAATGCCATAGTTTGGCAACCCCTGGACTAGGTTTAAGAAAGTGATGCAGAAAATGTTAATAATGCAGATTAAATTGAAAACTATGTTGACTCTACTTTTCCCCCCAGAAAACACCTTGGCTATTGTCTTCTCTTCTATTTCCTGTTATCAGCCCAATCATTCTCCTCTGATGGATCATTACTGTCAATCTCCTATTCCCCAGAGCTCTGTCATGTACCCTCTTCTCTCATTACACTGTTCTTTAGGCTCTCATCACCTTTCATGAGTTCAATGTCCATACGAAAATAGCTCCCAAGTCTACAGATCCAGCTCTAAGCCATCTTGTAAGTTCTTCCTGACATTTTCAAGTAGTTACTGACTATCTCTTAGATGTCTCATTGGCATTTCACACTCAGCTTTCAATGTTCTTCTACTTAATCCCACCCCTCTTCCAATATTTTTATTTCAGTTGAGGCTATTGCATCATATCAACTCTGTGAGCAGACGAGAAGGTATAGTGTTGACAATGACTATGACAAGTCTTCAGTTGCTCACCTTTCTGAAACCTGGAATTAGCCTTTAAGTAGATATCTACCAAGTAACCCTATACAGCTTAAAGTATTCTGTAGTTACAATGGCAATGAGTTCTTAAGAATCCTGCCATATCTCAAGGTTGAGTGTTTAATATGACCCACAGCTAGAAAAAGGGCTTCTGAGCATTGGGTAAGCAGGAGGCTCTGACAATTAGAGTTATGAGGACAAAAGGGAAAAGAAAAATCTGAGCTGTGAGAAAGGAAGTTCACACAGATGCAGGCTAAGTGCAGGAAAGGTAGGAGAAATTGAGGCACCAATATCATCAGATCTAACAAGGCACATGAGTATGTCTAAATACTAAAATTAGAAGTGTCTACTTGAGGAGAATAATTGGCATTTATATAAAACTTTATAGTTTGCAAGCACTCTACGTATCTGATTAATAAAAGGGAAAATGGGCAAATAGAGGTAGCCTGAATCAGAACAATCCTTCATGCAGATGAGAACATGGAGGTTGGACAACTCCAAGACAAGCTTTAGAATCAATGCTGTGCACAGTCTGAAGGCTCACTTTTAATGGTCTAGGTCCCCGTGGTGGTTACAACCTCTCTGCCAAATAAATAACATCATGTTTGATTTCCTCTAAAAGCATTCTGTGCAGGTGTCTGGATAGATAGATGAACAGACTTTTTGTCAGCTAAGGACATTTCCCAGGACCTCGGGATAAAAAGACCTCAGAACTAGAAAGGATTTCAGAGGTCTCTCATTCTGACTTTACCTGAAGAGGAATTGCCTCTATAATATCCCCAAAAAGTTGAAATCCAACTTTTGCTTGATGACCTCCATTCAAATAGACACTGGAGTCTCTTAGGAAAACATTTTCTCAATACTCTGCTCTACTTTTCTCTAATAGTGACAGCATGTACTCAGCTCCAGGTGCTTTCACAGACAGACACCTTTATGGAGTAACAAATCCCTGCCTTTCTGCTGCCCGGCTCTGGCTAAGAGACCCTGTGGGGCCCCTTTACTTATTTCAGCCAATGCCCAGAAGGGAGTCGTTATTATGAAGCATTAAAAAATTTTGTAAGCATAATATGAATTTAATTGCTATATTTTCTGGAGGCCAGTTAAGGCCAGAGAAAGTGAAAACCAGCCTCTTTGCTGAGTTTTCATGTTGTTTATAATTAGCAATCATCAGACCTTAATTGGCCACAGATGTCTGCAAGGGCCTGCATGTCAGCTCCTCTGCCAGTAACCACAGCCAGTACAAACAGTATGGAATTTCTACAATTTTTACAGTAAAAGTACAAGAGGTCCCAGAAATCTGCATTAATTAAAAGGGTCTTCTGGGGAGGGAGCCTTAAAAATGCCACTAGTCATATTCAGGCACCACAGTCACTTCTAAAAGCAAGTTCTCCACTCTGAAAAGTCTCATTATCATTTGTTTGGTGTCTTTGGCTTTTCTGTTCCAAAAAGTTCCTTTGTTGAACCATGGGCAAAACACTGGTCACCTAGAAGTAATAACATACTGACACTTGAGATTAATTTCTTTTCCCTTCAGCACATCCCTTACATGAAAATGTTCCTGCCAGTAACACTGGGATCACATCAGCTCTTTTTCTTCTCATTGCCACATATAAGATATCCTTCCCATAATCCTTTCTCCTCCTGGAATTAGTCTATTAAATGGTGGCTCCTTCTTTAAATAGGTAGGTTCCTCCTGATCTTCCATATTGAGAAAATGGCAAGCCACACACATTCCTCCTGTTTCTGCTCCAGCCTTTGTCACCATGCCCCAGCATGAATATCTTCTCAGCTCATTTTTATGTGTTATCTTACACCATTAGAATGCAAGCTCCTTGAGGGCAAGGGCTATTTTGCTTTTATCTGTATCCCCAGTGTTTAGCGCAGTACCTTCACATAGTAGGTACTTAATAAATGCTTTTTCTATTTACATATCTATATAACCACTAGATTTGCAGACAGAGGACCAAGGACCAAGTCCTGATTCTCCCACTTACTGTGTGTTACCTTAAGCAAGCTACATCTCCTTCCTATGTCTCAGTTTCCTCAACTAGATAAGAAAAGGACTAGAAGAGGTGATCCCTAAAGTGCCTTCTACTTTCCATCCATGATATTATTAGCTGGAATACAAGTTCCTTTGTACAGCTGCCATTCTTGTTTTCCACCTTACTCCCGGAACAAAACTCTGTGGTAAGAAGATTGGTGATGGTGAGAAAAGAAGGAGGAATAAATCAATCCATGAAACTGTTCCTTTCTCTCTCTCTCTCTCTCTCTTTGCTGACAGCTTATAAGTAGCAGATCTGTTCTCACTAAAAACTGGGCATCATCACACACCACCCTTCCCACTCCTCACTCTTCATACTCAGGGGACCAATGGAACTTTCTACTCCAGGGTCTCTTGGCTTCTATAATAAAAAGCCCAGAATATTATCAGTGGGGTTCACCTCTGAGCAGTAATTGAATCTAATTTCAGTCCATTTCCATGGGTTCTAAACAAACAGAGAAAAGGAAAATGATTAAGAAGAAACCTTTTTAACTATGCCAGAAGGGCTATAAAACTGTGTATACTCTTTGATCTAGCAAAAAAGATCATAAAAAAGGGGAAAGGACCCACGTGTACAAAAAATATTTATAACAGCTCTTTTGTAGTGGCAAAGAATTAGAAATTGAGGGGATGGCCATCCTTTTGAGAATGGCTGAACAAGTTGTGGTATACGAATGTAATGGAATACTATTGTGCAATAAGAAATAATGAGTAGACAGATTTCAAAAAACACCTGGAAAGACTTGTATGAACTGATGGAAAGTGAAATGGGTAGAACCAGAAAAACATTGTACACAGTATTAAACAACATTGTGTGATTCTCGACTATGAATGGCTCAGCTCTTCTCAGCAATTCAATGACCCAAGACAAGTACAAAGGATTTATGATATAAAATGCTATCCACATCCAGATAAAGAAGCAGTGGGCTCTTATTGCAGTTCAAAGCATACTTTTTTCACTTTATTTTAGTCAATTTTTCTTTTGATCTGTTTATTCTTTTACAGCCGTGACTAATACAGAAATATGTTTTACATAATTGCTCATATATAACCTATATCAAATTGCCTACCACTTTAGGAAGAGGGGAGGGGAGGGAAGGAAGGAAAAAAATTTGGATCTCAAAAAAATGAATGCTAAAAAAACTGTCTTGGCATATAATTTGGGAAAAATAAAATACTATTTAAGAAAACAAAATAAAAGCACAATGAAGAAAAAAATTATTCAATGCAATGATTAGTCATAATTCCAGAGGATCAGTCTTGAAATAAGCTACTCACCTCCTGATAGAGGACTTATGATGCCAAATGAGACATACATTTTTGGAAATAGCCAGTGTAGGACTTTGTTTTGCTTGATTGTGCATATTAGGTTTTCTTAAAAGGGTTTTGTTTTTCTTTTTCTTTTCCCAATAGGGCTAAGTGAGAGGAACAGAAAATAGATTTTTGTTCATTGAAAATACTAAATTGAAAAAACAAATGTTTGCCAAGTAATTGAATTCAGGAAACTTGGGAGGTGCTATGTGAATTTATGCGGAGTAATTTAAGTAGAACCAGGGAAGTAATTTACACAATGATAAAAAAATTTTATTAAAAATCAAAATTCTGATCAATGCAGTGACTAATTCTAATTGGTTTAGCAATCTTCCCTTTTCTCTGTGGAAGGTTGGTATATTATCAGTGTGTGATAAGGCATACATTGTCAGACATGTCCACAGGTTGCTTTATCTTGTTTTCTTACCCAGCTATATCCCTTGTTACAAGGGAAGGTGCTATAGAAGGAGAGGGGAGGAAGAAAAGGAGGGGTTGATCAAAAGTGATATCCCGGGGCAGGGGGGCTACCCCAAATAAGAAATCCAACCTCCTGCAGCTCCTGCCCTGCCCTCTATTGCTCTTACCACTACTCTTCCGAAGCTTCATCTTATCCTTTAGCTCCCACCAGTTACAATCCCCACCCTTCAATTGCCTCAACAGCACTCCCTGCCCTCCTGTCCCTGCTGTAAGGAATAGTAGCCACCTCTAGGGTCTTAGAGATGGAAGCAAATTCTGCCTGATCACAATGTGAGAATAGTGGGAGGTATGTTATTAGTGTCCAAAGCTAAAAGTGTAGATGAATTTTTCCATAGAAACACTGTCATGCTTGGTTACCATTTTTTAAAAAGGGGGAAAGGACTAAGGATTCATGTGAAAAAATCTTGGAAGCCTTAGTGGATTCCCAACTCAATGAGTCAACTGTGTGACAAGGTAGCCAAAAGAGAGAGACAGAGAGACAGAGAGAGTTTACTTGAGCTAAATTCATGGAAGTATCATGTTCATGGAGGGGGAAAAAAAAAAAGGTTGAATTCAAACCAGAGTTCAAAATCAGGCTTTGTCATTTACTTCCTATGTGACCTTGGACAAATGACTTTACCTCTCTGGGTCTAAATTTCTTCATCTATAAAATTAAGAGACTGTCTAGGTAACCAATAAGGGCCCTTTCAGCTCTACATCTTTGATCCTCTGATCCTACTCTTTTCTTCTCTTTTCAAATCCCATGTGGAGTGCTGAGCTCTATGAACCATCATTGAAGAGAAACATTGAAAAGCTAGAATGGATAGAGAGAGAGAGAGCTACCAGGAGAGTGAGAGAACTGGAAACTGTCAAGTGGAGAGTGGTTAAAAAAGCAGGAAATATGTAGCCTGGAGAAGAGATGCTGTGAGGGGAGCAAGATGTGATGGCTGGCTACAAATATTTGAGGGATTTATATATGCAAGAGAGACTTAATTTATTCTGCCTTGCCCCTGAGGGAAGAACTAAAACCAGTGGTTTGAAATTAATGGGAGACATATTTAGATCAGTTTACTGAAAATTTCCCAACTAGTAAAACTGTCCAAAAAAATGTGATGGGTTGTCTCAAAAGGCAATGAATTCCCTATCATTGGAGGTCATCAAGCATAAGCTACAAAATATAGTAGAGTTCTCATGGTTCATACAGGAGTCAGTCTAGATCAGTGGTTATCAATTCTAGGACATGGATCCCTGGGGCATGGATCTAGGAAATGGATTCCCATAGATCTCTCCAGCTTTGGCACCAGAATCATCTCTATATACTCATAAGGTATTGTCGTTTTTACCTTTATTTAGTTCCAACAAAATGTGAAGTAGAAAAATGGATTTTTTTTTAATGTATGTAGATGGTAGGCAATTTTTTTGTTTGTTTTTATCAAGATCTGTGATTTTATCAGTACAAGAAATTCTCCATATGTAAATAGCTTCTATGACTACAACTTGGCAAATCCTCTGTAACTGATTATCTTAAAGACTATCCCAGGGCACTGAGAGTTAAAAGACTTATACATTGTCCCACAGCCCTCAGATTTTTCTTGACACCAAAGCCAGCCTGTAATGGCTTATGATGAAGCACTATGGTCAATAAAATAAAATTTTTATTTTAAAAAATAAAATAAAAATTCATTTAATACATGTTTGAGTTCATAATTCACAAGATTTTCATCATCATGAATTTTCTCAATCAAAAGATATTAACAACACAATAGGCATAGGCAGGCTACTAAACTTTTCTACATTAAAAAGGAGTTATGTTTTTAAAAAGTTAGGAACCACCAGACTAGATAACCTCTGGAGAACCTTCCAGCTCTAAGAATCTGAGCTCCTTGACCATAGAATTTTATAGTAAATGGGTGTTGGAATTAGGAAGACCTAGGGTCAATTCTGTCTCTGGTCCTTATGTGACTCTGGGAAATCCATTTAATCTCTCAGTCCCTCAGGTGACTTCTAAAAATGTATCTAATAAGGCATAATGATAATAACTCAGTATCAATTTTTTGGCCCTCAAAAAGATCCAGGGCCTGAACTAATCAACCAGAAGAAGAGCCTGGACCCAACAGCTTCTTTGTTCTCTGAGTAAACTCAGAGAATGCCTCTTCCTATGTCAGCAACCCCAGATGGAGCTGACATAAGAGCATTCCTTTTTCTGCCAAGGATGAGACCCTGAACCCAAGGCACTATCTTGAAGAATGGAACTTCCTCTTATCTTAATATTTTGTGGACATGTACCATAGTATGGCATTTTAATGATAAAGAAAATGGATGTTCTGGGTTGTAAATCCAATTGACACCTTGTCAATTCTCTTCTCTTATTAAGAAAATTCCTTTCTTGTCATCAAAAATTTGACCCTGAATTGGGATGGCTCTAAAATGTATTTCTTTTGTTCAGGCAGTCAGAACTTAGGTTTGACTCTTTGTGTGTACAAGTAAGAAAATTTTGTCTAGCTTTAAGGGAATAAATGCAAAAATGTGTATCACCTGGCCTGTTCATCTCCTTTAACCAAACTTCTAGGTTAACAATAGCCATGGGTAAATTATGATCTGTACAATTTTGACACTGACAAAGTAACAGATACTTTGCGTGTTCACGAGTAAAGGTTTGCTTGACTTTTTGACTTAGCATTCCATTTCATTTTACTGTTCTCTCCATTTACATTTTTGTATTCATCATTTACATTGTCTTCCTGCTCCTTGATTTACTCTGTAGTCATTCAGATGAATCATTTCTCTTAAGTTTTTCATCTTCATCATTTTATATGCTGTGTTCTTATTCTGTTACATTCACATACCACAGTCCATTGAGGCATCTCCCATTGATGGGCACCCGCTTTGTTTCTAGTTCTTTTCACACACACACACACACACACACACACACACACACACACACACACACACACTGCTGCCATAAGGTGCTTTTTTCTGATTTGGACAATTTTACTAAAACAAAGGGACTAAAAGAGAACAAGGAAAAAGATACAAGAAAGCAATACATAAAGAAAAGATACTTAGAGCTAAGATGGCCAGTGGCCTGTTTGCTAGTGATAAATGTACATATGATTGATGTGAGTACTTCAAAGTTAGTATTGAGGAAACTAATACATAGAAGTGTTTGACAGCTATCAAACTGGGACTGTTTAATGACTATATTGCCAAGTTATTAGTTGGCTGGCAGACTGCAGATTTAGGTTGAAGGTGATTTATTTCACACCAGCAATCCTGCTAAGGATCAGTAGGATCAACAGGGCTGATCAAGACCAGACCTCAGAGTGGATCTTAGAAAAGTCTTTAGAGGTCGATCACAGGAAAACCTCAGTCTTCTCTGCTAACCAATGCTCAGAAGCTTTGCTACGTGGAAGAGCTTATTAAAGGTGAAGCTTTGCTTCATGGAATTTCTAATTAGAGAAATAACTTTACTGGGAGCCGAGATGGAGGCGTAGAAGCAGCAAGGTTTCACAGCTCACACATAGCCACCTCAAATACTCATAAACTATGACTCTAAACAAATTTTAGGGCTCCAAAACTCACATAAAAATACAGAAAAACACTTCTTTCGCTGAAGGCAGCTCGGCAGGAAGGGCTCATCACAGCATGCTGAGAGCCGAAACCAGCCCAGCCTGAAACTGCAGCTTGGCCCCAGGGCCAGCCAGGACAAGCTGCAGCTGGAGCTTCAGGAGAGTAGATCAGCAGCAATTGTGGCAGTTTCCAGAATTATCAAGCCATAAGAAACAAGGACTAAGTGAAAGGTCAGTGGATCTTAGCTAAATTTGGGGGAGAAAAGCAGTCCAGCCCAACTGCCTCCAGGGCAAGGAAGTGGCAGAAGCGGCACCCCGGCAGCCCTGCAGCTGCCTCCACAAGCCTGCTTCAGAGCTCCCGGCCTGCAGACTGCAGGGGGGGCAAAGCAATCATTGAGAAGCTAAGTGCTCTTATGTTGAGTGGCCTGGATCTGGATCATGGTCTTGGGTGGTGGTCCTGGGGTGTGTTTTCAGTGAGCCAAAGCTGGTGGGGGCTGCAGCAGCCTCCCAATAACTCCGGCAGCTGCAAAAACCCCAGCGATTTGGGACAGAACTTTCCCCCTGGAAGCAGAGTTCCACAGAGCTAAAAAATCAAGTACTTTCACTGGCAACATGATCAGGCAAAGGAAGCAAAGTAAAAACAGCAACTGAACTCTAGAATCCTTTTTTGGGGACAAAAAGGATCAAAGTATGGAACAGAAGAAAGACAACACAGTCAGAATTCCCTCACCAAAAGCTTCCAAGCAACATGAAGACTGCCTAAAAGCCATAGATCAGCTTAAGGATTTTGAAAACCAAATAAGAGAAGTGGAGGAAAAATTGGGAAGAGAAATGAGAATGATGCAAGAAAATCATGAAAAGAGAGTCAATAAACTGACTGAAGAAAATAACATCTTAAAAAATAGACTAACTCAAATGGCAAAAGAGGCCCAAAAAGCCAATGAGAAGAATGTCTTAAAAAGTCAAATTTGCCAGATGGAAAAAGAATCTCAAAAGCTTTCTGAAGAGAAT
>CM053583.1:50746977-50767738 GCA_028627135.1 Pseudochirops cupreus | reverse complement strand
AATTAATTGATTAATTTATTTTTATTAATTATTAATTTATTTTTAGTTTTTAACATTCACTTCCATGAGATTTTGAGTTCCAAATTTTCTCCCCCTCTCTCTCCTCCCCTAACCCCAAGATGGCATGCATTCTAATATAGGCTCTACATATACATTCATATTTTCAGACTAGTCGTGCTGTAAAGAATTAGAACCAATGAGCAGAACCATGAGAAGAAAAAGAGAAAGAGAGAAAGAGAGAGAGAGAGAGAGCAAAGAGTATGCTTTGATCTGCATTCAGATGCCACAGTTCTTTTTCTGGATGTGGATGGCATTTCCCATCATGAGTCTTTTGGAGTTGTCTTATATCTTTGCATTGCTGAGAAGAGCTAAGTCTATCAAAGTTAGTCATCACACAGTGTTGCTGTTGCTGTGTACAGTGTTCTCCTGGTTCTTCTCACTTCACTCAGCATCAGTTCATATAAGTCTTTCTAGGCTTTTCTGAAGTCCAACTGCTCATCATGTCTTACAGTACATTCATAGACCACAACTTGTTCTCTCTGGTAACTTTTGTTGTTGTTGTTTGGTCATTTCAGTCATGTCTGACTCTTTGTGACCCCATTCAGGGTTTTCTTGGCAGAGATACCAGCGTGGTTTGCCATTTCCTTCTCCAGATCATTTTACAGATGAGGAAACTGAGACAAACAGGGTTAAGCAACTTGCCCAGGGTCAGCTAATAAGTGTTTGAGGCCAGATTTGAACTCAGGAGGATGAGTCTTCCTAACTCCAGGCCCAGGTGCTCTATCCACTTTGTCACCTAGTTGCCCTGGTAACTAATTAACTTTAATAAAGGAATATTTACTGAAAAGATATAACAAGAACCAAAGTTCAATAACCACCAAACTAAGGGATCCTCTGTCCTCTGCACATTCACTTGGTCCCTTGGGAGACTAGACTCAGACTAAAAGTAATGATTTCAAAACACTTCGACAATTGAATTCACTTCCAAGTACAGTAGAGCCAAAAGCTTAGTTGCTCCTTTGCTTGCAGGACACAGCATCTCAGCTGCTAGATTTATCCACTGCTGGTCTGAGTTAAGCAGGTTGCTCTTGGGGCATACTCTTTTCCAGGTTCCATTTCTAGGCCTCTAGTGCCTCTTCCAACCTTTCAAGGTTAACAGGGCTACGGACTGGTTAGTCCCATCTCTAATGCACACTCACTTACAAGCAGAAGAGAAGCGCAAAACAAACTGAAAAAACACCAGCGCCATTCATTGAAGGCCTCACATTGCCTGCGTGGTGAGAGTAGTTCGTTGGCACTATGCCCTCTCCCCGAACAGAGACTCACAGCAGTTCTCTCCTCCCTTGCCATCAGGGAAGAGGAAGTGTGCTTCCTTTGACTGGAGGCATACTCATCTCTGACTCAGCAACCAATTAAAAGGCTTTTCTTCACAGTTAAGTAAGTGGACACAAAAACAGTTATAGAATACAGGGCCAATATCATGATACATTTTTAGAGTCAGGCTCACCAAGCCCCTTTTCTGGGTTCACAGTAGGCAGAGCACAAAGTTCACTTTCTGAGGAGGTTCTCCACCCTGGCCAGTTCCTCGAACACGTATATAGTAATACAAAATATATCTTCTCAGTAAAATAACTATCAACTACACAAATGCAAGCTTGGAAAAACATCATACTTTATAGAGCAGTCTAAGATTTCCTAGGCTCTGCCTGCCGTGAGCCCAGAAAAGGGGCTTGGTGAGCCTGACTCTAAAAATGTATCATTTAAATCCTCATTCTGGACATCATACTTTTTGTACGTATTAAAAACAAGAATCTAGGAAATCTTAGACTGCTCTAGACAAATCTTAGACCCCTCTATGTATGATGTCCAGAATGAGGATTTGGGTAAGCAATCAGTTATGCTTAACACTGTAATGGAGGGGTTTTTTAATCTGTCTTTTTTTTGTACCATTCAAACTATATTTCTAGTATGTTCAGTTGTGAGCATCACATTTTAAGAGAAACAGTGACAAATGGAGTCACTCCATACAAAGGCAATCAGACCAGTGGGGAGACTTGAAATCTTGCATTTAGGAAATGATTAAAGGAATAGTTGAATGTTCAACCTCGTAAAGACAAGACCCAGGGGAACGTGTTTGTTTGTTTTATTCAAATATTCAAAGGGCTGCCTTTCATGTGGAAGTCTATATGGCTCCATGGGTAAAAAGTAGTGCCAAAGGGCAGAAAATGTAGAGAACCACCCACTCCAATCTGTCAATGTGTGAACTCAGTATGTGTGAAGTGGAGTTGTAAGTCCGTGGAGGTCATCTATTGCCAGGCTAGGCATCCACAGCTCTCAGTCACACAGATAATTGCCTTGTCTTCCACCCCTTTCCACTCTCACTCCAATCCTCTTGGCAGGAAAAGCATGGAAACAAACACAGCCACTTCCTCCTCCCCCATATCTGCTGCGGAGTCATTGGATGAAATTTCTCCACAAGATCATTGGGAATCTAAAGCTGTCTGGTATGCCAGCATACAATTCTAGCCTCCCAAATCTTCATGACATTGGCCCTAAGGCCAAGAGAGAGGTCTTACCCCACTTGCATAAAGAAAGCTTTCTAATAGGTAGAGATGTCTGGGAAAGGAATTAACTGCCTTATGAAGTGGGGCTTCATGACTAGAAGTCCAAATTGAGCTGATTTATTCATATAACTTCACCCACAGCCTCCCCTGGGCAACTACTTAACTCATTCATCACAGTGAATTCAAAATATTTCTTCTTCTTGGTGTTAACTAAACCTTCATTTCAGTATACATACATAAAGCAGGTGACCTAGCCTCATGCTTCAATGAGCAGATGTAGGCTGCTTTCCTCCATTCCTCAAATTTTCTCATTATCACCACTCACTGTCCACTTTTTCCCTCAGGAAAACAGAAGAGATACAATTTTTAAAGCTAATCCCTTTTCTTGAATCCTTTGTCCCATTTCCTCATATTTCTAAAACCTTGTTCCAAAAATCTCTGTCTCTCTCTCTCTCTGTCTCTGTCTGTCTCTCTCTCTCTCACAGACACACACACACACACACACACACACACACACACACACACACACACACACCCTCTATTTCCTTCTCTACTGACTAATGCTCAGGTATTACAAATAAAAAAAAATATTACCTTGACCACTCTAACCCAATGTGACAGGATCCCATCTCTTTCCTCTCCATTTCTCCTTGAAAAAAAGTTGCCTATGCCCATTTTTTTCCCATTTCTTTAATAACCCTCCTCCTAAACCTCTTGGAATTGGTTTTTAAATCCCAGATCACTAGATTAGAAATCAAAAGACCTGAGTTCAAATCTCAGCTCTCCTATCTTCACATGACCTCAGTGACCTTGAATAAATCACTCTGTCTGCTTCTTCATTTGCTCATCTGAAAATGAGGGAGTTGAACAAGACAACCTTTCAGCTTTCAGTCTGTGATACTTTGAGAAACTCACCTGAAACTGCTCTCTTAGAGATTATAAATAATTCTTCTAACTGACAAATTCAATGACTTTCTTTCAGACAATCAACCTAGACATACTTTGGTTTTTGGAAAGTATTGGCAACCCCCTTCTATCATATTTTATCATCCCTTAGTTTGAAATGAATATATTCTTAACATTTTTCTGATGTGCTGTCATTCTCTTTCTAGTTCTTTAATGTGGATGTGACCCAGGGTTGCTCTTTGGCCCTCTTCTCTTCTTTCTCAACGTTCTCACCTTTTGGCAATTCCATTCCCTCCTTCCATTGCTTCAACTACCACTGTGCAGATACCTCCTAAATCTACAGGTCTGGTCCTGGCCTCTTTTTTCATGTGCCTAAGCATTATATAATAACAAGAGCACTTGAATCAGCAATCAGAAGACAGGTTAGCATTGGGTCTCTTGAATTTATTTAGGTATGTGGCAATTGGCCAGTCAGTTAACTTTCCTAAACCTATTTCCTCATCTGTAAACTAGAGATACTGAATACCTGAATCATCTGTCTCTTAGGGTTATGAGGAAAGCATTTTGTAAATCTCAAAATGCTTTATAAATGTGAGCTTTTATTATAACAGAACATCTTTACCTGAATATCCCATAGGCACCTCAACCAGTTCTTCTTCTGAATTTACTATTTCTGTCTTCAACTACCACCACTCATCTGACTTGCGTGTCCATAACCTTGAAATTATTTTTGACTTTTGCCTCTCCTTGGGTCTTATATCCAATCAGGTACCAAGCCCTTGTGAGCAAAGGCTAGAAGTTGGAATTTCTACCTGAAATCTCAATGACAACAGCTGAAAGCAGCTTCTGTTTGCATAGGTTTTGGCAGGAATCTACTAATTTGGGATTAAAAGCAGCTGAACAAGCTAGCATCCTGTTGTGAGGAAAGGTGGGAAGCCCCCTATAAATAAAACTAAACCTTGTTCGGGAACCCCCAGCAGAGCACATAAGCACTGCAGTGTGGCAGTTTGCCACTAGAATTACTGTCACAAACTTGTCTGCTTAACCATAAGGAAGTGGGCATGATGTTTGGTACCATGAGCCCACCAATAAAGGATGTATAGAAGGAGTGTGCCTAGTCAGTCATCCTTGGCTACACCTATGTTCCCCAAAGGACGGAAGCACAAAGTATGCTTGTTTTCTGAGAGATGTAGGAATAATAGGCAAAAGTTTCAGCAAGATGTATTTTAGTTTAAAAATATCCTAATGATTACAATTGCCCAAAAGTAAATGGGATATCTCCCAAGGCGGTGGGTTCTATCTCACTAGAGGTTTTCAATAGGAGATTGGTTTGGTGCTTGGGGAACATATTTGCTTTCTTCAAGTATTTGGAAGACTAGCATGTGAACAAGAGATTAGGTTGGTTCTACAGAGTTCCAGAGGTTAGAACCAAAAACAGTAAGTGGAATTTGCCACAAAAAAAAAAAGAAGAAAAAGAAGAAAAGAAAAGAAAGAAAATCTAAGCTGGATACAAAAGGAAACCTCCTAACAATCACAGCCATTCAAAAATAGAAGAAATGGTGGATTCCCTTTTATGGGAGAGATTCAAGCAAAGACAGGAGGACCACTTATCTAGCGCATCTTAATGGAGATTTGGGCTGGGCTAGATGACTGCAGAGGTGCCTTGAAATACCAAATTTTAGTGATTCTGTAATGTTGCTGAAGGGATTCCTTTTCAGGAATAAAGTTGAAAGTTTATTGAGATCCTTTCCAACAAGATTCTATAGTTCTTTGAAATAATTGTGAGTCCAATGAGTTTGGGCTAAGGCAGATAATTAGTAATAAGTGGGAGTTTTAGTGGTATTCCATGAAACCTGTATTGGCCCCTCATAGTTCAACTCGTCCCATTTCAGCCCCTCTCATGAAATAATTCATTTCCCTATAGGCCTGGAAAGTCAGTCATATCAAAACTATTAGTAAATGAATCAGGAATACTGGATTCAAGTTCCGGTTCTATTATGAATTTACTGTGACTTTGAGCAATCATTTACCTCATTTCCTTTATCTGTGAAATAACCATCTCTAAGATCCTTCCCAGCCCTAGCATTTAGCATCTCTTTAAAAACCAATGTGAGTCCAGGCAGGTGAATTGAATCTTGCCTCCCCATAAAGAACAAAGATAGGCCATAGATTGAAACTCCCTCAGAAAAAGAAACTTCTAAATTTAAAAAATGGAACCGATTCCTCAACAAAAAGCTGCAGAAGAATTCCCTGTGATCAGAGCTACAGAATTCGGGTGTTAAATATGTGTTTAGAGACTTTGTAATACTTGCTGACACAGCTCCAGCAGCAGGAATAAAAAGCAGAAAGATATTTCCTTTGGATACAATTATTGTCTCTGCTTCATTTGTTTTTCAGCAGGTAATTAAGCAAGAGCAAAAGACAATGATGTCCCCAGGACCCTCAAAGGACAAGCAATATGATCAAGCCTTTGGCATTTGCTAAAAATGCTAGAGTATGGAAAATTATTCCTAATGTCGAGAGCATTTATAGCTTTTGTGGTATGCTTCTTTGCAGCTCCACATACTCCTCCCTCTTCCAAAGAGAGCACTTTATCTTTGTCAAAGTTCAGTCTGTTCACACACAAGAAAAACTCTCATCTACCACATGACTATCCATTCTCAGCCCCTCCTGGAGCCATATAGGGCAAGGAAGTAGAACTTTTTCTTCCAACAAACTCAGCACTGAGCAAACTCAGTGTCTTGCTGTCTCTTTGCACCTCGAATAATCAGCCAACCAAATAATGAGTGTGGACCAAGAGAGCTGCTACTGAGTGCCTAGTCCTCTACTGCATACCTGGGGGGATACAGAAGTAGCAGAAGAATGTTGGAATATAACATGTAATTTATAAACTGCATGAAATATGAGATGGATAAAACTGCTAATGGGGCTAGAACTGGAACTGTGATTTCACTGATACAGTGACTCCCTCTATCAATGCAGGTTGGCATCTTCTCTGACACATAGTCTTAGAAAGTACTTAGTAAATGCCATTAAAAAAACAAAATAAAATCTACATTCTGTGTAACACAGTTGACTTCTCTGCACTCAGAGATTACAATCCTCTAGGGAGACAAGACTGATGTGTACATGAAACAAATTAGAGGCCAATGAAGCATTAAGCACCAACTTGGAATGCACTGGATGTACAGGCAATGAACAAATCTTGCCTTACTAGCAAACTCATTTCTCAAAAGGTAGAGGAAGCAAAGAAGAGGATTCAGTTCAGCAACTAAGTGAACGACAAGGAAGAATTGGTGAGTGAAATAGTAAGAACTTTAGAAAGAAATAACAGCGTCATCATGTAAGAATGTAGGTACCAGACAAGGAGAGGAACGTGGAGAATAGGGAGATGTGGCTGGAAACTTGAGGAAACCAGGTTTCCAAAAGTTCAGCAACACCAGCAGGTACCCGTGTTTTAGGAGACTTTATAAAAAAGGAATTATGTCAATGCAGTCATAAATGATCGCAATGAAGAAGAAAAGAGAGGAATGCGTCTCAGAAACAATGGGGGAGCACAGGGAGTTCTCTCACGAGTTTTCATTTTAACAGGATGTGTAAAAAACTGGAACCATCACGTTTAGAGTCTACCGTTTCAGTATGTGAAGTGATACACTAAAAAGTGGCTATGACACTGGAAAAAAGTGAAGCTGGGAAGAATGGCAAGGTGCAACAAAACCAAAAAAAAAGGAAATCCATGCTAAAAGTGACTCAATTTTAAAGGCACTCAGGGATCACTTTTTAAGAAATTTAAAGAAGAGATTCCAAAAGAATAGAAAAAAATCATGGATGATGCTATTGTAAAAAGAAAATAATTACCAAGAAGAAAGTGATTAGTGACCTGTATATCAATTTTATCCTCTTTATTACATCTAGGCTATGTATTTATTAAGAGTATCCTTAATAAAAAATATCAGAGACAAATAAGTAGACTTCAGTAAACAATCCTCTACTGCAAACCATATCTTCAGATTCACGCATTTTATTGAAAGGTATAGGGAATGCAGGAGGGTTCTATGTTGAAAAGTAACCTTGGATTAGTGGGTGAAGAATTGGATTGGAAATGAGAAAGACCTGGCTTCAAATTCTGCCTTAGATATTTATTAGCTATGAGACTCTGGAAAAGGCACAAGACCTCTCTGAGATTCAATCTTCTCATCCATAAAATATTGTAAGAATTAAATGAGATATTATATGTAAAGTGCTTTGTAAACCTTAAAGTGCTATGTATTTTAAAAATTTTTTTAAATGCATTTTTATTTTTAAAAAAGCATTGGATTTAGTAAAGAAAAATGAAGACTTAATAATTCTCTTTTCAGTAAAGTATATTCATGATGTTTGTGAAGATCATAAAATGTTATTTCATGTCTGAGTGTGGATATGCTCATCCAATAGGTCAGCCACTAGATGGAGAATTTTTTGGTCATGGAAACCCACAAAACAAAGGAAAATGCAAAATAGTCTTCAGTCCTCCTGCTTCCCCAATTCTTAAACCAAAATCATTTAAAATTCCTTGAAATAGATAACAGAAATAGTCCTGTTCAGAGACCCTCTGATCATAAACATCAGACAGGTCATAAATGGTATACACATCAAACATGTTGAAAAAAGATTCTCTGTAGATGGTAAGGTCCTAGAGATACTCATGTTTTCTGTGTGACATTATATGGGTTGCACCAAATCTGGAACGCTGCTGAGCCTCCAAGAAGAAAGCTGTTGCCACTCAGAAGTATCTGGCCTGGTGCGGGGGAAGGTTGCTGGAAGTACACACTTCTTTAAAGGGACAGGGACAGGGTAGAGAATAGAACAAGAGGGGATGGGATAGGAAGGAGGGACATATAATCAGTCTCTCACAATATGTCCACTGTGGAGATGTTCTGAGTAATTACACATGTATTGTGTGACAAGCCTGTATTGAATTGCTTGTCCTTCCAGTAGGGGTAGGTGACAAGGGAAGAAGGGAAAGAATCTAGAATTTAAAGTTGTATAATCAAATGTTAAAAATATGTATGTATATATATAATTATTATTATTAACTACATGCAACTGGGAATTAAGATATACAGGCACTGGGGTAGGGAGACCCATCCTGCCCTACTGGAAAGTCAGAGGGACAATGGGGAAGGACATAAGAGAGAGCAGATTGGGGGAGGGGCTATACAGTAGATCACTGTTTTGGGTTGGTGCTAGGTAGGGGAAAGATGGGGAGAAAATTTGTAACTCAAAATCTCGTGGAAATGAGTGATATAAACAAGAAAATAAATTAATTAATTTTTTAAAAAAAGTGTCTGGCCTGATCTTCTACACAGAGAAGACCAAGTAAACGAAGAAACGTCTACTTCCCAGGTTATAGCACGAAATTGTTTGGACAATCTACAAGTCTTGTCCATCAATGTGCATATCTGGAATAGAAAATGTGCATCGATGATGATATGGGCACAGAATTAAACAGGAGGAAGAGTGAGGCCTGGACTGGCTTCAGAAAATTATTCTTCTGCTTTCAAAATGCTTTAATGACCACAAGCTTCTCCCAGAAACAAAGGAGCAGATCCTTAACATCAATATCCTACCAACATTGTATGGCTGTGAGACATCAAACAAAGTGGTCTCTGAAGGACTGAAAATGAATATCAGACAGAGGGTACAGTAAGGGTGAGCAGTCTGCAACATAAAACTAATGTGGAACTTCAAAGAAGAAGAAAACTAAGAGATTATTTCAGGGAAATATATAATAGCAACATAAGCTGAGTTCGTCATGATGTAATGGCAAAGGATGACAGATGAGAAGCCCTGGTTCTCCACGGGTGTCTTTGAAGCAACAGGAGAAAGTGAGGAAGACTTCCAACATGTTGGATGAACATCCCTGTGGTCACTTTATGGAAGTATATGGACAAGAATGTCATAAGATGGGCAGGCATAGAATAGATTACAATGGCTGCCTTTGGAGAAAACATCCATATTGATGTGATCACAAATTCATTTGAATCTTTCAGTATGTGCCAAGCACTGTACCAAACACTGGAAATACACATATGAAAATGAGGCACTTGCTGCTTTCAAGGAATTTCTATTCTGCTATAGGGTATTCATGGATTAGTAAATGCAGTTTATCAATAAAACAAATATATAATCTTTCTAATTGCCCCATTACTGTCCAGGGCACCACCTTCTTCCAATCATCTAAACTCTCAATTTTGGCATCATCCTTGACTCCTCACTCACCACAAATCCAATCAATTACCAACTCTTGTTGCTTCTACCTTCTCAACGTCTCTTCTATATGTCTTCTTCTCTCTACCTACACAGGAGCCACACTACAACGGGTCCTCATCACCTCTTACCTAAACTATTGCAGTAGCTTTCTGATTGACATCCCTGTCTCAAGGCTCTACCCACTCTAATACATCCTTCACTCAGCTGCCAAAGTGATTTTTCTAAAGTGTTATTATGTCCATGTTAACCCATGTGCATGCATACAGACACACACACATCTTAGGAAGGCAGGAAGGAAGGAAAGAAGAAAGAAAGGAAGAAAGGAAGGAAGGAAATAAGAAGGAAGGGAGGAGGGAAGGAAGGAAGACATGAAGGAAGGAAGGAAATATAGAATGCTTTCATCATGTAAGTATAGCAAAGCCAAAAAAAATTTACCACATTGGTCACATTGAAAAATGTGTTTCTTCTTCTCCATAACTGTCCATCATCTCATACATGATGTAATCCTCTAAAATAAGGATTGGTCACTTAATTGATCAAAGTTCTTAAGTCTTTTAGAATTGTACATTTTCATCCCATAAGGCCTCGGGTTGGAAGCTCCATCCTCTCTTCTGGTTCACCACCATGGTGCAAGATCAGGGTGAAAAGGAAAACCCCATGCGGGAACTGTGCATCCGTAAGCTCTGCCTCAACATCTGTGTTGGGGAGAGTGGAGATTGACTGACCCAGGCAGCCAAAGTGTTGGAGCAGCTCATAGGCCAAACCCCAGTGTTCTCCAAAGCTCGCTGTACTGTCCAGTCTTTTGGAATCAGGAGAAACAAGAAGATCGCTGTTCACTGTACCGTCTGTAGGGCCAAAGCTCAAGAGATTCTGGAGAAGGGGCTGAAGGTGCAAGAATATAAGTTAAGAAAAAATAACTTCTCAGACGCTGGCAACTTTGGCTTCGGGATCCAAGAGCATATCGATCTGGGGATTAAATATGACCCGAGCATTGGCATCTATGCCTTGGACGTCTATGTGGTGCTGGGCAGGCCTGGGTTCAGCATTGCAGACAAGAAATGTAGGACAGGCTGCATCGGGGCCAAACACAGAATTGGCAAAGAGGAAGCCATGCACTGGTTCCAGCAGAAGTACGATGGCATCATCCTTCCTGACAAATAAAGTCCTATTTTCTATTAAAAGGTCAATAAAATGATCCGTGAAATGTAAAAAAAAAAAAAAAAAAAAGAGTTGTTCATTTTAACAATATTGAGGTATGATGTATGACTTCTGGTTCTATTTGCTTCACTCTAAATCAGTTTATACAAATCTCCCCTAGTCTCTTTGAAATCAACTTTTTCTTCATCTCATATAACACAACAGTATACATTCTGATCACACAATTTGTTCAGTCATTCCCCAATTGAGCCAATTTCCTTAAACTTTATTTCACTCTCCACCAACACTGCCCTATTTCCATGCAGGATGCCCAATCTTCTTTCTCCATGCCTTTCCGTATCTTGATCATCAGTGTTCCCCCGGTGACGCTGTATTCTGTACTTTATAACACACCATAACTTCAGAAAAATAAAAATGTTGGGTAACTCAAAAGGAAGTAGAAATTAAGATTTGGAAACATTGAAGATACAAAGGTTGTGCATTACTTCATTAGAGTATCCAATCTGTCTGTCCCCTAGTAGGCCCCAGAAGAATGAGAAGTTGGGGCACGTTAGTTTAGATGGAGATTAAGAGCATCAGAAAAGGATACGTCATTGAGAAAGCAGGTCTGGGCAGAACCTGATAGGAATATAGGGAGACCAGAGAATCTAAGGGATCTAAAGGCCTGAGCACATTGAGCAGCTTACTGGGGTTAAGAGAAGGATGTGAGAGACAGGTCAAATTAATAAGCATCTAGTAAGATCAAGTTAAGTGCTGAGGATACAAAGAAAGGGAGGGGGAGAATCATTCTCTGCTCTCGAGGTGTAATAGGGAAGAGAATGTGCAAGCAAATATGTACAAACAAGATATTTCCGAAATAAATTGGAGATAATCAACAGAGAAGTCACTAGCATTAAGGGGCACCAGGAGAATCTTCCAAAAGGTAAGATTTTAGCTGAAACTTGAAGGAAGTTGGGAAGCAGGAAGAAGAAAACTCCAGGCATGGGGGAGAAACACAAATCCTGCCTATTTCACAGTTTTATCCAGAGTGACCGCCAACTACAATCTCCTGATTTTGTGCCTGGTGAAAATAACTCCAAATTCCTTCTTTTTCCCTGAAAAGTCTGACCCAAAGTTACACTGGTTTTCTACATGAACCCAATGCCAATAAAGCTTCTATTGCTTAAACCCATTAGTAGATGCTGGACCAGTTTTTGATGGAGGCCATTCACCCTTTCTTAAACCAATGCGCATATTAGAGTCTTATTTCATTTTTTGATTCATTCAAAAGCTTTTGAATCATAGACCATAAGTCTAGAGAGATAGTCAGATTTGTGCTCCTCCCTAACTCAGGTTTCAGGCAGGTTAGGATTTATTTTCCCCAGTTCATTCCTGGGCAAAACTAGAGGCCAGAGAGTGTAAGTAATTTTCCTTGTGTCAGATCCTAGAGGTGCCGGACCCATGCCCCCTTTAAAACCAAAGAAGAATAGAGTGCCTATGGCCTTCCAACAAATCAGGAAAGTGCCAGCACACACAGAAGGGTGGTCTGCAAACAATCTCTCTTTCCTGTACCCTGAAGCCTCACTCCAGCTCTTGTTTGGTCTCCCCTCTCTGGACAGCTGCCATTGCCTGGTTTCCCATTTGGGATCCCCTTGCTCTTCATAGATTACCTAAGCTTTGCCCCTTCTTCCAGCCTCTCAGCTGCTACCTAGACTTTTCCTGCCCTTGCTCATCAGATTGAACTGGCTATACAGTCCCTGTTACCCCTCTAAGTAGAAAGGCACAAACCCAGTTTTGCTGGTGACTTCTAACTCAATTCAATAAACAATTAAGTACCTACTGCATGCTGGGAACTGTGCTTAGTGCTATGGATATAAATAAGAAAAATAAAAAGTCCCTGTCCTCCCAGAGCTTACAATCTAATGGGAGGAAGACAATGGACAACTGGAAAGTTGGGGGAGGACACCTGATGGTACCCACCACGGGGGATATCTTGTTGCTGTCAAGTTGAAGCCAAACAGAGCTGCAGATGGAGGAGGGATTGAGTTGGAAGTGCAATTTCTGCCCTTCGTAAAGAAAGGATTTATTAGTACTCTAGCCTCCAGCCCTCCAGAGGAAGCTGAGGGAGGTGGCATCCAAGGCTTGTGTCAGCAGCATGATAATAAGATTCAAAATGATCAGTTTATCCTGGGAGGAGCATCTTCTGGAGTTGAAACTAGGCAGGGCTGCATATGGAAAGCAAAAAGAGCCCCCCTTTGTCCCAGGAGATTGTGTAGTATTTGAGATATCCTCTGCTCACCCAGACATGCTTCAAGACATGATAAAAGAGACCCATAGATGGTAAATGGTGATAGAGGGGAATTCAAGCCTAAACCTCTGCTCCCTGGTTCAGAAGAGAGCTCCTGTCACCATGTATCAGCTGAAATTTGTGAGTTGATAAATCACAGTCCTGATTTGTAAGCTGAAATTTGTGAGCTGATAAGAACAGGTCAGCAGTCCCCATTCCTTACTGAAGATGGCAGCCCCTCATTTAAAAGACCATCTCTGATTCATACTTGCAACTCAGTTGCGCAAATATGTCTCACGTAATTAGGTGGCACAGTGTGCTGGACTCATCTTCCTAAATTCAAATCTGGCCTCAGATACTTCCTAGCTGTATGACCCTGGATGGGTCATGTCTCCCTGTTTGCCTCAGTTTTCTCATCTGTAAAATGAACTAGAGAAGGAAATGACAGACCATTCCAGTATCTTTGTCAAGAAAACCCCAAAAAGGTGTCACGAAGACTTAAAAATGATGGAATAACCAAAAAATATCCATGACAGTAAACATCTGAACAGTATAGTGTTTTCTCTCCCACTTACCCCTTCTCAATCATGCAAAGAGCTATAAGGATTATGGTCAATCTAGTTTGCCACTGCAGTTCACTTTCATAATGCATATGTAGTTTTTGGCAATTGAGATGAAGGAATTTAAAAGGGGGGAGGCGTGATATGTGGCAGCCATGTGATAGATATCACTGAAAGCCCTTACCCACCATGATACTGATATAGCAGAATTATAGCAATATCAGCTAAACTTTTTGCCAGTTAAACAGACTGTGCCTTGTCCCCCAAAGCCACCTACTGCATGCTGGGACCCTTAGTTGTTGGAACTTTACCGTACCCAGAGATTGATGGTAGTTAACAGCTCATAATGTAGCAATAACAAAAAAAATGTGAATTAATGTATCCATGCATAACCTGATGTAACAAGTATGTTCAAAAGGATGCAAAATCCTGAATTCTCATTGTGAGCTTTTTTTTTTTAATTTGGCACGTCTGTATTATCGTTTGCCCCATCCATTCTCATCCAACAATTGTTTATTAAGAATCTAGTATATGCAAGGCATTGTTTGAGTCCTGGGACATTGACAAAATGAGAATCATTTCATCAGTTCTTGCTTTTATTTCAAAACACAAAGAACTTGTAGGTGGTGCCCTTGTGTTCTTTATTATTAGGCTGCTCACTTTTCCCCTAGAAATACACTTCCCTTTTTCATCTGGATTCATTTAATGGTTGAAGCTCCTGCCAACGCAGCAGTCCTGGTTCAATTGAAGGGCTGGTGAGTTAAAATACGTTCAAGGGCGCCATCTCCTGGCCAAGAGGTAGAATAACCATCCTCACCTAAAATGGCTTGATACATTTAATTCCCCCTACACATCCACTTTAAACACAAAAATGAACTACTCAAAGCTAATTAAAAGAGTCCAATTTGCTTTTTTGTAATCCGATATTACTTTTTGAAGTAAAATTTCACAGCTGTCTGTTAGCATCTCATTCCCTTTATACCAGGAAGCATCTGCTGCTGATGCAATTATGTGGTCTGTGGCCTTGCCTTGAGAGGTTTCTGCTATGAGTGTTGCCTCCTACGATGAGCGGCAAAGGGAGGACCATAACTGGAAAGCATAAGTCAGGAAACATGACTGGCTTCCAGGCAGCCAAGATGGGCAGAGAGCCAAAAAGACTATGATATAAAACGGCTGGGCCACTTTCCAATAAAATCCCCAAACCACTGGGAGTGTCCCTGGTAGATTCCCAGACCTGTTGGAAATTCTAGGCTGGACAGGATGAACTGAGGTCAGGAAATCTAGGCTCAGGATAAATAGCAATTCTTATTATCTCCTTTTATCTTCACTTTCCACCCTGGGAGATGTCGTTATTACCCTCAACTTACAGATGAACACTGAGGGAAGCAGAGATTTAAGTGACTTTGCCCAAGATCACAGGCATAGGTCTTCTTGACACCAGGTACTGCATTCTCTCCACTGTACTACCCAACTGCCTAGCAGTAGATAAAGAGAATAGAGTAAGACACAGGTAATCACTGTGGGAGAGCAGTAATTTCAACACGCTTGAAGAAGCTAATGTGTGCAGAGTACTCTATCAGACAGTGGGAAAAGAAAAAAGAAAAAAGTTTAAATAAGATGCCATCTCTGATCTTAAAGAGTTTATAACACAGTAGAAGTTTAAGATTTCAGCACAGTTATAATAATATATAGCTATAATTCATGATCAATGCATTAGAGAAATACAAAACCAAGTGCTGTGGGGGTCTGTGAGGATAAGACCATGACCAACTTGTAGGGAAAGGGGTGGAAGGTGAGCATTTGAGTTGTGTTTTGAATTCATCCATTGGAAATAGAGAAATCATTCCAAGACTGGGGAATGGCCTGAACAAAATCAGAGACATGAAATGACAGAGCAATGTTGGGGGAGGAAGGAGAGAATTCATGAGAGGGCCAAGGAGAAGAGTTGGTATGGAGTATAAAGGGCCTAGAGTAGAACCAAATGAGATAGACAGGGGAATTCACCTGTACATTCTCAAAGAGTTCTGATCATTTTCATTTCACCAGCCACTTCTTTTTAGCTCAGAATCAGATCCAAATTATCCATTTCCCCTAATTCTTATGCATATTTTTAAAAAGGAAATTGTAAAAATATTGTGTAAAAAAGACTATGGTACCAACCCTACAACTCTCCACAGGCACCCAAGACTAGGGCTGGCTCACTCACCCTATTTGCACTGATGCCGACAGGCAGGGGTGTTTTCCCAAAAGAGTGGGCACATGGCTACAATTCATTCTCAGAATCCTAAGGGTACCCCTGCTATGGGGAGAAATGCATGTCTATACTCACGCTTATAGCACCTAAGCCTCCACAAATGTGCATCCCATTCACACAAATCAGTCAGAATAACAACATTAATTCTTAAACATGAAATATTTACTAAATAAGAAAACAAAGAAAAACCAAAGCATAGTCACTCACTGACAAATCTGAATCACATCATCCCCTCAATGTACATGATAACAATGAGGATATGAGAATTGAGAGTCAACAAAAATTTAGAGAAACCTACATAGAGGGTCATGAGTAGAGAAACCCATGGACTGGGCAGGAGGGGTTGGATATCATGATGCTAGAAGGTGGATCTTTGTGTCTGCTGTATCTTTAAGGAATGACATGAACCTGTTATCACCTGCTCCTCTTCCAGGCCTCTCTACTTTCCTGCTGAACAAAGCCACATCTCAGCAGTTGTTTGATGTCATTTCCCAACAGTAAATTCAAATGTCAAAAGCAGTTATGAGAGAGGAAATAATGCACAGCAGCCATCTCTATAGTCGGTCGGTCAGTGAGTGTTCTCTCTCAAAGTGGAACTGTTTTCTCTCAGGTCTCAAATTGTCTGTGTTTCTTCCTAAGCTGGTTTTCTGTGTATTTCTCATGACAAAGTCCTTTCCTGCTCCCTTTAGCAAATAAAAAGTCCACATAAGAAAGGGGTAGCACCTGACATAAACAGAACATGTCAAGAATTTATCGGAAGCTTGATTTTTAGCAGAAAGAAACCTCCCACAGATTTTTGGTTCAACAGATTTCATGCTTCAAACATGATTTCACGTCAGTTTTATGATACGCATTCTTATCTCACTTCACAGCTGTGTTTCTTTAAGTTCAGAGGGTTATATGAGTCAATTAATCAATAAGAATGTATTAAATGTTTACTATGTTCTAGGCACTGTTCTAGGTAAAGAATAAAAATGAAATAGTCCCTGCCCTCAAGGACATTACTTTGTAACAGGAGAGACAGCAGTCCAATGGTTCTCCTCTTCTCTACTTCCTTCCAAGAGCTCGGTAGATGTTGGGATGGAAAGAGGGGCAAATGAAAACTGAGCAAAGTGTCAGGGTACCATGAAATGGCCACTGGTTATGGCAACTATGTCCAAGACACTAGAACCTACTGGTAGGAGGTAAAAATAAAACAATGAAATTTTATTAAGTGCCTACTATGTGCTGGACACTGCTAGGCTCTGAAGATCCAAAAAAGAAAATGTATAGTACAACCTCTGAGATCACTACCCCAATTTGTACTTGTAGTCTGGAATGAGACTACTACTATTCTCAGGATTCTAAAGGTTACCTTGAGGGGCTTTCTTCTAGTACTGTTGCTCCTGAGTCCCCACTACTACCTTCCTCATCGACAATCAGCCTGGAAACAATAAGCTTTTAGCAAAAGCATTTACTCAGAGGGTATGGTAAGAACACATGGTACAAAAGGTTCTCCCCAAAACCTAGGTTGTCCTCTTCTGCAATATATACACAATGTCCATAGGAAGAATGGGTTCAAACTTAAAGATACTCATATGGAGATCATGTATGACAAAGTAGTCCCAGATCCTGGTCCTGGAAGTTATTTTCTCCTATATAGAATCCTCATTAGTTGCAGCTGTTAGCCCAGTGGGCTACTCTGGTGGGCTCATAAGATATGTGCCTTTCTTGAGTTTATTAATGGTACTCCTGCACACTATGGAGGTTTAAGTTTCTGCTGTTCTCAAGTGACTTTCTTTCTTTATCCATCAGTCTTCGATGTGTCCCTCCACTCTTGAAATAAGCATTTTAACTGCTGATGGTCACTACTACTGGGGCACAATGATTATACCACCACAGTCACAGATCTCTAGACCTTTCAAACTTCACAAGGTTGAGACCTGAGCATTCCATCTTAGGATAACATGACTTTAAAAAGTCATGGTCCTGAAATAATAGTGTAAAGAATGCATATACTATCTGAGTGACCTGAATAAATTCTGAAGATAGAATTTACCTTAAGATTAGGAAAAGAACAATATAAAAGAGACAGAGGCAGCCATGTGCTCACAGACATGACACCTGAATGATGGACAAGATGGCCACCCTTTCCCTTCTTGGCTCTCCAGATACAACTTGATATAGTCCTCATGCTCCAAAGTCAAAAAGAGGAACGGGTTCTTCCCTTTTGTATAACCACTAAGTTCCCATTCCTCAGCCAGTTGGTGGACTTTCCATCATCACAAATGATCAGCAGCAGGTTCCTAAAGTTCTAAGTGGTAGACTGGAACCAGTCAAGGAATGTACCAGGAAGGACAAATCTGAGTGTTCTATATAACTGTTAAAAATAAAACAAATCCTGTCCTTTGGGAGCTTATATACAAAACAGATAAAAGACAATTTGAGGTAAAGGGATTTGTAGCTGATAGGATCAGAAAAACTGGAGAAGGTGGCTCCAACACTAAGTTTAGTTTCCTTTAGGAAAGTAGGAGATGTGCACAAAACCTGCTGGTCAGCAAGCATCCCCAGCACTTTGTTTCTAATGCACTGCACCAAAACAAAAATTTCACATCTCTAAGATGAATTTAAAGACTTACATAAAACAAGAGATGGCTCCTGAAGTAAATGTGATTGACCAACCTACTCACCAAGATTCCCTCAGATCAATTTGTGAGTTAGCCAGAGGCCCTCTCAGGGTCATGGTAGCAATAGGGGGCCCCTCTATTTTCTAGGCATTTTCTGAATTTTAAATCTCTGAAAAACTCAACAGTTAAAAATGCCTTGCTCTAGCATTAATTTAATCTCTAAAAGTGATAGAAAAACCAATTAAGGGAAATTCTATTTCAGATCTGATTCTCATCAACAAGGAGGAACTTGTGGCTGGGTACAAATTATGAGATGCTTGGGGGAAGGGGGTGAAAACTCCTTAGAATCTGTGAAAAGAAGACAAGCACAGTCTCACAGGCATCATAGATTTTAGGAGAGTAGATTTCAAAGGGTTCAGAAAAAAGGGTAGAGAAGTTCTCACAGACTCAGTTTCTATAGGGAAACAACCCAGAAACATTCCCTCTGGAATATTATTCTGAAGGAATAAAGAGAAAGAATTCTAATTAAGAGGAATAGAAAGAAATTCTAATGAGATCATTGAGGTTACACAGGTAACTCACCAACTGACTAGATGTTAAATAGACATGTAAGGAGGTAGAAGCAAGGACAAGCAATAAATGACATTAAAAGTCATAGTAGGGGCAGCCAGGTGGTACAGTGGATAGAGTCCACCAATTAGCCCTGGAATCAGAAGGATCTGAGTTCAAATCTGGCCTCAGACATTTACTAGTTGTGCGGTCCTGAGCAAGTCATGTAATCCTGATTGCCTTCTTTTAAAAAGTCATGGTCCTGGGGGCAGAGTCAAGATGGTGGCATAGAAGCAGGAAAACTCTGTGGGCTACCCCCATAACCACTTCAAATACCTATGAAATATGATTCTAAACAAATTTTAGAGCTACGGAACCCACAAAGTGACAGAGAGAAACAAATCTAGTGCTACAAAGGCAGCTCAGTAGGTGGATAGGAAGGGCCCATCGCAGTGCACTGGGAGCAGAGCCCAGCCTCGTGTGAGTCCGAGGTTTTAGCCCCAGGGTGGCCCCAACCAGCCAGGGCTGGAGCGGACTTTGGCCAAAGACAAAGTAAAAGGTCAGTGGAACTCTGTTGGTTCTGGGGGGGGGGGGATGGAGGGGTAGGACAGAGATGCAGTCTGGCCTCCGCTCCCAGAACAAGAAGTGGTAGAAGTGGTGGCCCTGAAGCCACCTCCACATGACTGCTTCAGAACTCCCAGCCTGCAGATCATAGGTGGGCCAAGTGACCATTCAGAGGCTAAGCGCTCTTGCCTAAACCTGCCTGGATCTGGATCACGGTCTTGGGTGGTGGTCTTGAGGTGTGTGACCAGTGAGCCAAAGCTGGTGGGAGCTGTAGAGACAGCACCTTCCTAATAGCTCTGGCAGCTGTGAAAACCCAGCAATTCGGGACAAAGCTCTCCCCTCTGGAAGCAGAGTTCTACTGTGGCAAAAAGCTAAAAAATCAAGTAATTGAGTAGCAACATGAGCAAGCAAAGGAAGCAAAGCAAGCACAGCCATCCAAATTTAAATTCCTTTTTGGGGGACAAAAAGGATCAAAGCATGCAGTGGGTAGAAGACAGTGAAATCAGAACTCCTGCACCAAAAGCTTCCAAAGAAAATGTGAACTGGTTACAGGCTGTGGAGGAGTTCAAGAAGGATTTTGAAAGTCAAGTAAGAGAAGTGGAGGGAAAATTGGGAAGAGAAATGAATATGATACAAGAAAATCATGAAAAGAGAGTCAACAACCTGACTGAAGAAAATAACACCTTAAAAAATAGGCTAACTCAAATGGTAAAAGAGGCCCAAAAAGCCATTGGGGAGAAGAATGCCTTAAAAAGCCAAATTTACCAGATGGAACAAGAATCTCAAAAGCTCACTGAAGAGAATAATTCCTTCAGAATTAGATTGAAACAAATGGAAGCTAATGACTTTATGAGAAATCAAGATACTATCAAACAGATCCAAACAAATGAAAAAATACAAGACAATGTGAAATATCTCACTGGAAAAACCACTGGCCTGGAAAATAGATCCAGGAGAGAGAGATCCATGATCAAAAAAAGAACCTAGAAATCATCCTTCAAGAAATTCTCAAGGAAAATTGCCCTGATATTTTAGAACCAGAAGGCAAAATAGAAATTGAAAGAAATCACCAATCACCTCTT
>CM053583.1:50700656-50746477 GCA_028627135.1 Pseudochirops cupreus | reverse complement strand
GGGTCAACCTTACTCTCATTGAATTTAGCTTAGGGAAGGAATGACATAAAGTCTAAACTAGATATCTTGCCGCACAGGAGAGTAGGGGGGATGGGGATGAGAGGTGGGATGATGGAGGGGAGGGCAGGGTGGGAGGGAGGGTTGATGGAAGTACATACTTCTGTAAAGGGACAGAGACAGGGACAGGGTGGAGAATAGAACAAGGTGGGTGGGGTGGTATAGGGAGTTTCCTCAGAGCCCAGGAGCGGGCAGCTAATAGTTAAAATATCAAAATCTGTAATTTTCTATGAAGATTTTCAGATTAAAAGAATAAACTTATTGAACATCAAAAAAAAAAAAAAGGAAAAACACCTTCTGGCTCACTCTCTTCCTTTAACTCTCCAGATGACATCATATAACTCTAGGACTTCTTGTGAGGTGTTGGGGAGAGAGTCCCTTTTCTGCTCTGGAAATGGGGATGCTTCTATGTGGCAGCTAGAACAATGGAAATCAGTAGGCAAGTTTGACCTTGAACCTCCAGCTGTATCTTCTGCTTTGTGGTTCTTTACCTGATCCTAAATAATGGAATATTGATGGCAAGATGGATATGTCTAGATTTTGCAGTGACTTTGTGAGTTTAAGAGGGCCAGAGAACCTGGGTACTCAGTTGGTATTGCTACCTTTGAGGTGGAGAACCTAGTCCCACAAACTCCTCCATATTACAATGTTTAAAACTCAACCTCTGTGGAAAGATAGGCACACCAATATATTTTTGGTGGAACTGTGAAATGGTACAAACACTTTGGAAAGCAATTTGGAATTATGCAAATAAAGTCGCTAAAATGTTCACAACCTCTGAAGCTGGCATTTCATTGTTGAACTGATACCCCAAGGAAGCCATTGTTAAGGGGGAAAGTTTCCATTATACTCCAATTTATAACAGAATTTTTTCTAATAGCTAAGAATTGGAAACAAAGTAGATGCCCATAAATTGGAGAATGGATAAATAAATTGTGGTATATGGATGTAATAGAATATTACTTAGTTGTGAGAAATGATATATGTGTGATGAACACAGAGAAATATGGAAAGATTTATATCAGTGGTTCTTAACCTTCCTAATTCCGGGACCCTTTAATACTAGTATGTGGGTGTATCTGCATGTGGGCGGATCTGCCTGGAGATGGATAGAGGAGTGGTATCTTGGTTCCTAAGACCATTGGAAATATGTGTTTTCCGATGGTCTTATGCAACCCCTGTGAAAGGGTTTTTCGACCCCCCAAAGGGGGTGTGGCCCACAGGTTGAGAACTGCTGATCTATATGAACTGATTCAAGGTAAAATAAGCAGAACCAAGAAAACAATGTACATAGTAACTACAACTATGTAAATGGAAAGAACACCACATCAAAAAATCAAAAGTAAATGTAACAATTATAAAGTACAAATAGGACAACAATGAAGAGAGATGAGAAGACTCCCTCAACCTATCCCATCATGGAGGTCAGAAGTCCACATACATCATATACATATTTTGAGACTTTTTCAATGTATCAAACAGTTATTTGTGTTTTATTTTTCCTCTTTACAAAATACTACTTATCAAATGGGATGACTTTCTGGGGAGGAAAGGGGGAGGGATGCATGGGAGCTATGATGATGTTTAAAAAACCCAGAAAATATCAATAAAAAACTTATTTTAAAAAAAGACTCAAATTCCTAGCAAAATATAATGGGAGTTTCTACTTACCAGGGACTTATTAAATGTTATCAGTCCATTCTGTATCTTTTAGCGTCTCCTATATGTAGAGGAAATAAATAGATGTTCCCATGCCTGATTCACATTGTATCAATCATATTCTACTCTACATAGTCATGTTCCACCCCTTCCTCTATGGAGAAATATGGGTCAAATCAAAGCTTTAAGTAATTTTCCCCAGGACACCAGGGGTGGAATGAATAGGAGAAAAGGAGCCTGGCCTCTTTTTTTTAAGTGGTCAGGCTCCCCTAAGACTAATCCCAATCTAAGCTATCTGCATGGATCCAGAACACATGTGCCCCTTAGTGAAGGGGAAGGCTCAGGGCTCCAGCTCCCCTAAGCCCAGCAGTAGTCCTGTTAGATTTATACTGATTCATTGGTGTTTGAATTTCAATATTTTTTTCTAAACTGCAGAGTTTCAGCATTATTAGTGTCCTGAGATTACTTAGCTATACCAAGTTAATTATTTTTTCTCATTATACTTTTGATTATTCCATTTCTTCTTTTAATTTCTTCAATGTGTTTAATATCCATCTGGAGAAATTTCTAACTGTATTTCAGATGATTGTCTGGCTGTTAAAGTACATTTTCTTCTGAGATTTTTGCCTCCTTTTATCTCATAGTATGCTTTTTCATTGTGTGAGAGCCTCTTTTTTGGTTTGAGTCATATCTTTAAAAGGATATTTGAGTTCTTTTTCCTGATTATATTTGATGAGTTTTCTTTGGCAGGGGAGGGGGGAATTAAGACTCCCTTATGAGCCATCACTTCACCATTTTCCTACCAACCACAAAGTCATATTACACAACCCAACTGAACCTTTGTTGCTCTTAACAATCTTTCTGCATTACCCTTATCAACTCCTTATCTCATTCCCCATAGCACATATTTCAAAACTTTTCTTCTCTTCTTTCACTCTCCAGTGAACTCATAGTTCCCAAACTTAACAGAAGATAACCTTACCCACTATGGTACTGAGATTATCCAATATAAACTCACTCAACTCCCCTAACCTCAGCCCTCAAGATTTCTCAGCATCATTGCTCTCTTTCCTTTAGATCCTACTAGACAAAGAAGATAAAATAGCCCTACAACTCACTAAGACTAATCTATCTACCTCTGTCACCCCTTCCGAAGCCTTGCTCCCATAGTTATCATCTGTTTCATTGCCAGCTTTTCACTTTTCGCTAGTCTCTTTCCAGCTGCCCTATCAAAATAAAAAAGGTTTCCCTTAACCTTTCTTTTCCATCCAAACACTGTCTCATCCATCTTCTCCCCTTCATTGAAAACTTCATAGAAAATAATAGCCTTCACACTATATTTCTATTGCCCAGTGTCTCATCGAGTTGGCTCTTTTGATCAAGTTTCTGCCCCTATCACTTGACAGATACTGCTCCAAGTTCATCAATATCTCTAATCTTCAAACTCAGTAGCCTTTACATCCTCATCTTCCCTGACTTCTAGGTGGTTTTGAACCCTCTTGACCATCTTGTCCTATTGGATATTCTTCCCCTCCCCAGTTTCAAAGATAATATATTCTTCTAGTTTTTATCCTAATTCTATTTTCCTCTATTTCCTTTGCTGTCTCTTCATGCTCTTTCTGAATCCTTATTATGGCTGTTCTATCTCTTTGACTCTCTTATTGTCCTGTCTATCCACCTCTGACAATCTCATTCATGGCCCTAGTGAGCAGTATGACCTTGATAATGAGCCACGGATATATATATGTATAGCCATAATCCATGACCTTTCTCCTGAGCACTTAATTGAATTTCCCACTAGTGCCTCAAATTCAACCAGTCCAAAGCCTGGGTAATATGTTAGCATCATAATAATATAACAAGAACTATGAATTGTAATACACAGAGCTCTGTGTGTGACCTTTGCCAGGGTGGAAGTTGATGGAAGGAGATTGTGGGCTTCCTCTTTGATAGTGAGAGGCATGTCATTCCTTTCCAGTAGCCAGAGGGATATGCTTTCTGTTTTGCCAGAGGTAGCTCTTGGCAATCTGAAAGCAAGGTATATAAAGTGGCTGGCAGCTCCAGTGCCCTAAAAGAGCCAGGTGGCCATAAGGAGCATGGGAGCCTGCCAGCTAAAAGTTACTACGCTATAAAGATACAGAAATTATGTATACAGAGGTCAGTTCTTTGCCACCACACGCTCATGTAGGGGTGTACATACACACACACACACACACACACACACACACACACACACACACACACACACATACACAGAGCTATAAATCTTTTTTTACATATAGGTCCTTTTCCTCTTTTTTTAACTTCTTTGAGGTATAGACCAGTCCTACTCTTACTGGGTCAAAAGGTATTGACTATTCCAATAACCCTATTTACATATTCCTCAGTCTATCTTTTCTTCCCCACTGTAATGTAATGGGAATTTTAAGATCTTCCCTGCCCCTTGTATTTGCAATCAAACAGGTACTTAGCACCTTGTTCCAAGTTCATGATTGTGTCAAGTATTAAGATACAGAACTTGTGAATCCCACAGTGGGATGGACTTGTTGAAGTAACAGGAAGGGGGAGAACAGGAAGGAGCCAATACCACATATAAGGAAAAGCCCAAGCTGAGAGAGGTCAGAACTGCTAGGAGTGAGCATCTGGAGGCTGGGCTGCTACTGCTGGAGGAGAGAAGAGAACTGAGAACAAAACTGAGAACTGAGAAGAGCTGACAAGAGAAATGAGAACTGAGGACTGAACTGAGAATTGAGAAGAACTGAGAAATGAAAAGAGAGGAGAACAGGGAGGAGGCATGGCTATGGTACCAGTACTTTGTCTGTTTTGATATTACTTTGTCAGATTTGTCTGCTGATAGAGAGTGGTGCTGTTGTTACAGAAGACCTGGGACCTTGCTACTGGTTCAGAAGCCCTGAAAGAGGATTTTCTTGTTGTATGTTTACAGAAATCCTGGAGGAGGGTCTTGCTGACATTTTTAGAGGGTCTATAGTCCAGGGACTATATTGATTTGTGTTGATTCCTCAGACCTCATTGTTGGGTCTATGTTGATTTCAGAGGCAGGAAGTGAATTGATGAAGATGCCGTTAATGTGCATGAGTGTTATTGTGGCTTTGTTAAGCTTTGTCTTCCCCAGGAGCAGAAACTGTGAAGGACTTGAGGTGGACCAGACACTGTGAGCTTCAATATGGAACAGGAACTGAACAAGAAGCTGGACAAAGAACTGAGAGCTGTCTGCCTTTGAACCCAGGTAGCAGTTGGATGTATTTGGGCAGGAGCTGGGATCATGGAAGAAGAAGCATGGAACCTGAGAGCCTGCCTCAAGTAAAGATGAAAAGACCTCTCCTTGGGTATTTAATGCAAACTGAGAAAATCATAACTTACTGTGGCCTAGGGATGGAGAACTTTGATCTTTATATTTAGATGATTGAGTTAAGGACTTTTTCAATTAAGAAGAAAGAGGATTTTTTTGATTGAAAAGACTAAGACACTGTGACCTAGGAGTGGAGAACTTTGATCTTTGTACTTTGTGTCAATTAAAGAGGCTTGCCTCCTTAAGGATGATTGAATTAAGGACTTACTAAATGATTGTGTTACTAAATGAATGTTATCTTTTGCTTAAAACTATGTGACCACTTTGGTGAAAACTATTGGCCACTTTAGTGATAAGTTATTAAGTTATAACATTGTGAATGCTGTACTTTGATTTCTGTGAATAGTCTGCCTTAATTTGTTACTGAATAAATAGAGAGCTCACTATACTGTGTAATCAGAACCTTTAAAGCTATTCACAGCAGCAGTCCTCTGGAAAGCTGCTCATGCTTGGCTTTATACCCACCCAGTCTATCATGCATAGCACTGCTGGGATCATTTCTCTTACACATGTTGGTAATGTTATTGTGTTCAAAAATCTTCAGTGGATCCCCTGTATTGGGAAATAAACAGATTCATTACTTGTGATTCAAGGCCCTCCATAACCTTTCTCAACCATATTTTATAGCTTTACCTTATCAAGGTTCCTTGCCACCCGCAGTTGCTGGTGACTTTCCCCCTCAACCCTCACAAATCAATTTATTTAGCATAAGCAAACTGCCTGTTGAACTATTCTTGCCAATATTATAATAACAGTTGATACAATTATTCTCAAGTTGTTTAGAATGAATTTCAGAAAAACTCACCTCTGCTGGAATCCAGTCAGAACAATAGATGAGTCCCTGTGAGTTATATTAATTAAACCGAAAAGTGAGCTGAGAAAGGTTTCTTTGATTCAAAACTAACTTGTCTCAGTGAAAATGGAGTCACTAACCTTCAGGTCTGGAAGAACCTGGAGAATGCAGATGAGATACTAACAGAAGCCAAGATTCTAGCATATGACCTTTCTGAACTGGAAGTAATAGGTAGGACTTAAAAGTTACATACCTTCAGGTACTGGGGCCTTACAGGCATCTTGGCTCCAATTATCTCATTTATCTTCTGGTTGACCTGAGCAGCCTTACCCTGAAGGGGGTGCCATTTTCTTTTTCTACCAGACAAACAGGAGAGCAGAATGTTGTCTTTTTTTTTTTTTTTACTCTGCTTTTCTTCTCCTGGAAGTTAGAAAGCACCATGGTTCTTTGCCTTCTTCATGAGAAGTGGTGAATAGGAAGCTGCTCCTCTCCAAGAAGAGGAACAACAAATCATCTCTTTCTTCTCTCTATCTTTCCTTCTCTTATCAAAGTACTCCTAGCTTGATGGAAGAATGGCAACCCATTGAACTCTTCCTTTCAGTAATAAGAATCTCTTCTTCAGGTTTATTTGCTAAGGATTATCCTTTTTTGTCTTAGGAGTCAATTTATTTTAAAGAGCAGAGATTTCATCAGTGTGGAAAAAAAAAACTCACAGTTACCCAGAAAAAGACTGAGCATAATCCTGCAAAAGAGTGTAGGGAGAACCTTTAATAAAACTGAGAACTTCTAAGAATTCCTGATAAAAAGATCAGTCTCATAGAAACTTTGAAGTTCAGAGTTAAGAGAAACACAAAAAGATAAATGTAAATGATCATAAAGAACTACATGAGGATATACCATTTATATTTTAATATGGAGAGATGATGCAAGTGACACTTATAAACCTTATTATCATCAGGGGTCATAGAGTCCCTATATTTGGACAGAAGACTTGGTAGTGGTTCTACATCTTAACTATCCTAAAAGAGTGGAAAAGAAGGAGAAGAAAAAAGAGAACAGCTGGTTAGGGAAAATTATCTCACAAAATCAGGTGTGTAAATCAAAGTCTATCTGAACATAACCCAAGTCCCAAGGGCCATTAAGATGGCACTCTCTCCTCACTAATGGATATCAATGCCCCACGCCTACATGAGACTCAGGGTGGAATTGACAGGAGCAAGAAAGAGAATTCTACTCTCTTCAGGTTCTGTAGTCACTTGGACTGCTTCTGGTTTCCCGCTTTGATAGAGAAGATACATAATGCCAACCCTGCTTCAGGCTGCTGAAGGGAAAATAAAACTCTGGAAAGAGGCAACAGAGAGGAGTTGGCAATTTCCATCATATCCCTACTACCAGCTTGCTATACTAGCAACTTGAGGGAATTTTGCGTTGGGTAAGATCTGGGACTTTCTCTCTTGGTTAAACTGAGTTTCCTTGCTTCCAATGCACTCTATACTATCTGGTACATGTTCTCTTATGTATATTTTCTCTTGTTTCTGTTTCACTATTGACTTGCATAGTTTTTGGGTTTTGGTTTTTTCCTTTGTTCATTTTGCTATTCTCTGTCAAGGAAATTAAGCCTTGGATATGAAGTTGACATCCTTCTTTCCCCATTAAGAAATGGTGGTCAGTTTAGCTTGAACTTGAAAAACCATATCCCTTAGACTAACAATATTTAAGAGAGCAAATATATTTAATTCTAACCCAGTTTCTTTTCTCTTTGAGGAAATCAGACTAGCCATGCTTCTGCTCCCAACCTCATGCTTCTTCTTATTGGCAAAAATTAAAGTCTCCCTTGGAGAATAATGGGAAGGGAGGGAGAAGAAATGTTAGCGTTGAATATATTCTGGCCTCCTGTAAGCCACACGTAATACCCCATGCTATATGTAGGATACAGTCTTCACTACACAAACAAGGAAGGAACAAGGAAATGGTTAACACTTAAACCTCAGTTTCATATGAACTGATCAAAGGAAGGAAGAATATAAACACATACATGAACACACGTGCTCATATGCATGCGCACATGCATGCGCTCGCACGCACGCACGCACACACACACACATACACACACACACACACACACACACACACACACACGAGTTGGGTACAGTATACATTTCATCAAACAGGGAAACAGGAGGGAAAGGTAAGAAGGAAAAAGAAGGAACAAGAATAAGCAAACATTAGAGATTAGTCCTAAGCAAACAAACTCTAAATGAGGATATACAAAACTATTTATAACTTTGTTATGGTGACAAAGAATTAGAAGTTTAAAGGGTACCTATCACTTGGGGAATGACTGAACAAGTTATGTTAATACAAGCCTATTGGGCTATGAGAAATGCTGTAGGCATGGTTTCGGAGAAGTCTGGGGAGACTTGCTTGAACTAGTACAGAATGAAGTGAGCAGGACCAGGATAATAATTTACACAATGACAACATTATTGTAAAGACAACTTTGATAGACCCAAGAACTCTGATCAGCATAATGACCAAACTTGATTCTAAAGAACTCATGATGAAACAGACCAGCCCCTTCCTGATAGAGAAGGTAAGGACTCAAAAGGGAGATGAACACTTTTTAACATGGTCAATTTAGAAATTCGTTGTTTAGAAATTTCACTACATGTTTGTAACAGAGACTTTTTCTTTCTTTCTTTCTCAGTGGGGGAGGGAAGGAGAAGGTTAATTTTTTTTAATCAAATTTAATTTTTTTTAAAAAAAACCTCCCCAGTGGAGAAATCCATTTACCCATGAAGATCAGCACCTCCTCTGCAACTTACATTCTTAGAGAATTTCCTAGAGCACTGAGAGGTCAAGGTGATCTTTTCACACAGCTATTATATGTCAGAGATGGAACTTAAACCCAGGTATTCCTCGCTTTGAGACTACCTTGCTAGCCACTGTACCAGAGGTTCCTAAAATTTTTGTCTATGCATTTAGGGCTTTTTTTTTTTACATTTTGAGAATTGTATTTCCATATAATTAGGTTTTTTTGGTAAATTCTATTGTGTTTCCTCCCCAAGAAAGGGTCCATAGACTTCACTAGACTAACAAAGAGGTTCATGATACAAAAAAAAAAATGGTGAAAAAGCTCTGCACTATGTAATACTGCATCTCTTATTGTTAATTTTATCATCTGAAATTACCTAGCATTGATTGGCATAGCATAGTGAGAAACTAATTCAATTTTTCCTGATCAGTGAATCATAGGCTTGTTCTCAATTCCAGACACAGAATATTAATTCTCTGGAGCCTTTAACTTGCTAATGGATCTTTGTTTGAAACCTGGTAAGGCAGCCCAGCACCAGTAGGCTCACCAGTGAATTCACCACCCCCACCTGAAGAAGTTTCCCTAGCTTTTCATCAAGGATATTGACTACAAGCAAGCTGTCTGATTTGAAAACTCCTAAATGCAAGGTTTATACAGCTCTGAGATAACAGAATCAAACCCAAATACATTGGAAGTTTAAAGTCAAAATAACACAAATCCATAAGGTGAATCTTTATTGAAATTATGCACACTCACACATGTGCACATACAGTACAAGGATACTCATCCTCTGAGCAGATAGACAAACATGATCAGCCCTTCATGAACATGCACATTTAGAAACCCTCCTGTGGAAGAGAAATAAGGAGGAAATGCTCTCCATTCTCAGTGAGAATTTTCCACACACCTCCCTGGCCATCTCTTCATAGGGTGTGGTAGGCAGTCTCTTCCATGAGCACTTTTTGTCAGTTAGCTAATTCACTCCCTTAAAAAAAAAAGGCAAGAACAGATAAAGAAATATTCAGAGAGGCCATATCACAAGTGAAAAGAGTACTGGACTTGGGATCAGGAAAATCTGGGTTCAAATCCCATCTCTGATACTTAGTGACTGTGTGAAGATGAACACCTAACAACCTCTCTGAGTATGTTTAATGAGGTCCCTTCCACCACTAAAATCTATTAACTCTTCACCTATTCAACGAACATCAATTAAACCTTTACAGTGTGAAGAACAGTGTAGGAAAGCTCCAAAGTGGAAGTCAAGTGGAGATTAATCTCTCACTTAACAGAAGTTACCACCCTAGTAGGATGTTGAGCATCATGCAAAGATAACTATAATTCCTAGTAATTTATAATAAGTGCCTGAAATTAGTAAAATAGATGACCATGTGAGGTACCAAGGGGAAATTCATTACCAGTAGGGGATGATCAGTGAAGGTTTCCTGGAGGAAGTGTCATTTTGTTTAATTTTTAAAGGAATTCAACAGGTGAAGTGAGGCATCTCTTCCTCCTGGGATCCTTTAAGTCCCATCTAAAATCTTGTCTTCTACAGGAATCCTTTCCCAATCTTTCTTAATTCTAGTGTGATACACAATGATTAATGAGGGACCAGGGGACCTTTTGTGTGCTAAGTTCATACAGACTCACCATGCCAGGGTTCCTGGTTCCAGCATGCTAACAGCTACTTTGTGCTCTAGAATTAGAGTTATAGGAAAGCAAAGAGTCCAATTTCCTAATTTTTACAGATTAGGAAACTGAAGCTGGGAGAGATTAAGAAGTTTACCCATAGCCACACAGCTAGTAAATTTTAGAGACAAGATTAGAACCCAGATCCTCCTGGATCCAACAACAAACATTAGCCATTACAAGGGCAACACCTTAACCATTACACCATGTTATTTATTCCCCTCTTGTCAGATGTGCTTGTGTGGTGAAGTAAAGGCTTGTACAGAGTTCCACCAGTGAATGTCATTGTTATGTTATCAAGTGAGAGATACATCCTTGAAATATCTCCCAGAGGCTTCAGGAAATACCCATATATTACCTGGAATAGGGATCACTACCATGCTAAATGCACTATATTACCACAGGCCAATTTGACCAACAACAGGTACAGCTCCTAATTCCACTGCATAAATATGGTATAGTATCAAAGACTTTGGTTTCTTGGTTAACTCTTTGGAATAATTAATTATTAGCCTGTGAATATAGTATACTGTGGTAAAAATCAATTGAGTTCCTAATCTTCTATGGACTGCCCTCCAGATTTTCCCCATAAATGCTGGCCCTCTAACACTATCTTTACCAAAAGTCCATGTAATTTAACTGGATGAATGGATACATGGATGTTCAAACAGATTAGATATGTACCATATCTATATCTATATATCTATAGAAATAGTCCAGAGAAGACATTTTGTATAACTTAAGGATTGTTGCAGCTCTGTTACAAAATCTAGCCCTACTTAGAACAACATCTATGATGTAGATGACTAAGAATATAGATGGTTTCTGGGTTCAAAACTTCCTCTACCTTTATAATTCTTTTCAAATATACTGTCCCAATGTTTATAATCATGCATCCACCTCCATACACAGGATACCTGAAATCTGTTCTGGTTCTAGTCCCCAGTGAAATTTCATCAGGTTTAATAAAACTCAAGCCAAGGATTCCTAGTATATAACACTAATCGATATTTGCAGTCCCAAGGAACCCCACTAGGTTTTCTTTGTGAGCCAGGCCAGCTAATCCCTTATATTCTAGATATATTTTCAATCCATTTTATTCTACCTGGCCTTAAAATAAATCCAAGTAATATTACCAGAAACTAATAAAAGGAACATCTCTCCAACTTATAGTATAAAGAGGACAAAGTGATGTATCACAGATAACATATCACTTACACAGTAACCCTTTTTTCTGCTTATGGTGTGAAAATTCAAAAGTATATCAGGGAGGTCAAAACAAATTGATTCAGAAAGTCAGTGAGGACATCATTAATGAAATGCTTAAATGTGTCCAGGGCATTGGCCAACCTAGAAAGCTGAAAGTAGTATCCATAGCGTCCAAATCTAGTGCGGAAGGTTATCTCACATTCATCTCTAACCCTAATTCTCACAAGATCTTATTCCCACAGTTAATCCATTTTATAAATATGAACCCCCAATTTGGCTAAATCACTGGTTGTCCCATATCTCTCATTTCTCGCACTTGGCTCCCACCACATTTCTTAGAGACAAAGAATAAGATTTTCCCTTCTTGGGATGGAGGTAGTAAGATAAATCCCTTCTTCACACTCTCCTGGATAAATATACACTTTTCACTGTTCTTGACAATTTAGTGTGTAACTGCACTGATGGGACAGGAAAATCCCATACACAAGATCTCTCCCTAATCCCAGTGCAGTGGAGCTTGTAAACATCATGTAAATCCTGATCCCTTGATTATATTTGGGATCCTTGGCCCTTCATTGTTTCCGTTAGTCATGGGAAACTCAAACAGTAAATTTAAATCAAATTGAGAGGGTCCCTACTTGAGAAATTACATTAACCCATTCCCCAATCAATATGGAGACAGTTGTCCTAGCAAGCCAAAAACCACTTTGGCCAACCTGTCACATTGTGTGCTCCCAATACATCCTTCTGTATTCCCCACTGCCCTCTTGACATTGCCTGATAAGTGAGGGAAGTTGTTTTTATACCTTTCCCTAAAGGTCCTTCCTGCCAGTCACCACATATCCAGGTCTTTTGATGGAAAGGCACTTTCCATTTGCCTACCGTTTTCCTAGAAATACGAATCCTTGATGTCCCAGAGCAATAAAAAAAAAAAAACCCTTCCATTTTCTAGTTTTTCCATCCCCAGTGCTCTAAAGCATCTTTACTGTGAGGGTGAGCATAAAAGGTAATTTCTTTTGCCCTTCTAAATTTCTCTCCCCAAGCTCTGAATTGGGAATTGCTACCTCAGCCTTTTCTGGGTTCTATTCCCTGTTATATTTGTTCTGATTTCTAATCTCTTTGTCAAAACTACATCCTCCATCTATTTCTCTAATCTGTCACTGAGTTATATTGTCATACCAATTAGCCTTGCTAAATGCTGTGGTTTCATATCCTCTGCTAATCAATCCTTGAGATCTTCCCTTGCACAGCTCCTAAATCATAATCAGTGCTGGGTCCTCCCAGGCAAAAACAGCTTGTAGCTGACAAGTGAAAACACATGTCTATGTTTTCAATTAATGGCCTTTAAACCTATCTCATCTGTCTTCCTCTGGGTGTATCCAAAGACTATAAGAAATTCAGACTGGTCATTCCCATAACAAGAAACTTCCCTTTATCTATTAGCATCAAAGCTCAGTCTTTGGCGTGGATGTTCTTTGCAAGGTGGAGGGGAGGAAAGAAACAGAGACAGAGACAGAGAGACAGAGAAAGAGACAGAGAGACAGAGAAAGAGACAGAGAGACAGAGAAAGACAGACAGACAGAGAGAGACAGACAGAGAGACAGCGAGAGACAGAGAGACAGCGAGAGAGAGACAGAGAGACAGAGACAGAGAGACAGAGACAGAGAGGCAGAGACAGAGACAGAGACAGAGAGAGAGAGAGACAGAGAGAGAGAGAGAGAGAGAGAGAGAGAGAGAGAGAGAGAGAGAAAGAGACAGAGAGAGACAGAGAGAGAGAGACAGAGAAAGAGGGGCTAGTTGTATTAGATTAGTGGAAAACCTGAATGGTTGCATCTTAAAGACCAATTCATACTGGCCATAAAAAGTCAATTTTCTTCATCCATCTCTGAAAAAGTAAGGGGGGGAGTAGAAGTATAGCAGGGATATTTATTTGACTTTTTACTTCTACACTTCGCTGTATACTAAACTGTGAATTTCACAAAAGTGAGCCAGCGTTAAATTATACACCAGTATTGAAGGCAAAACAAACCTAGCTTAAATGCACAACTCTTCCCAAGCACAGGTGCATTTAGAGCCTCCAAAACTCACCATTGTTGTGTGACCCTAGCTGTGCTCCTCCACTACCCAATATATTACTAATAAAAGTAAGGAATGAAAGGGCCTTACAAGTGTACATTTTACCTGAAAAAAAAGATGTTCTCTGTGCCTGGGAGCCAATATATGCCATGTTGATCAAAAACATAAGCTGTTCAGGAAAGCTTTCAATCTGCTGTTTAGGCACTAGCTAGGGGCTGAAATTAGTACTTTCTTCTTTAGTTAAGAATCTGGAGGATGCCAACATAAGGAATGGGAATGATTTCCTCTTCATACATACCAGTATCACCAAGATGCTCTTTGATCCAGTCAATGAAGACAGTGACACTGGTGTAGACACCTGGGTAATTAATCCTTCCACAGCCAAAGCCCCAGCTGGTTATCCCAAAGAGTGCATAAAGACCTGAATCTTCAAGGGAGCAAACTAAGGGACCACCTGAGTCACCCTAGGTATATGAAAGAAAAAAAAATGCTTAAATAACAAGGTTGGGTAGCTTATGGAATTAGAATGCCATAGGTCATCTTATTCCTATATGTTTTACTGAGTCCAAAGGCACACATTGAAGGACACCCTTGCAGTTCCATCTCAATTCCTTATTTTATCAGAATCCCCAGGGAAAGAAAATTACAAAACCATTTCTTTCTTCCCACTCTGCTCTCTACCCTACATCCTAAAAAGGAAATTTTCTAAGAATTCGCTGTGCCCTCAGAGGGAAAATTCTTTAGAAGTGGCTCAACTATCCCAAATTAATAAACAAATAGATTGGGTGTGTGTCTGGGGAACTGAATATAACATGAGCTTACTGAGCAAGAATCCTTGTCTCCTTTTGAAGGGAACCCAGCACAGAACATCCTCTGGGATATTCCCACAGAGAGATTTTGATAATACTCCTGACATACATCAGAATCAAGAATGGGAACTTCAAGTTGCTGCAGTTTGTTGGATTTTTCTCCATCTGAAGGCAAAACACATTTTTGGTTAAAGACCCAAAATGCTACCGCTACCACCATGGCCTCTATAACTAGGTCCTGATATAATCTACCCAATGGCCCAGACTGAGCTCATTTCAATTCCCTTTATCTCCTAGCTTTTACACAGCAGCCCCAATCCCCTCCCCAGGGACCAAAATTTACCTTCTCCCACCAATCTCTGCTCCTTACTATCTCTCAGTCCTTTGTCCAGTCTGCTCTTGCAAGGTTTTCTGCCTAGCCAACCCAAGTCTTCCCCCTTTCCCTGGTCAGCAAGCATTAAAACTGATATCTCTCCTAGCTCCATATGTTCCTGCTTCCAGCTCTCCACTTTACCAGACTCTGAGTGCTCCATTTAACATTCTGGGAAGTTTAGGGCCAGAAAAAATTGGAGATTTCGTGCCATAAGGTTGGAGCACAACTTCATACATAGTTACTTTAGAGCAATTTGAAACAACTCTGGGTTTTAGGGGCAACATTTTAAAGTAAAGGCTGTTGTCCTAGCCCACAAATTAGCTCAGCTGGAAACAAAACACTGGACCAAACACAAACGGGGGTCTGGCTTGGTGTAACCACTCTCACATTGTTGTGCCCCAGGTAGAACCAGAAGAGGAAGGTGAATTTGTGGCCGTATGTGGTTCATGGTCGTATTGGCAGAAAAGAATAATGTGCACATGTTTCATAGATTGGTGAAAAGGGGGAGGGAGGGGAGGTAGTAGCTTATCAACCTATGGAGCTGATCTACATGTGGACAAAAGTTGAAGAAAAGGTTGTGTACAGACCTGGATTATCAATCCCCCATCCTGTGACCACACACATGCTGGAAGATGGTATCTCTTGACCTTTCTCAGGAAGACACACTGGACGAACATAGTGATTGAACTGAAATGGTTCAGTCACTTGTAACAGAGCAATATCATAGTCCATTGTGATTCTGTCAAAGGCTGGATGAATCAAAATGTGCTTTATTGATCTTTTCTAGGAAGAGGAAAGAAGCAAAATGAGAAACCTTCCAAAGAACTGTGTGCCAAACCACAAGCTATTGCTGACTCGATATCTAACTGAAGCTCACATATACAAATTTTTTTTTGTTTTCCCTTTTTGAAGGGGGAAATACAGCACAATTGGGGTGAAATTACTTGCCCAACGTCCCATGGCTAGTTTTTTGTGCATGTGTTAAGTGTCTGAGGTCAAATTCGAACTCAAGTCCTCTTGACTCCAGCTGCCCCACACATACAAATGTTGAACCAGCATAGTCATCCCCACTGCTGTAGATCTCTGGCTGATAGAATTGAGTGTGGGTTTGATTTTTTGTCTTTATCTCTTTTTTTGGTTCTTAACTTTTCCATCAATGTGTAGAATTGTTGAGAATCCCCTAACAGTATAAATTAATAATCATTATTAACATAGATTTGGAAGGAAACTTAGAGATCATTTAGTCGAAGCTCACATTTTACAGAAGAAATTGAGGCCCATAGGTTACCTGACTTTTACAAGGTCACACAGGTGGCGAGTTTGTGGCAGAGCCAGGATTCAAACGGGTACACCCACAACAAATCAAGTATTCTGTCTACTCTACTGCTGTAAGAAACTCCCACTTGAGAAAATGTTATTTCCATGCCACTGGGAATAGATGACCTGGTAATTAAATGACTTCCCATGGTCACATAGCTATAATGTGTCAAAATCTGATTCCAAGGTCAACATTCTAACCAGTGCACCACACTGTCTCTCATTACTGCCTCTATCATCACTGATAGGCTAGGGACTAGAATGTCGATTTCATGGCTGTAAGAAATTCCCACACAAGGAAATTCCCTCTACCAATGAAAGTTAGCACCTTCTCTGCAAGCAACTTGTCTAGAACCAAATGGTCAGGATGTGTCAGAGACAGAATTTGAATGAGTCTTTTTGGCTCCACTATGGCACACTACCCATAATACCATCACTAGCATGAGAACTAAATACCCAAAAACTCTTGCATGAAATTAGTACCACCTCTTAGAGTTCAAAAAGAATGGCAACTGGGTCTAAAATATGGCCACTTCTGTCTTTTGCCATATGGCAGCATTGAATTCATAAAAGCTGGATGGCACCCAGGTGATATTAGCCTGTGGGGTATTTGAGAAATGCTCCTTTTCAGAGCTAAGATTTTAGGGACAGAGCCAAGTTTCTGACAGCTGGGAGCCAAGGTATTCTGGAGCCAGTGAGCATGTCCTGTTTATCCATCCAAATTTGAACAATAAAAACACCAAAAGCCCCTACAACACTCCCAAATTCCTGAGCGGCAACCTGTTGTGAGTCAGAGGGCTCTAATGGAAAATGAGGTTTCCTAGAATTTCTGGGTGGGCTCTTTTCCAGTTCAAAGATTAATGGCAATTTCTTTACTATTCTTAGCAATGCAATGACCAGTGAGGACAATTGAAGTCCCCCATCACTTTTATATCATGCTCCTGATCTAGGCTTGTGATCTGTTTCCCATACGCTTTTCCTTTTTAAAAAATTTCATTTTTCCCTATTACATGTAAAAAATTTTTAATATTCATCTTTTAAATTTTTGAGTTCCAAATTCTCTCCCTCTCTCCCTTCCTCCCTCATCTTCCCCCTCATTGAAAAGGCAAGCATTTGATATAGGTTATACATATGCAGTCATAAAAAAATTATTTCTATATTAGTCATGTTGTAAAAGAAAGTACACCAAAAAATAACTTTTCAAAATGTATACTCCGATCTGCATTCAGATTCCTTCAGTTCTTTCTCTGAAGGTAGATAGCATTTTTCATCATGAGTCTTTCAAAAGTGCCTTGGATCATTCTGTGGCTGAGAATATTCATTCACAGTTGAGCATTATACAATATTGCGGTTTACTGGGTACCATGTTCTCCTAGTCCTGCTCATTTCACTTTGCTCATGTTCATGTAAGTCCAAGTTTTTCTGAGAGCATCCTGCTTGTCATTTCTTATAATACAAAATCATAATCATGTACCACAATTCGTTCAGCCATTCCCCAAATGATGGGCATCCCCTCAATGGCCAATTCTTTGCCACTACAGAAAGAGCTAGTTTAAATATTTTTGTAGATAGACATGCTTGTCCTTTTTGTTTTTTATCTCTTTGGGATACGGACCTAGTGGTGGTATTGCTGGGTCAAAGAGTATGTGTGGATAGTTTTATAGCTCCTTGGACACAGTTCCAAATTACTCTCCAGAATGGTTGAATTAGTTCACAACTCTACCAACACTGTATTAGTGTCTCAATTTTCTCACAACCCCTCCAACATTTGTCATTTTCCTTTTCTATCATATTAGTCAATCTGATAGATATGGGATGGTACCTCAGAGTTGTTTTAATTTGCATTTCTCTAATCAGTAGTGACTTAGAGCATTTTTTTATATGACTATAGTTTTGATTACTTCATCTGAAAACTGCCTGTTCACATCCTTTGATCTTTTGTCAATTGGGGAATGACTTGTATTCTTATAAATTTGACTCAGTTCTCTATATATTTGAGAAATGAGAGCTTTATCAAATAAATTTGCCCATTTATGATTATTAACTATGTGTTTATCTCCACCTTATTTTCTCCCTGTTTATCCATCTCTTTCTCTCCTTTCACCCTGTCCATCCTCAAAAATGTTTTGCTTCTGACTACTACCTTCCCCAACCCACCATATTTTCTAGAATGAGTGTGTACGTTATTCCATCTTTGAGCCAATTGCATTGAGAGTAAGATTTAAGTACTCGCTCCCTCCCCCATCTTCCACTCCACTGTAAAAATTCTTTCTTGCTTCTTTTATGTGAGATAATTTATCCTATTCTACCTCTCACTTCTCCCTTCTGCCATACATTCCTCGCTCACCTTTAACTTTATTTTTAAAATATAATCACACCATATTCAATTTACACCTTTGCCCTCTATCTATATATACCCTTTCTAACTACTCTAATAATGATGAAGTTTTTGAAGTTACAAATATCATCTTCCCATGTTAAGAATATAAACAGATTAAGCTTATTGAATCCCTTATGATTTCTCTTTCCTGTTTACCTTCTTATGCTTCTCTTGAGTCTTGTATTTGAAAGTGAAATTTTCTATTCAGCTCTAGTCTTTTCATCAGGAATACTTCAAAGTCCTGTATTTCATTGAATATCCTTTTTTCCCCTGAAGGATTACACTCAGTTTTGTTGAGTGGATTATTTTTTGTTGTAACCCTAGCTCCTTTCCCTGCTGTAATATCATATTCCAAGTTCTCTGATTCTTTAATGTAGAAATTGTGAAATCTTGTGTTATCCTTATTGTGGCTGCATATTTGAGTTGTTTCTTTCTGGCTGCTTGCAATATTTTCTCCTTGATGTGGGAGCTCTGGAATTTGGCTACAATAACCCTGGGAGTCTTCATTTTAGGAACTCTTTCTGGAGGTGATCAGTAGATTTTTTTTTTATTTCTACTTTCCCCTCTGGTTCTAGAATATCAGGACAGTTTTCTTTGATAATTAATTTCTTGAAAGATGATGTCTACACACTTTTTTATCATAGCTTTCAGGTAGTACAATCATTCTTAAACTATCTCTCTTTGATTTTGATCAGGTCAGTTATTTTCCAATTAAATATTTCATATTTTCTTTTATTTTTTCATTCTTCTGATTTTGTTTTTACCATTTTTAATGTACCTTTCATGGAGTTACTAGCTTTTGCTTGCCTAATTCTAACTTTTAAGGAAATATTTTCTTTAGTGAACTTTTGTATTTCCAGAATCATGTTCCCACTATATATTTCACATTCCACTATAACATAGAAATACCAAAAATGTCCTATTTATCTACCTTCATTAAGATTCGTAGCTCATTTTGGGTTTTCCCCATATTTTGTGCTTGTGAGTCTCTTTAAAGACATGTAAGTTCATGATTCTTTTTATGTAATTTTGCCTGTTAGGAATTTCTATGTATCTATTATTGTTCTTCTTCCTACATTGTAACTCTTCTTAAAATCAGAAGTTCTAACTTTTTTTCATCATGGACTAACAGTTTGGTGAAGCCTATGGATTCCATCTCAGAATGCTTTTAAATACATAAAATAAAATACACCTAGAATTACAAAGGAAACAAATTATATTAAAATATGGTTTTTAAAATATAATTTAAAAACAAGTTCATGGACTCAAAATGAAAAATTCCTGTTCTATGGCATCTAGTGTATGCCTATAAACATTTTTCTCTCTCCTCCTTCCTTGTCAATTTAGTGCCCTTTGAATAAATTTGTAAAACTCCAGGCAAATAAATTTTTACCAATCTTGCTTAGGTATACTGCATCTCTGAACAAGAAACTGTCATTCCTATATATTAAATTATGGTCCAGAAGACTATATCCCATTCTCAGACACCAATAACCTATTTCACTTCCCAGGTCTTATCATCCTCTTTTCATACTGCAGTACTCTGAATGAGAAAAATTATAAGAGACATGTTTCACATAAACAAGCAATAATTGTATTTCTTCTACTACCAAAATATATTGAACTCATGCTACTATCTAATGCTTTATACATGGCCTTTGCATTGCATTTCCCTTCTCCTTTCCAGGCCTTTCCTGGAAGGTTTTTTTTCCCCTAATTTGGTTATTCTCTGCAATGTTGGATTAGGTGGTTGGAGACACTGGTCATAGTGAACCTAGGAGTATCCATCCTTGTGAGATTAGGGTATCCATATAAACTACTGCAAATGTGAGATCTGTACTGACCTGGAACCCTAGGAACTATGTATACTCTTCACAACCCTAAGCCCAACCCCTCTCCCACTCTTCCGGGTGATTGTTGAGAACATATTATTGAACCTATTAAGATATGTGCAACAGGGTCAATTCAACAAATATGTATTATTAAATGCCTACAATATAGCACACACTTTGCTAGGCCTTGAGAAAGTTAAAAACCAACTAGTCCCTGCCCTCAAGAAGCTTCCACTTTATCATAGAAATACAATACATATGCTGAGACATAAACATAAAGTAGTTTCAAGTAGGAAAGGGCACCAACAACTGGAGAGCATCAGGAAAAGCCTCATGGAGGAAATCATCCATCATCTGTACTTTAGAAGACCTTAAGGATTCTTTGAGGTAAGGAGGGAGTCAGTTTCATATATGGAGCACCACCCATGGTGGTAGATGCTAGAAATGATTGCTGGATTGAAATGAATTTAAAAAGTGACCCTGACAGTCAATTTTTCAGATTCTCACTGTGGAATATCTTCATCAATACAGCATCTCCTCAGCCCACACTCCTGATATCCATTGTCATCACAGAGGACTCTCCCCTGCCCCCAACACAGTCAAAAACTTCTAAATTCAGTCTTAAATGATTGACAGTTCTCCACCTCAGGGGCTCTTTTCTTTCATTTGTACAGCCTCACAGTATAGGACAACCTCCCCTAATTTTTCAATAATGGATTCTTTACCTCATCCAACCTAGTCTTATATAATTGTTAAAACTATTTTTCAAATGCCAGTTTGAAGTGTTTTTGATGATAGCATCCCTCAAAAATGTCTAGGAATATGAAGGCAGCCTCAAATGGTAACTAAGTGGCTAGAGCCCGAAATAACATACCATATGTAACCAATGTTAAATGTATCCAGGCCCCAGTCCTTTTAGACCACATACCATGAGCATCATTATGAGCAGTTTCTGTTTATTATTCAGTTCATTCCCTCTTCTGGGTGGGAACAGGGTCAGGACCTGAGAAGAACTACATAGACTCCATGATGCTAACACTGATTTTTTCACATTGGGAGATGAAGGAAGAGGTTTCATCAAAGACAATCTGGCTTAATCAATCTATGAGGCAAGAGGGGGAAGAGTCAAGGTTGATGCTTAAGGGACTGGCTTCTTACTATGCCCAGTCTATCAATGACTAGGGTTAAGAAAGACTTCAGGGAAACAGGCACATTGATTCTTTGTTGGTGCATCTGTGAATTAGTACAGCTGTTCTGGAAAGCAATTTTTAACAATGTCCAGAAAAGCCACTATATTGTCATACCCCTTGACCCAGCAATACTACTACAAAAGCCTAAATCCCAAAGAGAATAGAGAAAGAACATTACTTTTTTGTGTGGTGGCAAAGAACTAGAAACTAAGGGGGTTCCTATTAATTAGAGGATGTCTGAACAAATTATGGTACTTCAAAGTAACAGAATGCTATTATTGTGATATGAGAAACAAAGAAATGGTTGCAGAGAAGCCCAGAAAGATTTGTATGAACTGATGCAGAATGAAGTGAGAAGAATGAGAACAATTTGTTCTCAAATAAAATTGCAAAAATGAATCATTTATAAAGACTTAAGATTTTGCCTTACCTGTTGGTTATTTCGTTCAGTCAGTTCATGGACTCCAGCAATTACCATCCACACAGGCACATGTTGCTTCCTAGACAAAAAAGAAGGGAGAATTCTAAGAGGACTTTTTCACTTATAGCCCCTCTACCTGCTGAAACAGAACACAATGTCAGAAATAAGTCACATGATTCCCTCTGAGACCCTTGAGACAATGACCAGACTCATGCATAACATAGGTCGGAGGAGTGCCCTGTACACAATCAGAACTTGAATTTTTATGTATTTTATGTCTGTGAAATACTTAGCTCATATTATCTCTGTTAGATAGCTAAAGAGAGTAACATTATCCCCATTTTTTCATATAAGGAAACTGACATTCAGGGTGATTAAGTGGTTTCCCTAAGTTCCCACAGCTACAAAATCTCATATCTAAACTGGAACTCAGAAATCTACTACCACCAAGTCCAATATTCATTCTTGTACAGGATAGTTGCTCAGTGAATGTTTCTTGAATAAATAAATCTCAAATAAAAAAGAAACAAGAAATTGAAAAGAAACAACCCATCAGAACTTTCCTACTTGTAATATGATAGATGGCTGATATTTTATAGCTTTTATTTCCAAGGAATTTTTTTATTCTTTACTATTCCAACAATAGGATAATAATATTCCTTCCACTTTATATATGAAGGAGACTACTGAGGCACAGTGAATAATTGCAGTGTGAATGTTATTCTCTGTGCATATATACATATATGTATCATGTATGTATTTTTGCCTTTCTTTTGTATCTCCAGCATTTAACACATTGTCTGGCACTTAAAAGATACTTAATTAATGCTTGCTGAGTGAATATAGAAGTAGATTGATGGGTGACGATCACAAATGGATGACAATCCACTATCTTCTGATGTTATTTTTTAAAGTAGTCAAGCACATGTTAAGATCATGACCACAGAGATAATCTTATTTTAATGATCTACTGAGTATTCAGATCAAAAGGAGCATCAAAAAAGGAAAGAAACATCAACTAAAGATCTCCTCTAGTGTTTTGATAAAAGCTGCTATATAGCATCCAAATAAAAAAATGCATTTTCTAGATGCTGAGGTTCTCCAAGTGAGATCATACTGATTAGGTCAAGTGCTAAAACACTACATAGCTTCCCAAATGAGAGTAACCACCGCTGTGGGAAAAAAAAGTTTACACCAACTATCCACAAAGAAAAACCAAAGTGGATGAAGAATATATATAGTTGAGATTACTGCCTACGTTTTGATTGCCAGCACATGAGACAATCCCATCAGTACATATATCTCAAATAGGTACTATAGATAGACAATGAGATGAACCCAGTATGGAATAGGAGGAGATCAGGCGAGATCCCATTTTGGAAAGTCATTTAATACTTCCAATGATCCCAAACTGTTCACTACTTTTAAAAAATCTTTAGTATCAACAGTGGTGATGATATAGCTAAAAATCACAGAACATAATGATCTCAGAATATCAGATCTGCAGGTGCTTCAAAAGACAATAGAAAGTCAAATGGGAGTTGTGAATAGGTTGCTGCTTAAAACTGGTGATGATTAGGGTATGAGAGGCATAAAAGGCATTGCATACTTTATTTCACTTGATCCTCATAACATTTCTTTAAGTTAGCTAAAGAAAGATTTTTCTATCCACAATTTAAAGATGAGGAAAACGGTACCAGGTCACATTACACGGTAAAGCTGGTACTAAAACACAGATCTTCTGACTTGAAGTTTGGTGTTCTTTCCACTACACCAAGTAGTCACTAAACATAAGTCCATAGACTCAAATAATCATCTGCCCGCTATTGTGACCAATTCAATCAGTTAAGCAGAATATCAATTATATGAATAATATGACAGATGGGATTTTATGGACTTTAATGCTAGGGTTCAAAGAAACCACAGAGGATGCAGGAATTGATTAAGTGTAATGATCATGATTTATGGGGAACGTGTAAAGTACTGAATAAGTACACTGGATGTGGGCAAGGATGCAGATTTTACAGAGCCAAAACACAACCTCTTCCTGTACCTGAATCTCTCCTTCCCTGACAATGTAAAGGATGCATTATATATACGCCGTGGCACTCATGTCACTCATAATGTTCCCATAAGCTCCCAACAGTGTGTATAAGGCAACATCCCAAGAACTGTTCTTGCCACCGAGCCAAAGTCCCCTTCCCCAGATGGTTACCTGATAAATGGTGGCAATAAAAAAGACAGAAAAAAATGAATATTAAAATGTATCTCTAGGATAAGAGTTTGGGAGTTTGGCAGTGAAAGATGTTTCCATCTTTTTTGCTATCTAACAGGTGGTGCCTATAGTAGTAATAGGTAGTGCCACAAAGGAGACATGAGGTCCTAATTGTCTATCAGCAGGTACTGCTTTAAGAGCTAGTTGGTAGGGGGCAGTTAGATGGCATAGTAGAGAGTGAACCAGCCCTGAAATTAGGAGAACCTGAGTTTGAATCCAGCCTTAGACACACAGTAGCTGTATGACCCTGGGCAAGTCACTTAACCCAGACTGCCTAGTTGGAACAGGACTTCCAAGTTCCAATAAAGACATCAAAAGGTGGACATACCAGCGAGAATCTCTAAGTCCTAAATTTGTCTCCATTCTACTTCTCCATACATCTGTCTGTTCTTCATTTAGAACTCTATTTGTGTCTAAAGTCACTTCGATGACCTCCAAGTATTATTCTCTAATTTCTTCATGTTGAAGAGTTATGTCTTCCCAGTGGCAAGACCAGCAGGTGAAAATAAAGAGGAGTTTATAGACAGAGAAAGAAGCTGCTAGGACTATTTTGATGAACCTGTATGAGCAAGAAGGAAGGAAATATAGTGATCTGCAATAAAGAACACAGGAAGACCTTCTAAGATGAGGCTGTTGGCCCAAGCAGTTGGGAATGCTATCATCATTCAGAGCAGTGAAGGATCCTTGGAAGACTGAGGGCTAAAGATAAATCCACCAGACCTTCCCATTGTACTTACTTATCATTAAAACAATGGGCAGCTGTGACCACCCAGCTCTTCCCAATCACTGTACCCCCACAGAGATGTTCTGCAGTGATCTGCAGGCTGACCTGCCAGGGCCAAGACCCGGCTGCTGCTGGCTGTCCTCCCACAATCCTGTTGAAGAGAAACCTGGGAGGCTTGGAAGCTGCTCCACAGTGACCACCTAGTAAGAGGGGAATAAAATGATATCAAGATTGTCCATCAACATAAATTACTGAGGGGCTATGTGTGGGGTCCTTTCCCAAAAACCCAGAGACAAAGAAGAATAAGGTAGCCTCTGTACTCCAAATTAGAGTAAAATGGAAAAGATAAAAGTGATATTCAAGGGATAGCTAGGTGGTACAGTGGACAGAGCACTGGCCATGTAGTTAAGAGGACCTAAGTTCAAATCTTAGCCGCAAACATTTACTAGTTGTGTGACCTTGGGCAAGTCACTTAACCCCAAATGCTTCCCCCAAAAAAAAGAGATTCAAAAAAATACTTTGTAAGGCAGTAGTCAATGACCACTAGACAACACACCTCAAAAGCATCTCTCCTCCCTTATTTTCACTGTGTTCAGCCTATCAAGGCCCCATTCTTCTATATAAGAGATTCTTAATCTAGGGCAGGATTTCCTAAACTTTTTCAACTCCTTACCCCTTTTCACGTTTCATGACCCCTTTTCACACTTCAGCAGTATTTGTCGACTTTGTATAACCCGAAAGTATGCACAGTGCAAAGTGCACATGCTTTGTGTTCAGAACTAAGGGTTCAGTGAAGCTGTGCAGTGTAGCACAGGCAAGAGCTACCAGAAACACCTCAGATTCATTACATGTTGGGTTTTTAATTCATTTTTGGTTGTTGCACATCCAGAAACCTTTTGCTGTTGCCAAATTTTTCACAACTTTGCCTAAGCCATGGTTTAAGAAGCACTAATCTAGGTACAAGAATTTAGGGGGAAAAATATGTCTTCATTTTCACTAATGCCCAACTAAATTTAACATTTCTTTCAATTATGAATTTTTAAAAAAAAAAGTTTTCTGGAAAGGAGCCCACAGGTTTCACCAGACTGCCAGAGAGGTTCATGACACCAAAAAAAAAAAGTATACCCTTATTCCGGATTATTCCTTTCAGATATTCCTCCTATCTCTTGTCACTCACAATGCTACCACCATAATCCTGACATTTATCACTTCTTGCCTGGATTATAGCATTCTAACTAGTCTCTTCCCTTCACCTCTCTCCCCCTCCAATCCAATCTCACTACTAACAGGTAAGTCTGAAAACTGCAAAATGTGTGAGCAAGAAAAGATGTTAAGGATCATCTGCATTAGGGATTCTTCACATTTTTGTATCATGGACCCCTCCAGCAAGCTGGGGAATTCTATCAACCCCTTCTCAGACTCATTTTTTTAAATAAATAAAATAAAATACATATTATTCCAAAGGAAACCAATTATGTTGGAATTTTCATCAAAATATTTTCAAGTTCATAGATTCCAGGTTAAGAATCTCTGATCTATAGCAGCCTGTTTGCTTTACAGAGGAAACTGAAAGACAGGTAGGAAAAATGGTCATCCAAGGTCACGTAGTAAAGAAGTAGCCCTACCTCACTAGAGTGAGATGTCCTGGCTCCCAGGCCAGCTCATGCTATATTAACTACACCATAATTCTAGGATCGTAGGGTTGACTGGATCCTCAAGAGTTGTGTAGTCCAAGCTTCACCTCAACTAGAATCTTCTAGAATATCACCAAGTCCCTTCAATTTAAGACTTCCAGTGATGGGGAACTCATTACCTTCCAAGAATTTGGGACAATTTGCAATTCAGATTTATGGTTTAACAATGCAAGGTACTCAGAGTCCATAATTCCAGCTAAGTTTTACTCCCCGTGTTCTTTGTATATCTTCACTGGAATTCTCAGTAGGCTTTCAAATAACTCACCTATAGCCCCCAGGTGTGTAACAGTGCCATGGTCAGCTGAAGGAAGTTCAGACTCATCCTCTGTGCCTAAGATATTTAAATCAGGGCAGAAAGAGAACAATGAAAAATAGTGCAGAAAAATGGAGTATCCTCTTTCCTGCACTTTTAGAACAGGATTTTAGGATTCAGCAGGAAAATGCCACTAATAAGATTGTGCTCTATGCTAGGATTAGAAAACCAAAGCTATTGCAGGATTTTTAATGTTTTAATTGAATTGTGTATGGGTTTTCTGGAAACTCTTAAGAGAAGCACCATCGCCCAAGCACCAAAGTGTTTAAAGAGGCAATTGGGGTTTTGAAAGGGATTGGAAGAAGATGGGAGCCAGTTGAAGAAGACTGGAAGAAATTGGAGCATTGGGGACTATGGGCTCACCAATCAAGGGTTTGCTATTATTTACCTGTTTCCGAGATGAAGGAGATGGTGGCCTGGAATCCCCTGAAGACCTGACTTTCATCTGCACGGAAGCTGATTAGCATGACACCAGAGGAGCTCAGCCCAGGTGGGGGTACAGTAAAGCCACAGTACCGAGCTAATCCAATCCCAGCCCAGGAAAGCCAGCAGCATTGCCCAGGACCCCTCAACAATGAGGGCAACATCCAACATTATAGCAAGAAAAAGAAAAGGGAGACCTTTCTCAAAAGCAATTATTGGGGAAAAAAAAATAATAAACTCAGATATACCCAGAGATTTTTTTTGGAAGGAAAGAGGAAGTCTAAATTAGGTATAATTAGCATCAATTCTTTTAAATACATTTTAATCTTCTTCCTGCCCTCAACATCTCAACTGTGATTTAGTCTATGAGATTACTAGGAGTTGAAAAAAAAAAAAAGACCTTAACAATCATCTGCTCCAACCCTTCATTTTCCAAGTGAAGAACCTGAGACCCCAGGAAGTAAATGGCACATTGAAGGTCACACAATGGCAAAACCAGAACCCATACTTAGATATTCAAACTTCCAGTCCAATGCTCTTTCCATCACAAAGCATATAAAGAGTCCATTTCAAGGACCTAGCCATGATTTTCTGTAGCCTCTCCCCAACAGAAATACCATCTAAAAGCATCCCACCTCACCATCCCTCACATTAGAAAGCACTGGAACATACTTTATCTCATGATTCCAGTGCCTTCTGTCTCTCACTTATCTCCAATTTATCTTATCCATAGAGCTTGTTTGTACATAAGTGTTTCTGTGTTGTCTCCACCATTATTAAGAATAGAGACTGTCTTTTGTCTTCCTTGTGTCCCCAGTACTTGGCACAGTGCTTAGCTTACCCTAGACACTTCATGTCTATTGACTGACTAATCTTCATAATCTTTGTGACTTTGCAGTTAGGTGCCACTATACACCCTATTTCATAAATGAGGAAACTGAGGCTGGAGAGGTTAAGTGACTTGATCATAGTCACAAAGTTAGTAAGTTCCAGGCACAGGATTTGAACCTAGGACCTTCTAAATCTAAGTCTAAGAGACTTTCCACTATGCTATGCATGCCTTTCTGCATGCTTAAGCTCTGATGTGGCAGGAACCAAGGGAAGACAAGGAAGGGTATTCTATTAATTTGTTTGTGGCACCATTCACTGTCATAAAAACAGAATATTAAAGATGAACAGGATAGACACTAGTCTAATATGCTTGTGCTATAGATGGGAAAACTGGAGTCTTCCTCTGACTTCTTCATTAGTGGGAACATCCTCCCTCTGCTCTTCTCTCTAATTTCCCTTTCCTCCAAAGCAGAGATGTGTGGCTGAGAAAATCTAGTTGATGAAAAAGAATTAATCCAGTTCTGGGCACTGTTCCCCTACTGCAAACCCTGGTCATCATCCTTCATCCATCCTAAAAAATGGAAACAGAGGATATCAAAGATAAAATGAGACACTAACCTATTTCTTCCTTCCCTTCCACATCATCATACACTGTCACTGAGTCTGAGAGGCAACCATCACTTTCTTCTAGTTCAAAGTTCTGAAATTCAAGCTGAAAAAATGTAAAATTATATACAAAGCCAATGTCATGGTTAGCTAATTTGCAAGTTAGATTAAAAGATGGAATTACATCACCTCCCTGAGGTGAGATTTCTAATAAGTGGGACAAATCCAATCCAAAAAAACATTCATTAAGCACCTACTGTGTGCAAGGCACTGTGCTAAGTGAAGGAGGAAAGGAAAAGATAGGGATAGGAGCTGTGATTTCACTGGTTAGGGAATTCCTAGATAATAATGATAAGAGATGATGATGATGATGATGATGATGATGATGATAGTTAGCATTTATAGAGCACTTTAAGGTTTGCAAAGCACTTTACAGGTATTTCATCTTATCCTTACAATGATTGGAGGTAAGGGCTTATTATTATCCTCATTTAACCAATGACAAAACTGAGATAAGATATAGAGGGGTTAAGTGACTTGCCCAGAGTCACACAGATAATTACAGAGTCATACAGAGTCTGAGATGGGATTTAAATTCAGGACTTCCTAGCCCCAAATCCAATGTTCTATCCTAGCTGTCTACAATGATGAGGAAATTCATAAAGGCTGGTCCAGGGTATGCAATTTGTGGTTGTTCAGTCATTTTCAGTTATGTCCAACTCCATTTGGGGTTTTCTTGACAAAGATACTAGATTGGTTTGTCATTTCCTTATCCAGTTCATTGTACAGATGAGTAACTGAGGGAAACATGGTTAAATGACTTGTGCAGTGTCACACAACTAGTATTTTTCCCCTAATGTCAACATTAAGTACACAGAAACAGTAGCTTAATAAATCTCAGTCCCATTGGTACCTGATTTCCAAAGAGGAAGTATTTTAGAGCTTAGTCTCTGGGAAAATCTGGTTCAGTGCATGCCTCTTGGGCTCACAGAGTTGGAAGAAAACTTAGAGATCCCCTACTCCAAAACAGTTCCAAACAGTAAAGTTCATACATGAACTCAGGGTTTGTGGCTCCAAATGCAGTCTTCTTTCTACACCACACCATCACTTCACATTTAGATAGATCTTAAATGTAGCTAAGTTCAAAACTGAAAACAAATATAATTCTAAAGCGTATGCCAAGGGTGATGACTTCCTCTAAATGTAAGAAAGGTGACTAGAAAAAAAACCCTCAAAATAGTACACCTAGAAGGAACTTGATAGATGATCTCACCCACCCACTCTGTCATAGACATGAAATTACTTGCCTGAGGTCTCAGGGCTAGCAAGTAGCAGAGCACAGGAGGATCTTCTAAATTCCACTCTAGTGTTCTGTTAACTAAACCACACTGACATAACAATCTCTTAATCTGGTTGGAGACAAAGCCTAGAATAGACTCATAATATGTTCAAACAGTTTAGCACTTTGGGGATAATATAGTCCAACTCCCTCTTTTTACAGAGGATAAAACTGAGTCCTTGAAAGGGGAAATGATTTCTCCAAGGTCACACGGATAATAAATAGCTGAAGTAGGACATTTTCTCATTTGGTACACCAGCTCTGCTTGCAGGCTAAAAACACGTTTTTCAATTCTGTTTTTAAATTCTTACTCTATTTCCTTCCTTCTTTTCTTCTTTGAAGTTTCCAAATGTTTTATTCACTCTTTTGGATGGACTAGAAATAAGTGTTTCCTCCTCCTCTTCCTCCTCCTCCTCCTCTTCCTTTTCCTCCTCCTCCACCTCCTCCTCCTCCTCCTTCTCCTCTTCCTCTCCATCACCACCATCGTCTTCCTCCTCCTCCTCCTCCTATTGCTCCTGCTCCTGCTCCTGCTCCTGCTCCTGCCGCTGCTGCTTCACCCTCCGTTCCCTTGGAGTGGACCATCCTGGTACCTCTTTTGGGAAGCGGCGGCTGAGGAGACACCCCCCCCCCAACCCCGGACTGGCCATGGCCCACGAAAAGCCAAAGCGCTTAGTCCCTGGCATGTAGTAAACAATCAATAAATGCTTGGCCCGGATTCAAATCCCGACTTTGATTTGTATACCTCGGGGACCTTGGGCAAGAAGGAATCAAGACTGAAAACAACGACCACATTAATTTGAAGGTGGCAGGGCAAGATGGTTTAGTGGTGTAATTTAAGATTAAGAGGCACACACCACTTAGTAAACTAATGAAAGCCTATTGTGAACGACAGGGTTTGTCAATGAGGCACATCAGATTCCGATTTGATGGCAGACAATCAATGAAACAGACACACCTGCACAGTTGGAAATGGAGGATGAAGATACAACTGATCTATTCCAGCAGCAGACAGGCCGGGCTTACTAAAAAAAGAATCTACAGCTCTACTCCAGAACTAAGCTCCCAAGGAAAACAATATATTCACAACTAGAAAACCAAGATTTGCTTCATCCACATCCTGACTACTGCAGTATAGTTTTCTCTCTTCTTTGATTCCCTTCCCCATTCCTTTATCGTACATAAAGTAACTGGTGTATGTGCACAGGCATAATGCATATTTTTTTAACTAAATGACCAGATGATATGCTTCGGTGAACATCAAATGGAAATGGGGCGGGGAAAAAACAAACTGGTTCTGTGAAAATATCCCTTTTCTCCGTTGATGGCATTCTCATTCAACTTTTATCTTTATATTCCAGTAAGTTATTTTGCTCTCACTGTTTAATAACAACAACAACAAAATCCTTGCATACCTTGTTTGATTGGATAATTTCAATGTTTTTCTTTTATCATTGTAAAACCAAGGACGATTTTATATCTTTTTTGTACATAGCTGTTACATGTAGGGCAATCTCTGTCTCCCAATAGGGATAAATTACTATAAAGAAATTGATCCTAGATAGTTTTCCCTTCAAGTCAAACATCTTGTTATTTAAATAAACTCCTTGTTTAGAAAAAGAAAGAAAGAAAGAAGTGTTTCCACTACAGAAAAGAAAGTTATTACAATACATTTTCATGGATGGGAAGTGGATTCCTGAAGACATCTAGAAAAGAGTAAAAGCTTAGAAAAAAACAGCCGAATAATGGAATTTTGTTCTTTGTATGAAGTTTGCAAAAATGTGCTAAATCACTCTTAATTAGAGAAATGCAAATTAAAACAATTCTATGTCACCTCATCCCTATAAGATTGGCTGACATATCAGAATGGGAAAATGGCAAATGTTGGAGGGGATCTGTAAAAATTGGGACACTAACACACTGTTGTTGGAGTTGTGAACTGGCCCAACCATTCTGGTGAACAATTTGGAACTATGTCCAAATGGCTACAAAACTCTATATTACTTTGGCCCAGTAATACTATTAGTAGGTCTATAACCCAAAAGAATCAAAGGGAAGGGAAAGGGACCTGTTTGTACAAAAATATTTGTTGTAGCTTTTTTTGTGGTGACCAAGAATTGGGATTTGAGGAGAATAAACATCACCTGAGGAATGACTGAACAAGTTGTAGTATATGACCATGATGGAATATTATCAAGCTATAAAAATGATGAGCAGGATAGTTTCAGAAAAACCTGGAAGGACCTATATGACCTGATGCAAAGTGAAGTGAGCAGAACTAGGAGAACATTGTACATAGTAACAGGAATATTGTAATGATGATCAGTTGTAAAAGATTTAGCTACTCTGATCAAGACAATGATCCAAGACAATTCTAAAGAATCCGTGATGAAAAATGCAATGAGCCTGTAGACTGGAGAGAGAACTAATAAACTCTGAGAACAGATTGAAGCACATTTTTTTGCTCTCTTTGTTTTTCTTGGTTTGTGGGTGTGTTTTCTTTTGCCACGTGGCTAATATGGAAATATGTCTTGAATGACATTAAATATAAAATCAACGTCATATTGCTTGCCTTCTCAAGAGTTTGGGGGGAGATGCAGGAAGGGAGAGGATTTGGGACTCAGGTTTTTTTAAGTGAATGTTAACAATTTTTAATGTATAGAAAATATTTACTTAAATAAAAAAGACATTTTAAAAAATAAAGTACTTTGTAAAAAATTGAAATAAAAAATGAAAAGAAAAGAGTGAGGAAAGAATTCAATACCCAAGATTTCTTCTCTTGGGTTTGTTCTTAGTCTCTTTCTCTTCTGATGTTTTGCTTTCAAGTTTTTTTACTAATATCTCTTCTAGTTTTGGGGCAACATTATCAGCACTACCCTTTTTGCTGGTCCTCTTTTCTCTCTTCTATCTCATTCCTACATTCTTCAAATTTTTCCTTATACTTCTCAGCAATTTCTGCATTTAGGAAACATTGCCAGCAGTGTTCAGGCTCCTAACTTTCATCAGCTAAGTGTGTGTGTGTGTGTGTGTGTGTGTGTGTGTGTGTGTGTGTGAATGTGTGAGTGCAAATGTGTTCCAGACTCAACTCTATCACTTAGCCTTCAGCTCCATCAATGGTGTTAATAGACTCTTAAAGAGTTTCATCCCTTCTTGTGAGTAGGAAATTCATTCTTTTCTTCCTGTGTTTCATTATTTTCACCTCACCACTCCCTGTTCTTTCCATTCTAGAAGATTATTCTCAAGTGAAAATTGGAATGGATTTGTTTTCATCTTAAAGACATCCTCTCTGTATTCTTCAGGTATCTTTATCTCCTACTGAGGAAAAGAAGCTAAGGATCAAATTAAGGTTTATGGTTCAAGTCATCCTCATTGTCTGTGAAAATTTCATAATACACATGAGTTTCCTTGCCATTGAAGCTGGAAGCAAAGAGACCAATGGCTGAGCAGTTGTGGTGGTGGCTGTGGCAACTGCAGTGCACGGTCAATGCCTCATCTCTCTTTCTTTCATTTAAATCCATAGTAATCCTTTGTATCCAGTAACAAACTGCAGATATCTGTTATTGATACCTAATTCAATAATCATGGAATCCTAGACTCTTGAGGCTGGAAGGGAACTTAGAATTCCAGCCCTTCTATCCATTGTAAGAATCTTTCTATCTTATTGTTTCCTCTTAAGATACTAAGCTGCTCCTCCATTGTGGATCTTCTGTGTTATATCTACTATCTTCCATAGTTACCTTGGCTTACAGTTTTATTGGAGAACTTTCTCTCTCCCTTTCAAATTGTCTCTTAATTGACTCAGTGGTTCTCCAGGCACCTTGTTCCTGGTATTTTTAAGATATTTTCTTTTCCTTAGCAGAGCAGTCAAATCTTCATCAAAATCATTTATGTTGTCAGCTATTTTCTTTTGATTCTAAGATCTTTAACTGCAAAACAAACTGAAAACATCACCTATGCCCAGAAATATTGAAACTTCCTACACAGGAATTTGTAGTCACACAAAATGTTCTCCACATTTCTTCTGTTTATATCATTTCTCTCCACATTGAGACAGCAGAAAGGGGTGGCAGTGGGTGAATTTGCTAAGTCCTACACACTGTTTAGTCTGGTCTTTGACACACATTCAAGGAAATATGTGTCTCCCAATTATCACTGTCAGGACTAAAGAAGTTTGCCACTCAGAAGAGAGCAGAATGGATTACCAAAAATATTTTTTCCTGGGGGGAATCAGAGAGAATGACCTGAGAATAACTTTTCTATGTCAGACAAGATGCTGCCTATCAGTATGAAGATTCCTTTGAAATGCAAATGAACTTTGTTGAGTCTTTTGCACAATTAAATTCAATTCAAAAAAACATTTATTAAGCATTTTTTAAAGCACTGTCATTGACTTTGGGAATAAAAAAAAATAACAAAATGGCCACTGACCTTTATAAGCTTAAAGAGTTATGCTGCAACATGTTCAAAGATAAGTATAATACGAAGGATTTTTGAAAACAGAGAGAAGATTAGCAAATGGGAGGATTAGAGAAGATTATGTAGAGAATACGGCATGCAATCTGAGCTTTTAGAAGAGGATTCTACAACACAGAGATGAGAAAAAAGTTCATTCCAGATGTTTCAGACATCTTATATAAATGCATAGTGGCAGGAGATAGAATGTCTCATTCAGGGAAAAGTCAGTGGTCAAATTTAGCCAGAATGTACAATGCACGAAGAGAAATAATAGGAAATAAAACTGGACATGTAAACAAGGGTCATATTATAGAGGGCTTTAAATGCTAGACCAGGGAAGGGTCATTTTATCCTAGAAGCAAGAGTGAGCCACTGAAGGTTTTTGAGTAATAAAGTAATATATTTAAATATGTTCCTTTAGAAGATTATTTTAGTAACTGTGTAGAAGGATTGAAGAAGGAAGAAACTGGAAGTAGGGAAAACATTAAGGAGGTTATTATAATAGTCCAAGAGAAAGCAGATGAGGATTTGAACTAGGTGATGCCTATGATAATGTAAGAAAGAAGCACATGCAAGAGATGCTGTGGATGTAGAACTGACAAAATTTGGCAAGCAATTTGCTACAGGAAGTAAGGGACAAGAAACAGTCAAAGATGACTAAAGTTTGGAACTGAAGTGATTTTTAAGTTGGTGATGCCCTGAAAAGAAATAGGAAAGTTTTGAGGAGTGTGCTTATGAGGGAAGGCATTGAGTTCCATTTTGACTGTATTGAGCTTGAGAATCCAATAGGACATTCAGTCAAGTAAAGTACAACTGGAATTCAGTAGAGACAGAGATATGCATTGCTGTTCAGTCATTTGTCATGTTCAACTCTTTGTGACAGCCTTTGGGATTTTTTTGGCAAAGATACTAGATTGGCTTGTCCTTTCCTTCTCCAGTACATTTTTACAGATGAGGAACTGAAGCAAACAGGATTAAGTGACTCGCCAAGGGTCACACATCTATTAAGCGTCTGAGGTCAAATTTGAACTCAGAAAGAAGAGTATTCCTGACTTCAGGCCTAGCACTCAATCCATTGCATCACCTAGCTGCTCCAGAGATATGGAAGGCATCTGTATACAGATGATAATTGCACCCATGGATGCAGATTAAATCATCAAATGAAAGTGTGTATAGAAAAGAGAGAAGAGGGACAAAGACAGACTCTTTGGAAATATACATGTTTAAGGTAAAGAGATGAATGATTATTCAGCAATGTATATCGGACTGGTAGAATCAAACAGATAGGAAAACAAAAAAAAGAACAATGTTACAAAAATCAGGTGAGGAGCCATGGATAAATTAGATTCTATTGTGATTGTGTCTTCTTACCTGGATTCTAATAATAGCTCTATTACTGATTCAGGTGCTGCTCAACTATCAACTATTCCTTTTCTTTTTACTGATTATTTTATTTTTCCCAAATTACTCGTTTAAATCATTTTTTCATATTTTTTAAAGTTTTGAGTTCCAAATTCTATCCCTCCCTCCTAGCTTGCCCTCCCCCCTCCCTGAGAAGGCAAGCAATCTGATATAGGTCATACACGTGCAATTACGTAAAACATTTCCACATTAGTCATTTCTTACAAGAAGACAAAAGAAAAGAAAGAGAGAGAGAGGGAGAGAGAGAGAGAGAAAGAAAGAAAGAAAGAAAGAAAGAAAGAAAGAAAGAAAGAAAGAAAGAAAGAAAGGAGGGAGGGAAAGGAAGGAAGGAAGGAAGGAAGGAAGGAAGGAAGGAAGGAGGGAAAGGAGGGAGGAAGGGAGGAAGGAAGGAAGGAAAGAAGGAAGATTGTATGCTTCAGTCTGTATTCAAACAATAACAGTTCTTTCTCTGGAGGCAGATAGCATGTTTCATCATGAGTCCTTTGAGCTTGTATTGGATTGTTGTATTGCTGAGAATAGCTAAATTATTCACAGTTCTACTCAACTATTCTAAGACTCAATTTCCTCACTCGTGACATGGGGACAATTTGAGATATCCTACCTACTTCTTTACCTAGCATTTAAAGTCATCAACAAATAATCTCACCTTTGTAGTATTATTGTATTTTATTCTCTTTCATACACTCTCCAAGAACTGCTTTTACTGGTTGTTTCCCATATAAACAATTCTATCTCTTTTCTCTGTGTCTTTTCACAAGTGCTACTCCCTGTCTCAAATGCACCACCTCTGCCTCAAAGAATCCACAGCTTCCTTCAAAGCACAGTGAAGGAGCCACCTTCTATTTGAGACCTTTCTTGGCCACCACCACCATCTTATATCAGTTATTAGCACTCTTTTCCTCTATACATCAGTTGGAAGGGAATTGACACTGTGGGAAAGCTTTATGGCAGTTAGCCCTGAGTGGCTGGAAAGCTAAATCTGTTGCTTAGAGACCAGATATGTTTAATGCTTAACTTGGGACCTGAATTATGCTGACCAGAAACCCTGTCAGATCCAAAGATTCTTGCAAAGAATGTGAAGTGTTTTATCCTACTATATATCTCAAGCAACACATGTTTTATCTGAAAATTGCCTCCATGTTGGCCAGTCAGGTACTGTTTCCTTGTTCCTTTGTTTGAATCCTATATAACATGCAAATTACAAATGGGGGGGGGGGAGGTGGACCACCCTTTTTTTTTGCCTTTCTTCTCTTCTGAATTACTTAACACACTTCTTTCTAAATTATTTCAGTTTAGGAATCTTCTGCTGTCAGCGAAAAACATAACCAAAATACTAAGAACCATCTGTCAATAGATAAGCAATAAAAGAATATGAACAGTTTTTATAAAAAGTATTAAATTTTCATAAATTATCATAAAAATTGTAAACAACAATCAACCACACAAAAACATGTTCCAAATCACAAATAGTAATATATACATACATGTGTATATATATGTGGATGTATGCACCCACATCCACAACCATTCACTCTGAGGTTCTACCTCATTCTGTGCATAATGGAAAAGATGAAAAGAAGAATCATCGATGTTGAAGGTCTCTGAGGAGACCAATGCACTAATGTATAATGACAGACCAGTAAAGTGGTCCAAACAGTCTAGATTTCAATCCAGAATTATGCAGAAAAAAAGACAGGGCTAAACCGCACCTTCCCTTTGACCCAATGATTCTTTACCTGAGTATAAAAGCTAAAGAAAGCAAAGACCAAAATAGAGACCCAATACATGTGGCGAATATTCAGAGCAGTGCTCTTTGTGCTAATAAAGAACTAAATACAAGGTAGGTAGTCATCAAATGTGGATTTGAGTGGGGAGGGGAGGCTATAGCATATAAATGTAGTAGAGTCCCATAGTACAGTAAGAAATAATGGATATGAGGAATATCTAAAAGGAGGAAGATTTATGTCACCTGATGCAGAGCAGATAAGCACAATCAAGAGAACAATGTATAAATACAACAATAAAGTAAAAATTAAATTTAAGTTAAACTCTAATTTCAGTGATTCCACATTGCTACTATCTCCAAAGAACACTTGTACAACAAAAGAGGTAGAGACGCTGGGAAATCATGTTTCCATTCTTCTGTAAAGCTAAGAGAAGAGGAGCCCAGAAGAATGAGAGGAGTAGGAGCAAACAAGTGATACAATACCTGGAGTGGTGAATGAAAAGCAAGGGGTAAATGGGAAACTGGAGAACTATCCCTATAGGGTTACAACAGCAGAAGGCTCTGTTCTCCTACAAGTGGTAATAAGATTCTTCCTTAATATTCCACTGAATATGAGTTGTTGTTTCTTGGGAGATCCAGAAGCCTTCTTCCTGGACATTTTATCAAATTGACTGAAAAGAGATGGGGACCCTTAAAAGTGAACTTCTGATGACATAATAACAAATTATCTCATTGAGAAAGAAAATGTGAGACATCTAAAGGAACAAATGTGACCACACAGAAGCTCTCTAATAAGCTAAAATTTTAAATGAACAAGTAGGAAAGAAAGAAGGCAAGATAAAGCAAAGAACAAAGCCAAAAAGTGGAAAGGAATTGTAAAAGTGGTATCAGAAAAGCTAACACTGAATATAATGGTCATTCTAGAAAGGGTTGAACTAGCTGCCTTCTAAGGGGGCCTAAACTGCTTAAGATCCTAGTTGTATTTCTCCCAACTCAAAAAGAGATGAAGGTATCCTGGGACTCAAAATGGAAAGCAGAAGTCTTTAATCTCTCTGTAGAGAATTGTAGATGGGGAGTGGAGACAGCATCAGCTGTAATAACAACAGCAGTAGATTGAAAAGCCTTTGCATGACACTGACTCAAAAGCTTACAGTGACTGAAGCATGTTCCTTTCCCTGAATTACCAACTTGCTAGTTTATTAAGAGAACCCAACAAGGTATTACTGAATAGCACCTACTCAGAAAAACTTTTGGAGTAAAAGTAAATTATTTCTCCCTTCTGTTCTGTTGTCTCTTGCAACAGGAGGCATGGTTAATTACCAAGTGTTTCTTTGTTGCTTTAAATTTAATTAATTATTTGCATTTTTTAAAAATTGTTTTCTAGGGCTGCTAGGTGGTGCAGTGAATAGAGCACCCACCCTGGAGTCAGGAGGACCTGAGTTCAAATTCAACCTCAGAGGCTTGACACACTTATTAGCCATGTGACTTTGGGCAAATCACGTAACCCCAATTGCCCTCCAAAAAAAACAAAAAAATTTGTTCTCTAGCTAAAAATATAGTAATTTTAATTATTTACTGAGTTTGGTGCTTTTACTAAAGAGAGTATGATAAGGAAGTGAACTTTGCATAATTGATTAAACAAGATTCAACCATATGGGAAATCTCCTTCCCAAGTTTGGGAAATAAAACATCTGGGGACTTAAAGTTGTATGAATGTTGTCAACAATGTATTTTTCAGCTTTCTAAATTTGCAGAGAAGAGTGAAAGATGCAAGATTCTTGTGCTAGATTAAAACCTTCATGAGTTAATCTCATTATCTCCAAGTAGAAAGGCTTACAAAACACAATAGAGGCACTGAAAATTGTTTGAAAGCTATATTTAAGGAAATAAAGTCAAACCAGAAAGAACAATACCATTACCTAAAAAGATTTTGTTAGTAGATTAAAGAAGGAAAGCAAAACTCTTTCACCCCTACTTTGCTCCCATGTTCTCCATCAAATGTAATTATTTTCAAACTACAAAGGTCAGAACATCATTAATAAGAAATTGAAGCCCAACATAAGAGAGTTTCCATTCACTCCCATAGCTTTGATAATCTCTATGCTGATGAGCACCAAATTCCCTCATTTTCAACCTTCACTTCAAATTTACCATGACCAAAACTGAACTCACTATCTCTTCTACAAAGCTTTTCACTCCAACTAACTTCTCTAATTATGTTAATGGCACCCTAGTCTCTAGAGTTCAAAACTTTGGAGTTATCTTTGACCTTTCCCTCTCCCTCACTCACTCCTACCATGCCCAATAAGTTTGGAGATGTATCTAACCTAACACCACAATGGCTCTTTATACATCCCTTTCTCCCCATTCCCGCAGCAACCAGTCTAGTTCAGGTCCTCATCACCTCTTCTTTGAATAGTTTTAAGAGCCTTATAATTGGTCTCTCTACCCCTAGTCTCACCCCCCTCTCCAAAACACCTCTTACATGTGCCAAAATAACTTTCCTAATTCAAAGACCTGGTAATGTCTTTGCAATGCTCAAAAATTTTCCCTTAAACTTAATTCCATAGCCTTTCCTAAAGAGTTTTCATTAGTCAACCACATCTGGATTATTGTCATCTGTCCTGGTATTAGGCATTATTTTAGAAGGTTGGATTTTGTCGAGAAGAAGGTGACTGGAGTAATGGGATAGTGAAACTAGTGTTCCTTCTGATTCTTTTGGGATGTCAACCTCCAAATACAAAGAAATAAAACAGCAATAAAACCACAAAGCAGAAAGTACATGAAAAGAGTTTTTGTGTCAATCAAAACATTTTATAAGGAAGCTAATCTGACTCATATATAATGATGTCCATAGCTGTTAACACGGTAATTAGGCAAAATGGTAAACAATTTGTTGACACAGAGCTGAGGAAGTAATAGTAGTTCTGCAGTGAAGAACGCAGTGAAAATTGGAGATTATATCTGAAGCAGCTAGTCACTGCTCCCTAATAGTAGAAGCCACTTTTTAAATAGAAAACATAATTATTGCAGCACTCAGTGGGGTCAGATCCTAACAGAACTTCAGGTTAGCCAAGAAACCTTTCCTTTACTCTAAAATTGCTGAAGTGGTTGGGATAAAGGGAGAACGGTGCTACTCATATGAACTGACTTCATGGTATCCATACCAGCTGACCATGCCAAATAGGTGTAAAATGGTATGTTTCAGACTTCATGAAAAACTTGAATCTCAATGAGAGCTATGGTCATCTTACATATTGAGTTTCAAGATGTGTATTTGTGATTGTTTCTGAGTTTCTCAGTGACTCATCACAGAAGGGACAAAGAACTACCGAGAATGTGTCCAGTAACCCAATTGTACCAATTAGTAGATAAAACAATAATCCTTACCTTGAATGGAAGAAAACAAATGTTTTTGCCATCTTGTGTAGGAAATAGGTAACTTTTAACTGAGCACTAACTGTTCTAGGCAGTAACGATGAACCCATCTATAAGGGTGGTACCTTAACAATGTGGTCTTCGGGAGCATGAATAATCCAGCGACAATAGATCAGATTTGTATAGACATCCGGATAGTGCAAACTTTGTATTAGCCCTTCTTCAAAAAGGACAGTTAAAGCAACACAACCAAAATCTAGAATAAGAACCAAAAGTAAAGGTTTTTCTCTCCATCTTATCACATAGGAGCTTTCATTTGAGAGCAAATGAGATTGCATTAAATCTTTAACATTCCATCACTATCTCCAAGGGTGCCCTCATTTTGGTGTGCATAGTTTCTTATCAGAATGGTCACCAGGACAAAGATACAGAGATGCATTCAGTGCCCAATATACTCCCTTGTCTGCCACAAATTTAAGTTCAATTTCCACGCTCTGTTTAACAATCAGTGCTTGGGGACATAGATGTACCCCATTTGCTTTCACCACTGTGTTCACTGTTGTTGTTTTTGTTCAGTCATGTCTGACTTTTCATGACCTGATCTTGAGGTTCCCTTGGCAAAGATACTAGAGCGATTTGCCATTTCCCTCTCCAGATCCTTTTTACAGATGAGGAAACAGGCAAACAGTGATTTGATCAGGGTCATACAGCTAGTAAGTGTGTAAGGTTGGATTTGAACTCATGCCTTCCTGACTCCACACCCAATACTCCATTCCATGTGCCACCTAGCTGCAGTGCATGATGTTAGAACAGCCCTACACCCAAGATACTGGGGCCACAGTTTTTCACCTGAGCTGCAAAGTAAAGAAGTGAAGTAAATTACTTTACCAGGAGAATGATTTGGTTTAAGAGCTTTGTAGGTAAGTACAAATCCAGTGCCATACTCTGTAGCATCAGAGACAAACTTCAGCCTTACTGAGCTGGAGCTAATGAAGATTGGTGAAGGGACAGCCACACCACAGAACTTCCCTGCAACATATCATCAAAGATTCTCAGTTCAGAATCTAGCAAGGAAAAACAAAGGTACTTCCTCAGTTGATTGAAGTTCTAAAGAGGAATTGTTTACATTGCAGCACCTCAACCCTCTGGACACTCTAACCCCTCTCCTGGATTCATTCCTACCTCCCGATACCAACCCCATCCCTTTCCATTACTAAGGCACTTTACAATGACTAGTCCATATTTCTCTCCACACTCAAGAACATAGGTGAGTCACTAAGGTTGGATCAGTCAGTCACAATGGATTGTAGGACCAGAAATTTAGATGTGGACAGTACCATCTAGTTCCATCCCTTTACTTTACAAATGAAGAAACTAAGGCCCAGTAAAGCTAAAGAGGTCACACAGGCAATAAAGGATACAGCCTTGATTCAAATCCAGGTCCCCCAAATCTACATCCATAGCAACACAACCAACAAGGAGGTTAGAAAACTAGGTTCCTGATTAAAAATTCCTGGAGCAGGCTGGAATCATAATGACCCTCAGCTGGCATTTCTATAGGAGGCTTCGTGTAACAGCCAATATAAATACCAGTCCTTGACAAATTAAAGCACATCCCATGTTTTACTTTCATAACCATCCTGATAACATCCTTGCTAAGCCTGGATTTTGGAATCAGAAAACTTGAATTTTTTAATTTAAAAAGCTTCAGCTTCCCTACTGTTCCCAGTTTCCCCAAGCCATCTCTCACTTTTCAACATGAAAAAAGCTTTAAAATATGGTGAAAATACACAGAAATGCAGTTCTCATAAGCCAATCCATCATCAGCACCACAAGCCATCAGAGACTTCTGAGTACCAGTGAGTTCAAGCCTTCCCCCTCCACAAATGCTCATTAGGCACTGGTTTCTTCATGGTAGTGCAATGGAAATCCACTCACCAATGAGCTTGTCTTCTAATGAATATACAGATAGGGAATCCTGATGACAAAACTCCTCAAATTCCACATCCAAGTGGGAGAAATTGAGCCAGATGTGCATCTGCCCTATGACATGCACAGTCCAGACACACAACCTACAGACACACAGTGAGAAAAGAGGTTGCGGTTTCTCAATGGCATGTGCAGCATATGATAATCAAACAGAAGCAGTTGGACTTGGGAAAAGGGAATAACTGAATGGTGCTTACTCACTCATCACTTCCATAGAACTGGTGGGGATGTCTTGGGAAGCGGAGCTGCCCCTCAGGCCCTGAGAGCTGGCCATCTTGGTCACTGCACAGGGCTTAGAAAGGAAGCCAAGGAAGAGCAGCATTGGCCAGTGATAAGTAGCACTATTTAAACAATAAAAAATGAACAAACCACTCTGGCTATAGCTATGGGCTCTGGGTTTGTGCTGCTGGTGACATTGTGTGTCCTAGGTAAGACTGCGTGGGGAGTCTTTGCATCTGACGAGGGCCTGATGCCAAGTGAGAGAAACAAGGGCAGTGAAGCTTAGTTCCTGTTGGATGCAGGCATGCCAAGTCCTGCAGGGGCCACCTGGTAGAGACCAAGATGAACATGAGAAGTGACTGTACATGACACCTTCATAATAAATCCTTACAGGCTACCTCTTAACTCATTTCATCTTTCAGATGTGACCATGGAGGTCATCCTCTCATCCAGACCTATTACTTACTGAAACTAGAAACAGACATCTGTTCAACTATAAGAGGACTCTCCCCCAATATTCAGAAACATAAATGAGCTTATTGTTTCATTGGGTCATAGATTTAGAACTGGAAGGCACCGAAGTGATTAGTTAGTCCAACCCTGCTCATTTTATAGATGACAAAACCAAGACCCATAAAGGTTAAATGAAAAGTGAACAGTTACAGAGGTACTAAGTATCTGAGCAGAGATCTGAATTTAGGTTCTCAAACTAAAAATCCAACATTCTTTCTACTTCATCAGTAAGTTGTTGCTTACCCACAGAGCTTTTCATCCTCTGCCCTGGGTGAAGAAAGAGAAAGCCTTTTAATACAACCATATTTATGAAAATCCTGCCCCAATTCATCCAATAGTTTTAGAAATAATCATCATAACTGGCATTTATTTATGTAACAACTTACAAATAATAATCGTGCATATTTATATGATACTTTACAATTTAGTAATAACTAATATTTATAAAATATTTTAACATTTACAAAGAGATCTTTGCCCACTATCCCATTTGAGCTTTACAACAGCCCCGTGGGGTAGGTGCTATATGTAGATCATGGAAGGATCATGGAAGCAAAGATTTCAAGTTGGAAGTGATACCATTTTATGAATGCAGAAATTGAGACTCAGTGAGGTCAAGTGACTTGTCCAAGGTCCCACAGGTAACAAAACTGGGATTTGAACCCTCTGTCCATCTCTAAATCCAGTCCTCCTTTCACCACAACATGCTACATCTTTCAACCTACCCACCCTCTTAGCCTGGGTATCCAAACTATACCTTTCATTGTGGTATGAAAATTAATATTTTAATGTATGTTTCTCACATGTCAAGTTGACAGAAGCATATATTGAAGAAAAAGAATGAAGTTCAAGAAATAAGTTCTCATTTCAGATCTCTTGTTTACTATGTTACCTTAAGTAGGTCATCTAACATCTCTATGCCAACTTCACAAAGCCTTTGCGAGGTTAAAATGAGATCATAAATATAAGGCATTTTCTAAAATCTATAAAAGGTTTTTCATTGTTATTTGACCATCACCACAGGCAGATCAAAGCACTTATTAAATCTGACTAATACCCTGATTTCTGATTTTTTTTCTAAAAAGTTATTTTTTGTCCCTTGGAAAGCTTCCTAGATGAAGTAGTATTTGAGTTGGGCTTTAAAAGATAGGTAAGAACTAAATGGGCAAAAGTGGGAAGGGATAAGCATTCTTGAAACTAGAAACAGCCTGAACAAAGACACAGAGATGTTAAGATAAACTATAGTGGAGAGGGGAAGGGTAGAGAACTGTCATAGTATCAGAGATTTGGAGTTAATAGGAACCATAAGTATTAAATCCAATCCCCTTGTTTTTTATATGAGGAAACTAAGGGAGAGAGAGATTAAGTAACAAGCTTAGACCCATACAGCTAGTGTGTGTGGGATGAGATATAAGCCTATGCCTTCCTGAAGTCAAGTTCAATACCCTATCTACCACGCCATGCCACCTATAAGTCAGTTGGACTAGAGCAGGGGTAAGGAACCTGCAGCCTCGAGGCCACTGTGACCCTCTAGGTCCTCAAGTGCAGCCTCTGACTGAATCACTTTGAAAGAAGTGAAGTTTGGATTCAGTCAAGGGGCCATATGTGACCTCAAGGCCACAAGTTTCCCATCCCTGGACTAGAACATATTATTTGGAAGGGAGTTTTAGGAAAAAAGACAGGAAAGATAGGGTGATGTTGAGTTGCAGAGGCCCTCAAATGACAGACTTTCCTCGTGAAAAATCAAGGGATCACTGGAAATTTTTGAGCAGGAAAAATGGGCTCAGATCTAGGAATTTTAAAAAGATTATTCTGGAAGCACTGTGAAGGATGGATTGATGAGGAGAAGAGTGAAAATGGTCAACTGTAAGACAATTATCTTACAATCCAAATGAGAGGTAATGAAGGCCTGAACTAGGGTGGTGGCAAT
>CM053583.1:50682020-50700156 GCA_028627135.1 Pseudochirops cupreus | reverse complement strand
CTACATGCTCTCATTCTTTTCCATGTTTGATTTCATTTCTTCTTTCCCATTGTTCACTCCATTGGTTACAACCCTTCCATACAACCAGACTAACGTCCAATGTGAAAGTATTTGCAGATCCAATACTTGCATGCCGCCATGGGTGGGTGGGAGGGGAGAGGAAGGGGAGAAAATTTGAAACTCAAGGGATTGTAGAACTGAATCTTGTTAACTAAAAGTAAATAAACAAATGAATTAAAAATAAAAATAAATAAAATTTTTAAAAAAGGAAAAAAAAAAGATTAAGTGAATGGGAGATGATGCCACAGACAGAAATAATAAAGAAAATCCATTTTGAAGGAGAAAGATAGTGAAGTATGTTTGAAGTATATTCAGCTATATTTGGCAGTGGGATATCTAGGTGCAGATGTCTCATGGCACTTGGAATTGCAAGACTAAATGAAATTCAAAAGAAAGATCAGAATCGCTTACGTAAATTTGATAGTCATCTGTATAGCTGTGTTATTTGAAGTCTTGGAGGTAGATAAGATCATCAGAGTACAGATAGAAAATAAGAGGCTGAGGGATGGATTCTTAGAACACACCCAAATTAAAGGGTGAGGAAGAAGATGATGATCCAGCAAATGGAAACCAAGAAAGAATGACTAGAGAGGTATCTAGAAAACCAGGAAATTGTTATATCCCTGAAGCCAAAGAAGGAAAAGATAGATCAAAGGGTCATCAACAGATAATATAGCTAATTCACAAACTTCAGTTGTGACATATCCACATAGTTACAGAATGTTAGAATAGAAGAGACCTTGGAAATTTCTAATCTAACACCTCATTTTATTGCAAGGGATCTTGCTAATAACTTAATCAAAAAGGAAGATACAATAGAACATCAGAAACCAATGTATTACTAATTATTACTACAGGAATGTCTAAAAACTTTTAAACTTAACTGTTAAATTATTATTTTAATTTTCCATTAAGCCTTTAAATTAAGTACATTTTATTCTGGATGGACATCTTGAGAATAAAAAGTTCCTATATGCTCTGTGAGGCACAAAAGCATAATTTGGAGCCTGCCTTCCCTCTAAATTCTGTAGGTCCCAACTTCCAACCCTACAAACTCTTTGACCCCACCAAAAGAGTCACTACAACTTGGGTCTCCACAAGATATTGGCTTTATTACCCATTTCAATAGTGTTGTGAATCCAGGGAAGCACCTTGGTCAGGTCTGTAAAGACCCCTGGAGTTCCTCTGTAACTGGCAATTTTCTGACAGTTGTGCCTCCAGCTGCGAGCACATCCCATCCCCCAGGAAGTCACACCAGCTAGAGTCCAGGCCCCATGCTTATTCCTGCACATCAGGGAGCCCCCTGAATCACCCTATAGGAAGAGAAACTCTGTTGTCATCAATGTCAGCATCAGTACCCAGTAGAACTTCTTCCATTCATGGCCTTGGGAATTCTATAAGAATAACCAGGAAGCTTCCTTAAACTCTGGGTTAAATGAGTTCTGGGGAATGGGGATAGCATAAATGAAATACCCAGATAGTCCTCAAAACTTATTTTAGCCTACACTTTCACCCTCTTTGTTTCCTCTAGTTGTTTCTTCAGTCATCAGGAAGGAATAAATATTCCTAAGTAAAGTTTCTCTATTTCTCCCTTCCCAGATCCCATGGCTGAAACCCAAGAAACAAGAAAATGATGGTAAGGTTACCAGCTCAGTGTTTAGGACTGGAGCTAGTCAGATTAGGTGCTTGATAAATGTTTGTTGACTTGTCAACAAGAGACTGGAAGAATAGCAGGCAATGACCAGGGTAATCCAAAAACTGAATAAGTCAGTCATCAAATAAGAGAGCTGGCCACTCTTCATGTGTGGGAGGAGAATTCTCTAGCTATTAAATCTTATCCTATAGCTGAGGTTTGAGTAATCCCTCTTAGCTCCCATCACTTGATACCTGAGAGAAAGAGATCAAATCATTAATCCAAATGGGCTTTTGACTTATCTTTTTTAGCTCTCATTTAACCCCCTAGAGTCACTAGCCTCCAATTCCAGCCCTTCTGCCCTCCAGGGTCATCATGAAGAGTTGGTGAATCCATCTCCCCCACAGGAAAATAAACCAGAATGAGAATTTAGCCTGTCTATTATCAAGTCAGGCTCTGCTTTCTCCTACCAACCTGACATGCATCCTTTCCCCCATCCGGAAAGCCAGCACAGAGAAGTGTATTGCCTCTGACAGGCCTCTTTAAAGTTAACAGCATAGCTGCACACTTCCTCTTGGTCAGAATGGGCAAGTCCACTTGATGTAAGACTTGAGGGAGGCGACCATCTGGGAAAACAAACCAAATGGGAAATATAATGGAGCATGGAGTCCCATAGTCCCTTGCACATAGAGATTGCCAGACCCAGGTTCCCAGGGTTCAGGTTCAAGTACTTGTTGTATTGAGTTGTTGGTGGATCCTGCGGGATGGGATAAAGGCTGCTTACTCTCTTCCAGACGCCCCCAGCCTGCGGTGGTGCAGATGAATCCTGGCTCAAAAGTTTCCCCCCGTTTGGGAAGGCACACGGGTCCAACAAATTGGCCTGTAGAAATGACAAGAGGAACTTGTCCAAGCGGAGAGGACACCCAGGCCTCAGCCTCCTTGGCATGACACACAAATGCAGCTTTTATTGAGCAGCCAGGGTCTCTTAGATTTCCTTTGACTCCTAAACTTTGTTTTGATACTCCTTTGGCAAGCATCCTTTCCAAGCCCATAATTATCATCAGAGTGACAGAAAAGCTGACAGGGGAAGCATCTCCTAGGCAGGGGTGGGGAACATGAGGCCTCAGGGCCATATGTGGCCTTCTAGGTCCTTAGGTACAGTCTTTTGACAGAGTCTGAGTTTTACAGAACAAATCCTCTTATTAAAGGGATTTGTTCTGCAAAGTTTGGATTCAGTCAAAGGGCTGCACTTGGGACCTAGAGGGACACATGTGGCCTTGAGGCTGCAGGTTCCCCACCCCTGTTCCAGAGAAACACTAGAATCAAGAAAAGCCTTGGTTCTCTTCCCCTTTACCTTCTATAAACATGGGACTTCAATGTAGAATCATCAGCAATGATAAGGTCATACCTAGACCTAAAATTAGATCAGGCTTTACAGACCAAGAACAATAGCATTAGAGGGTACTCATGAACTATACTGTCAGAGCACAAGCTGGCCTGGCCCAAGGAAGCCAAGGGCATGGCAGCCTGAATTCTCTCCAGCCTCAGATAGATGATTACCAAACTTGAATGTGCCATTCATCTTCAAGAGGGCAATGTCGTAATTCATTGGTTTTCTGAGTGTGAAATATGGGTGTCTGATGATAGTATCCACAGAAAGGGTCTGCTCTCCTTGCTCTACCAGATTCATATCATGTTCTCCTGCAGTAACATTCAGAAAAGTTTTCATATCCCTATAGAGAAGAAAGGTAGTTTAGGGGAAACAAGGGAAGAAGCAACCACAGAGATCCAATAGGGCACAGGTAGGGAATAGTGATCATCAGTACTAACTCAATATCTGTGTGTGCAGGTATCTGGACCCACCCCAGAGGGAACACCTCCTCTATCTCAATGTGGAGATTATAATGTGCCCTATAACCAATTCAAGAGTTCCATTAGTACAACATCCTGCCTCCAACTTTGAACACAAAAGTACTCTATTTCTGGCCATGAATCGCATGACAAAAAGGGAAATACCAGCTGGTCTCCAACCATGTGACTGTCCATTCTTACTTATGCATGACACAGTGAGCAGCTGTGATCACCCATTGGGCAGAGATGATAGTTCCTCCACAGAAGTGCTTTTCTCTTCGTTTCAGAGACACCTGAAAGACAAAAACCTTAGATAGCAACACTTTTGTTTGCGAATACTTCCCAGGCTGCAGAGTCTTCTCCTCCCTAATGTCATTTGATTTTCATAATAGTGTTATAAATTGGGTGAGGAAGGGATCCCTAGCCCGATTATACAAATGAGGATCCCAGTTCTCAGCAAGATAAAGTGATTTGACCAAAGCCACATGGCCACTAAATAGTTTTTCAAGCAATTTTCAAAACCATAGAAAATCTTTTTCAAACCATGGAATAAGAAATTTAGAGGTAGAAGAAACCTTAGAGCCCATCTGATTCTCCTTGAAGCCAGGGAGATATAATGAGAGATATAGATAAGCTACAAACCGGGGTCAGACTGAATTTCCAGAAGGTGCTTGAACGGGCAGTGGACTAACTATGTCCATTTTAAAGATGAGGACACTCAGGCTTAGAAAGGTTATATGACTTGCCCAAGATAACACGAGTAGTTAGTGACACACAGAATCAGAACCCAGGTTTTCTGACTCCTAACAAAAATACTCTTTTCCCATGCTGTCTCCCAGTCTCTAATTTCTCCACCAGGCCATGCTTGCATGTAAAAAGAGGTAGAGTGAACAACTACATTCAAGAAATCCTCAAACCTAAATAGGCCCAAAAATAGTCACCCAGAATTCATAGTGGTTGGAAGGACTGAACATCAAGAAGCTATATCCAATAGATAAAACTCAGATAAAACTCCTTTGCTCTTTAAAGCCCCTCACAATCTGGCTCCATGTCTACTTTTCTTTTTTCTTTTGGGATGTGGGATGAGTGTGGGGGAGAGGCAATCGGGGTTAAATGACTTGCCCAGGGTCACACAACTAGTAAGAGTCTGAGGCTGGATTTGAATTCAGGTCCTCCTGACTCCAAGCCAGTGTTCTATCCACTGTACCACCCAGCCACCCTGACCTTTCAAGACTTTGGTCACATTACTCTCCCTCTTCGAATCTATACTGGCCAAAGTGGTCTTCATGTTGCTCACTGTGTATAATATTCTATCTCCTGCTTTCATGATTTTGCTCAGGCTGTCTCCTTGGAATGTTTTCCAGTTTCATATTCTCTAGGTTCTGCCTAGATTTAATTTGCTAGGGCCTTCCTGGATTCTTCCTCACTGTTAGTGCTCTGCACCTCCTTCCCCCCAAAATTACTTTTATTTATTTGCTTTAAGCATATATTACATGTATGTATCCTCATAGTAGGATGTAAGGTCCTTGAACATAGGACAAATTTTGTGTCTTTTTTTTTCTAACAGTTAGCATAATGCCTTGCATATAGGAAGTATATTGAACAACCAGGAGTTGTGGGCTAGGGTATGTCAGATACCACCCCACTCCTAGGCTGGGGTCTGCTAACATAACAATACCCAGCACTGGTTTCCAGAACTTTAACGTTTCCATAGTGTCGTTTCCATTACCATATCACATAGTTAGTCCACTGCCCATTCAGCACCTTCTGGAAATTCAGTCTGACCCCCGTTTGTAGCTTACCTATATCTCTCATTATATCTCCCTGGCTTCAAGGAGAATTAGTAAATGTGAACCTACTCTCTTGGATGCAAGAACCAATCTGGTAGCTCTGACAAAAGGCACTTTTTAACCAATGTTTGGAATTTCTCACCATTTCCTAGGAATACACATGACCTCCAAAATAGGCCTTGTTTGAGATTTAGGGGGAAAAAAGCGACATGCAAGAAACCTACCAAAATAATGTTTGTATTTTGAAGGAAAAAAATTTTGGAAAATACTAAAGTTTCGATATTTGGAAAATATTAGAAGACCTATTAAAAAATACAGAAAAAAAGCACAAAAGCTTTTGCTGCTCCTCTAAGATCACCTCAGATTTCATTATTTCTCCAACTCTTGATTACTTGATGCCAAAAACCCTATTCTCATCCCATCCCCTTCATTACCCTACTTTTTACAATATTTCTTTGCATGAAAGGCAATTCCTAAGTGTTCTAGTATACATTTGTGTTTTAGAATATGAGTTTATAGGTGTCCCATTAGGCATATCCATGTTTACTATGAAATGGAATTAGAAAACAATTTAACTATGTGTGGAAGTATGTATGCCTCTTTTCTGGATATATAGAAAAAGTAGATGGTAACACAGGGAGAGAATCAAAGTGTGGAAAAGACATGTCTACATGGGACAATAGCTACTCCTCTACAGCCTAGGAGTGATCTCATTGCATTAAAGATCTTCCATATCAACCAATGATTCATGGAGAGTGAAAATAAAGGACAAAAACTGACTTTGTAAAACTTAGATGCCGCAATTGAGTATAAACTTTAAATTTTAGCTTTATAGAAGGACAAATACAGCAATGCATGATAAGAAGCATGAAAGTACTAGGACTAAGACCATACATTAAACCTACAACCCAACAAGAAGGTACCTGCTGAGATGGTACAGTCAGGGGGATCAGGAATTTCAATCACAGGAGTTCAGTTTTGCTTTATGTTCCCTGAGATACTATTTAAATCAGTGATTCTCAATCGTCCTAATGCCACAACCCTTTAATACTCGTACGTGGACCTATCTGCATGTGAGCAGACCCACCTGGAGATGGATAGAGGAGCGATGTCTCATTTCCTAAGACCATTGGAAATATGTTTTCCAATGGTCTTAAGTGACCCCTGCAACCCCTGTGAAAGGGTCGTTTGACCCCCAAAGGGGTCGCTAGCCATAGGTTGAGAACCACTGATTTAAGTCCTCTGCTTACCTATTATCACCAAGAGAATAAGATCATCCATTGTACATCTAATTTCTCTTTTTCTGGAATATGTGTGTTTAGAACTTTTGCTGCATTCTTGTCCTGGCAATGAGCATGACTAATATTTTTATGAGAAAATCATAAATTTTACTCTAAATGTATAAATTTACTTGATTATGATTTGATGATATTTTGGAGGTTAAGTTTCTTTCTTTGGGAAGGTATGTCCTTTTTCATAATGCAATCCAACAAGGAAATAATTTCAGATATATCTAAATGTCAGCAAACGTATTAAATGAAAAGTCTTATGTTTGGGAAGATGCAGAAATAAATAAGTCACTTGCCTTAGCAGAGCTCAGAGTGTGTCAGGGCTATATGATAGACACAAATGGCAGTATGCCACAATGGAAACAGTGCTAGGCTGGGAGTCAGCAGATCTGGGTTCAAATTCTGCTTCTGCCATTGGCTACTTGTATGACCATGAGCAAGTGATTTAACCTTTCTGGATTTCAGTTTCCTCATCTGTGAAATGGAATTTTGGACTAGGTAACCTGTAGGTCCTTTTGGCTCAAAATCTTTAATCCTAGGATACTATAAGTTTAAAATAGTGTATGAAAAGTATATAAGAAAGATGCAAACCAAGTATTAATTGAAGTCTGAAGCAGGAAATGCCCCTGACAAAGGACATCAAAGAAGGTTTCATGAAGTAGAAGGCATTTGAGATCATTCTTAAAGAATGGACTGAGTAAACATGTGGAAATATGATCAGTGGGAGGGTTGGAGAGGACATTCCAGTTATAGGAACCAACAAGAATAAAGGCACAACAGAAAGCATGTGTAGCGGATGGCATTTCATTCTGAACACATGTCTTTTCAGGAGTTCATCTAGAGCACACAGCAAGGAACACATACTTTGGTATGCTCACAAAGAGCAATGAACCAATCCCAAACTCCCTGACAGCCCCTCAAACACTGCAAACTTTTTTTTTCTGGGAGGTCATTCATTCCTGCCAAGACATTCATCGCCTAGTACTCACCTGCCATGGATATGCTCCTTTTTCAACTGGGCTTCCTCCAACAATGCGACTGAAATGGCCCAAGTAATCCCATGGCTGGCTCTCTATTGAACTCCGTCCACACATGTGACCTAGGGACCCAGATCAGGGAAAGGCAGTGAGCTCTCTGACATTCCAGAGTCCTGAAGAGAATTCTCCTGAACCAGAAGGTACAAAATCCCATTGACTAGCATAAGAGTATCTCTGCACTGATTACTCCACCCACTCAAAAGTGATTACCATTTTTGGGTAAGTACCTTTGTTCCTGAATGAATGAAACAGAACTGAGTCTGAACAGAGCCTGTACCTTGAAACAATCAAAACCATCACGTGAAAGATTTGGTTCTGCCCTAAGGAATCCATATTACTTCCTTTTCTGTAAAGTCCCTAGTCTATTCTTTCCTTTCCACATCATAAAACACAATTTAACAGATAACTTTTCAAAAGGCATGAGTATCACAATAGTTTTTACATATTAAGGATATCTTCTAGAAATGGACTGTGTCCAGAAACAATCGCCAAACTAAAAAGGATACAGGCATCTCAAAGCTGAAATGACTTGAGTATTTCTTAAGTCTGATACCTTCACCTTGCAAATTAAGAAACTGAGAGTCAGAGAGCACTTTCCCAGGTTCACACCCAGCAGAGATAGTTCCATACTTAATTAGTTCTCTTGTCAATGAATAATAACAGATAACCAGCATTTATATAACTCTTTAAGCTTTGAAACACCTTTATGTTTCTTAATAATGTCTGTTTTGACAGTTGTATTTCTCACTTAACATTTCATCCAACTGACAGCTATTAAGGATTTGAAATCTATCAAAATAATTATTACTGACTCTGGGGGGGAGGAAGGAAAATTCTGTTTCTGTATAATCTTTCCACTCTCCCCACCAGGTTAATTGGTTTGGTGTATGGTATTTTTATGTAACTTTGAGAGGTAGCTTGATATTTAAAAAAAACAAAACAAAAAAATAGCACTGAATTTGTGTCAAAGAACTAGGTTCAAATCCTCTTTCTACAACTGTAGGGCCATGGGCAAATTTCAGCCCTCTGGGCATAGAGTTGATCATTTTAGCTTTTAATTCTATGATCCTTATTCAATAACCCTTAATAAACACATTGTCAGTTAATAAAAAACAAAGCACCAGGTTGGGAGCACAAATGTCAGCAAAGGCATTCCATATTATCAGACATTCTGAATTTATCCACATAACTTTGTCCATTTACACGGATCTCTCTTTCTTCTCTTCTAGACAGTTTAAAGAAATGAGGACAGACAGGGCCTGGGGGCTTTGGAAAGGAGAAAGAAGTTGGGAGTTCAACTGGGAAGGGGCATTCCTTCTTTCAAACCTCAGCTTGTTTTCTTAAAGATAGTCCCCTCTCCAGAGTGAAAGGACCACATTTTCTTTAAAATTCTTGCTCTCCAGGAGACTGTTCAGTGCATCAAACACAGAAGAGCTCTTCAAGTTATGAAATGGGGGAAGTAAGCACTTGAAATTTGATACAAGTTGAAGAACCATACTTCATGTGAGAGTCTCTGTTCTGTTGTTGTTCAGTCATTTCAGTCACGTCTGACTCTTCGTGATCCCATTTGGAGTTTTCTTGGCAAGGATATTGGAGTGGATTGTCATTTTCTTCTCCAGTTCATTTGACAGACAAGGAAACTGTGGCAAAGTTAAGTGACTTGCCAGGGTCACACAGCTACTAAGTATCTGAGGCCAGATTTGAATTCAGGAAGATGAGTCTTCCTGACTCCAGGCCCAGCTATATAGCCACTGAGTCCCCTAACTGTCCAATCTCCCCTGTACAGACATAGAAAGTGGTCTTTTACTTGCAGAAACTGAAGATCAGGCTGAATTCCCTAGACTTTTTATAACAACCAAACAGTCTGCCTCAGAACCTGAACCATGTCCATGAAGCCTGAGTTCCAAAATCTGGCTTCCCCCTTACTCCCTCCCCCTAAATAACTTCTGTGTTTAACTCTTTTGGAACAGAAGACAATCCTAAAACAATGACATAGACTAATTTTCTGTCACTACCATTGGAATGACTTTTATAATAATTTTTGTAATGCTTTAGAATAGAGATATACTATTTCCTGAAGTGAAACTCACTGAAGCAAAGCCAGGAAACACAACGGTTCTGGGAGCTGGGACCAATACAACTAGGAAGGAATTTGTCAGGGACTTCCATTGGCTTATTTTTTTTAAGGGAAAAGTACCCCTCGGAAAAGCTAGAAGAGATATAAATTTCATATTTTCTAGAAGGCTGATACATGACAATTGTCTAAGATATTCAAATTTTTTAAAAAATATTGACTATTTTCCTAATTAAATGATTAGAAATTATTGTAATTGAGCACTACATCCAAATAAGGGAAACTTCTGTAGGTTTACTAAGAAATCTTAATAAAGTTCAGCTTGAGTCTTCCACCTACAATTCAAATGTCAGTTACAGAAATGCAACAAAAAAACAATTAAAGTCAGCAATACTCATGCTGTAAAATTTGCCCCTTGTATTCTCCCAGAGAGCTCCTGCAAAGAGATGCTGAGCTCTTATTCCAGAATCCTGCACACATTTCCAGGAAGACCCTCTCCACAAGAAGATACTTGTTATCATGGCTGATCTTAGTCCTACCTCTCAGAAGAGACCGAGATGCATAGTTTCCTGCTCCAAAACAGACCATTCCCAGAAGTAAAATCAATTTCCAAGTCGTTCCTGACATTTTAAGGCTGAGACAACTCCCTGAAAGCTCAGGAGAGAGTAGACAGAAAAGAACCGTGGGAGAGAGCAGCAATCAGCCAATTAAAATGAGGTTACTTATTAATCCATAGATAAAGGACTTAACCATGCACATCTAGCTCTTCTAAATTTGTCCAAGCACAGCGGCTTCTTGCTAAGATCATCATAATGGAACACACATTGGAAGCTATCTAAGAAATAGCCCACCCAAGACAAGGAGATGACTAATATTGTAAGATGTCATGCTCCAGCAGCTCCACAACACTCACTTGGTCACACTGACATTTCCAATGCTATCAAGGAGAATACTTTCTAAAGTGATTTATTTCCAACCTTCATTTAGCATAACTGCTCCCCTGGTATGATGAAGCTCTTGCTCCCAGGGATTGAGTACCCTCACTTAATGGAAACAACCAATTCTGAAACATTTTTCAGTCTTTTTGACTGATTGGCAAAAATGTCGCCAAATTATTAGAAGAGGAACAGATATGAAAAATAATTGACAAGCAAAGGAAACCTACTGTCTCTGTGGCTTTCACTATTCTGCTGGCTCGCAGGGCACTCCCAATATTCCTTTTTTACTTCATCATGTGGATCACAGTCTTCTGAAGCTTAGCCTTAGAACACCCTACTATTCCTCCTCCTCAAAAACAGTGACTTTCATCTCAGTTCAATTCAATTCAAGAGGTTATTAAACACCTACCAAGGAAACTCTGTTCTGGCATTAAAAGAGATATAGATATGAATTAGTCATGGTTCCTGTCCACAAAGACTCTATAATAAGAAATAAAAGTAATAATAATGACATTGCATAGGAAGACAAAAAGATTTCATTGGCCAAAATCTAGCACGAAATTTGGGGAAGGGAAAGATTTGCGGGGGAAGACATGAAGATTGCTACTGAAAAATATGCAAAGCAATGGAAAACCAGGGGCTAAGGGGATAATGACCTTGCCTCCTTCAGTTTTGTTATGAGTGAAATCTATTTGTGTTCCAATTCTGAGAGTATCTTTGAAATCAACTCTGTTATTCATAACCCAACTGGTACTTCGCTCCCATGGAGTTTCTTTGGCAGAACCATATGAAATTGATTTTTGTGGTACAGGATACCCATAAAGGGTCAAATGGGAACTACAGGAAATTTTTTTTCTGCCTAAGTTAGAAACTTGTCTCAGAGATTGGACAGACACATGGAATCAAAAAAGATTTGATATTCTCTAGAGGACCCCACCTGGTTTTTATTCAGCAGCCCTTTACCTGGATGTGGGTAGCGCATAGCTTATGGTATGACTAAATAATTGTCAGCCTAACTGCCAGAGAGAGGCTTTCCAACCATTGTACCCTAGCAAAGAGGACCTGAAGGCAGCCCTGGAAAGGCAAATCCAAAAAGCTGGCAGCAATAATCAATGCCCAGCAACAAACCCAAGACAGGCAGAACCGTGTACCCAGGAGAAAATTGAGACATGATGCTCAATAGAAAGTAATTGAAAGCAGTGTGAAACTATCACCAGAGGATATGGTCTCTGATCACACCAGTTACATTCATGTGTTTTCCCTAATCATATATATCCTTTCCACATGTTATGTAGTAACCTATGGAAGGATATATACTTTGTGTACGTAGAGAACTTTCATTATTTTATTTCCTATGCTTTTTGAGGAAATTGCTTTTGTTTGAACTAATATATCTCTTGACTGACTGGTTAAAAAAAAATTACATAGGCATGGGTCAATGAGCTATGGCTTTAAGTGAATTCTAAGCCTTAAAGTGCCTCAAACCTGGTGCAGCATTCTTAGAATGGTAGTTTCTTAGGGACTATATAACACAATATAGTTATATGGGTTTTACTTACTTTTATATTTCACTCATATATTCAAAATAAAGAGACATGGCTCACGCTCCAGGAACTGACCTAACTCCAAAATACTGGTATCAAAACAAAGGTTAGAGTGAGGACAAAGACACTTCTGTGACATAACCACCTGGAGGCCTAGCCATTTGCTCCAGTCTTAAACTCTAATACAGCACACAAATTTCCAAAATGCCCGGAAGTGCAGACTGCCCATGAGTGATCTACTGTCCCCGTACCTAAAAAATAAATGAGCTAATAAAATACATATTATAATCCAGGGTAAAAATAAAAAATCCCCCACATCTATGAAGAGAACAATCCCATTGGGCAAACAGGATAAGAATGCTCCTGTAATTTGATTCAATTACTCTTATGCTTAGTGTTCTTACCTTTTAGTTTTACTACCCACTCTAATTCTCTTGACATTCCCTTTTCCCTTTGGAGGGAGTAGGAAAGAAGGGCCATGTCTGATCATCCTACATCATATACATTATCTCATTTAGTCCTCTTAACCAATCAATGGCACAGTTAAGCGTTATTGCACCAGGCTATGGATGGTGTTCAATCATTTGTTTGTAATGTCTGACTCTTCATTTGGGGTTTTCTTGGCAGATACTAGAATGGTTTACCATTTCCTTTTCCAGCTCATTTTACACATATCTGAACTGAAGGAACTGAAGCAAATAGGGTTAAGTGACTTGTCCAGGGTCACACAACTAGTAAATATCTCAGGTCAGAATTGAACTCAGGTCTTCCTTACTCTATGGCTGACACTCTATGCACCATGCCACATTGCTTCCCGGGAGGTTCAGTTACTTGCTCACAATTATGCAATTGGTATGTTGTGGAGTCAGAACCTGAACCTGAATTTTTTTCTCACCCCAATTCTAGTGATCCCTTCATGAAATAACACAGTCTCTGACTCAATCTAGTAGAAGAGGTAAGATGTAGCCACATAACTATAATACAAAATAGATATTCTAAATTTATCATTGATGTACAAAGAGCTATGAGAGTTCCAATGAAGGGAAGAAAATTTCCAAATATAAGGGTCAGAAAAGGCTTTGATAGAGGAATTCAAAGATAGGGGAAAGACTCTAGGAAAGAATTCCAAGCATAGGCAATACTCTGAGCAAAGACATGGAGACAGGAAAGAATAGGACATGTTCAAGGGGATAAAGAGTAGTCCAGTTTGGCTGAAACAAAGAAGATGTGGAAGAAATAAATGTAACATAAGGCTAGCAAATCAAGAAGCCTCCAGAGACCAGAGGGCCATGAATACTAGGCTAAGCTATTTAGGTTTTATTTAGGAAACAATAAAGAGATATTGAAGATTTTTGAGCGAAATAATTAGAGTCATATCCATGCTTGAGGAAGTTTTCTCTGGAATTCTTTGTGGGATACATTGTAAAGTGGGAAGGGACTGAAGAAGGAGAGAAAGTTAAAACTCTATTTTAACAGGAGGCACAATGGATAGAGTACCTAACCTGGAGTCAGGAAGACCTGAGTTCAAATATGGCTCAAACATTCCCCCTGCTGTGTAACCCTGGGCTAGTCACTTAACATCTGTTTACCTCAGTTTCTTCATCTGTAAAATAGGAATAATAATAATAATAATAGCACCTATCTCCCAGGTTTGTTATGAGGACAAATTGAGATAATGATTGTTACAATTATTGTTACATTGTGCTTAACATAATGATGCCTGGCACATAGTAGGTGTTATATTTTGTTGTTGTTTTCAATAATTTTCAATTGTGTCCAATTCTCCATGACCCCATTTGGGGTTTTCTTGGTAAAGATATGGGAATGATTTGCCACTTCCTTCTCCAGCTCATTTTACATTTGAGGAAACTGAGGTAAACAGGATGAAATGACTTTCCAAAGGTCACACAGCTCACAAAGATGAGTCTTCCTGATTCTAAATCTATATATATACACACACACACATACACACACATGCACACATACATACACATATAAATACACACACATACACACACACGCACACACACATACACGTATATACATATACACATACACACACATACATACACATATACACATACACATACACACATACACATACATACATACATGCACTGTGCCATCTAGTGGTCCTAAGTGATATGTATATATTAACTATTATTAGCTAGGGTTGTGGAAATTGAAAGAAGGGGTGAAATGTGAGAAAATTGTACAAAACATAAGAAAAATATAATTTGGGGATTGGAATTTGGATTTGAGGGAAAAGGATAAATCCCACATAGTTACTTCAAGTCTGAATCATAGAGTCATAGAATTTCAGAGTTAAAAAGACCCTTGGTAGCCATTTAGTCAAACATATGGCAAAAAAAAAAAAAATCCCTAGAGGAAAACACATGACAAATGATCACTCAGCATTGAGATTTCTAATGAGGAAGACATTATTATTCCTGAGCCAGCCTTTGGGATACCTGCGGGCTATTCCAATTGTTAGAAGTTTGTTTTGTTTTGTTTTGTTTTGTTTTCTGACAAGAAGCTAAATTTGCCTCTTTGGCTTCCATTCATCCTATCAGGTTCTGCCTTCTGGAGCAAAATGAAGCAAGTTGAATCACTCTTACATAGGACATCCTTTCAAGTACTTGAATACAGCTATCATTCTTCCATGTGTTTTCTCTCCTCCAGGCTAAATATGCCCAGTTCCTTTAAAAAAATATTCCTCATACAGCAGTGTCTGATAGTGCTTTTATGATCCAAGCTGTACTCTGCTGAATGCTTTCCAGTTTATCAAACTCCTCCCTAAAATCTGGACCCCAGAACTAAACACAATACTCCAAAGGTAATCTAATTTGGACAAAGCATGATGAGACTATTACCTCTTTATTCTTGGAAACTATGCCTTTACTTAATGCAGCCTAAGATGGAATTCACTTTCTTGGTTGCAATGTGAAACTGTTCATTAATACTGGGCTTGTAGTCTGTCAAAACCCCCAAATCTTCCTCAGATATACTGTTTCTAATCATGCTTCCCACAATACACTTGTGAAATAGATTTATGGAACACAAGAGTAAGACTATATTTATGCCCATTAAATTTTTTTCTCAGATTCATTCCTAGCCTGTAAATATTTGATTGGGGGGGAAGGGATCCTAACTATCATCCAATGTGATAGCTATCCCTCCGAGTTTTGTGTCGTTTGAAAATTTAATAAGCATGTAATTTATGCCCTTGTCCAAATCACTGATGTATTAAATCACTAAAGTCACTGATACTTTAAGTCGCTAAAATGTTAAATAGTATAGAACCATGAGACACTCTCCTAGTAACCTCTGACCAAGCTGACATACATAGAACCATTACCAATTGCTCTTTGAGTCCAGCCACTCAACCAGGTCTTGATGGAACCATCCTTAATCTAGCCTGGTTTGCTCTATTATTTTCACAAAAATAATAATAGATACTTTAGATATCTACAGCACACTCCTGAGTTTAGTAACCATGTCACCCACAGGGATTGCTTTGTTTCCCAGGGCATGACTAGGGTGACTTCTACAAACCCATTCCCACATTTGCTCCATGAGGTACACCTCCAATACATTTGAATGGAGTGAAATGAGTCAGGAAAACAATGTACATGATGACAACAAAATTGTAAAAGAAATGAATTTGAAGAGCTTCAGAACTGATCAATGCAGAAAATAATCATGACAGAAGACTGATGACGAATCATGCCTCAGGGCAGAAAAATGGTGCACTGAAGGTACAAAGTAAGAAATCATTTCATGCGTGGCCAATTTGCTTTATTTAACTATACTTATTTCTTACAAGGCAAACTTGAAGGGTGGGGGGTAGGAAGGGGGGGATTAGTAATAGTGATAGAGATGGAAAATAAAGAAATTAAAGAGCGTCAATAAAATATTCAAAAGAAACCAAAAAGGGAAACAGGAGGGAACGCAAACTGCACATTTCATTACTGTTTTTTAAGTTTAACTCATACTTTGAAAACTTTATTTAACAGAAGTACTCAGGCATGCATATAGTCCTTTTAGGTTGGGGGGGGGGGTTCTCAAAAAAAGAAAATTTGGAGAATGTTTGTATTTCCTCAAGGTTCAACTCAAGTATTAATAGTTACCATTTATCTAGCAATGTAAAGTTTGCAAATTGTTGCTATGTTATTTGATCCTCACAACCACACTGTGAGGTAGGCACTACTTTAAAGATGAGGAAAAGTGAGTCACTTTCATTAACCTGTGACACACATTTCCTGGATATGTGGGTTACAATTCATTTGACCAAATATTTATTAAGCATCTATTATGCACCAGGCATTGTGCTAGGCACTGATAAAAGAATGTCCATGCCTCTAGACAAAGTTAAGACAAAAATAGAGACTGTCCTATGTAGACAAGATATTGCTGTTTAATGGAGACAAGAAGTCACTTCTGAGTCCCTGAAAATACACGTTCTCTGCTGCCATTTATGAAGCCGGCTTCAATTTCGGAGAGCCTAGAATGGTTTCCTTCTGCCACCTAGTGGGCAATAGAAAAATAACACCTCTGGACAGTAAATTGCGGTGATGTTTCCTGGTTACAATCTGTAACCCACGTAGCACGGTTGTGGGTTCATGGAGCACTTCATAGCTTCCTTTTCTTCTGTTTGATAGAGAGCCAGAATGAAACTGCTCCTTCTCGCCGATCCCAGGTGCCCAGACGGTAAAGCAGAATGGCAGGAAGTTGTGGACCTGTGAGGATGCCCCATCCTCCCCAATTTAAAGGATTCAGAGTCTCACGGTATGAGACAATCTTGAGTTCTAGCTTGCCTGGAGTGTAAATTGCTTTTCCGGAAGCAAGGAAGTGATTAAATTGTTGCGCATAGTTGTTTATAATTCGAATACAAGTTGCACCATTCTTTGGTGACCATGCCGGGTTTCCAGCTGTGAAGAAAGCACGTAATTCTGACTATGAAACATTCCTCTACCTCCTGGATTTTCTACGTTCAACGCAATCTGAGTAAGAGAAGTTTTGAAAATAAAGGCCCCGCTGGGATTCGAACCCAGGATCTCCTGTTTACTAGACAGGCGCTTTAACCAACTAAGCCACGGAGCCCGGATAATAAAGGTTGTTGAGTCCACCTAGAAAAGCGTGTAGTTCGCGTCTATCAGAGAGCAAGAGCAAGCTAGTGAGAGGAATTTTGAGACTTTCAGCACCGCAATATCGCTCCTCCACAGTCTCACGCTCTCTGGGATACTTTGAAAGCATGACAGACTTTAGCCTCGACACAGGAGGACTGGAATGTAATTTCTCCTTCATTCCGTCTCTGGTCGGACCCGGAGTCGCAGAATTAGGTAATCTAAGAGGTGTGAGCAGTAAAGCCCAACTCATGTCTCTACAACGTCATGGACAAGTGACAATCCAGCCTCCATTTGATAAATATTTTTTAACTTAAATGAACCAAATCTCCAGGGATAGGAAATTTAAAATCTACCTGAATATCCCAGAGCATGACTATATCTAGTTCTTTGCAATTTCTAATCTTATGTTCTAATTCAGATTGGAGTGGCAGAGTGGAGAAAGGGTGAACCCAGAAATGATGGTGATGTCAAACCAAAAAGCGTCAATGAAACTTCTTTTTAAAAAATCCAACATGTGTGTAATGTCTTACCTAGAGTCATAGATTTAGAAGTGGAGGAGAACTCAAAGATTATTTTGTCCCATCCTCTCATTTGCTATATGAAAAACGTAAACATCAGGTGAATTGATGTACTCAGATTAAGAAAGATATTAAGCAGCAGAGCTGGGAATGAGCGTATTGCTGGCCGTCAAAAATGGAGAAAAGACGTCAGCATTGTTTGTAAGTTTATATGGATGTGTAACCAATAACAGAGAGCCTAGAAGAGCTAAAAAAAAAAAAAAAAAAAAAAAC
>CM053583.1:50668955-50681920 GCA_028627135.1 Pseudochirops cupreus | reverse complement strand
GCAGTGACGAGTAGAACCCAATACTGATCAGCAGGGAAGGTTTAACTTGCCCTAGTTTTTTAAACCTGGGCTTATTCACCCCTCTTTATGGAACCTGGGGTTTTTATGCTATTGAGGCTCACCACACTGATATCAGACTTCCTAAGGACAATCAGTAGGCTTTAGCCCTACTGATATCCTGACTCCAGCACTCAAGCAATTCACCAGCCTTAGCCTCCAAAGTAGCAGGGACTAAAGGCATGTGCCAACATACTCAGAACAATCTCAGTTTAAAGTGTGGGGAGGGATCTAACTAAGCAAAGTTACCCCAAGGAAATTTTAATTAAAAATTCAAGGAAAAAAACCAAGAGAAGAGAACCAGAAAAGTTCTGAAAAACAAGTTTAAAACAAACTTTTTTGTTTTTACCATCAAATACAGTAGAACTACCATAGTTAGACTAGCAACACAGTCCAAAATGTTTTTTTGGAAAAACTAAAAGTGGCCCTAAAGGGAACAAAGTTGGTAAAAGCAGCTGGATTATACCAAATATACATAGGGGAAATTTATACAGGGGGCAAAACAATTGTGAGGGCATTGAAGTATAGATACATAGGGATATGTATGGATAATAAAACTAGGGGAAAATACTTGGATCTCATAAATATCAAAAGAAAAAAAAGTTGTCTGAGGGGACATTAACAATTATGGAAATAATTGCCTCCATTACCTGCTCTCCAAAAGTTATACGAGAATTATTTCTACATTTGTAGTGGGAGGAACATCTACCAATATTCCCCTGTCAAGTAAAATAGGTTTTCTATAGAAGATGTTGAAACCAGTCTAGAGACTCAGTTGGGTCAAAAGACTAAAGTCTGAGTCCACTGATATAGTTTTCTGGTTGTATAAGTACAAAGCAGCCACGAGAAGTTCCAGTTTCTCCTTCAGGTTTCCCATCATGGAAGTTCAGCCTAACTGAAGCTATATCTTCACTGCCTTTTTCCCAGTATGGCTAAGTAAACTTCCTTTGGTGAATTGCTAAATATCCCATCAGTATTTCATTTCCTTCATGTGTGATGGACAAACTGAGAGTGGCCTGGGCTACTCTATAATCATAATAACAATCATAATAGCCAACATTTACTTTAGGCTTTTTCGAAGTGATTTACAAATATTCTTATTTTAACTTTACAACAATTCTGGGATGTAAGAGGTATTTGTATCCCCATTTTACAGATGAGGCTATTGAGGCAGAAAGTAGGCGAGTGAACTGTCCAGGATCAGATAGCTAGTCAGTGTCTGAGGCCAAACTTGAACACAAGTGTTCCTGACTTCAGGTCCAGTACTGTACTTACTGCAGGACTCCTTGCTACTATGCATAGAGGGCATCCAGAACAAGGACATTAGCTTTCACAATCAATATTTCACAATAAACCTAATATTTACCATCACAAATTGGACTGAAAGATATAGAGCAGGGGCAGCTAGGTGGTGCAGTGAATAGAGCACCAGCCCTGGAGTCAGGAGGACCTGAGTTCAAGATATAGAGCAGAAGTGTTGAACACAAGACCTTTGGGATGGCCCACAACAGTCCCTACCTCTGCTAGAACCAGAATAAAATGTAAGTGGGAAATGTTAAATGAAATAAAATATAAATTTGTAATTTCTTTAAGTCAATATGCAGTCTATAGGGATCCTTTTGTATGATTTAGTGGTTCGCCATTTTTATTCGAACATTTGAAAATTAAGGTAAACTGACAAAGTTCCCAGCATTATCAGTTTATTAGGACAGCTCAAATCTGCTAACAAAGTGAGTCAATGACTACCAAAGACTCAAGTGAGAGATAACAAGGTATTTATAGCAATTAAGATGTCAGGGCAAAATTTCAAGCTACATAGATATTATCTCTTCTTCTGATTGGCTATTGATGATATAGTCAGAGTTGAGATTAAATCATTTGGACCACTCCTTCTGAAACTTCTTTATCCACAGTAAAGACATTACAAGTTGGAGTTACAAGACAAAGATTGCCAGGCAATGGGAGCAGTCTTCAGGTGATGGGAGTTGCCCCAAATTTTAAATTGATGAGATTTGACCTTCAGGTTAACCAGTAGGAAATTAGGAAGTCTCTGGAAAGTGAGTGATGGATGGAGTTACAAAGGGGGAGGTAATTACAAGGGGAAGACTTGACCTTTAGGCAGGTTTCTTTCAGACATGGGTGGTGGGTAAAGTTTACAAGGGGAAGGAAGCAAGAAAGGCAATATTAAACCTAGACTAAGTCTTTGCAAAATAGAATTAAAATCAATTTTCAATTTTTTAACAACAGTGACTTAGAGAATACAAAGCCCCACTGTGATTATTGTTCTGAGTATTAAAAAAAAATTAGTTTTGATAGAGCAAAGCACTTCTTTAAAGGCTCTCTTCCCAACAAGGTTACACCCGTCCTTATAACATAATTGTTTGATATTCCTTGAAAGGGATAACCTGGTTCAGAAAACTCCTGTTCATGTACATCAGAAAAAGTATTTAAAAGGGAAAAATATGACTAACAAATACATTCACCACCATGGTAGGAAATCTAGCACAGAATCCAAATTGAAGAGAGATTTCCTAAACAGATCATGAGGTCCTTCAAATGCTCCTGTTTGTAGTTGACATCAGGCTAGTTCCCCCAAGCTCTAGGACATTACAGATCCTCCCAGAAGAGATCCATAATCATTCAGATGTCTTTGTCCTAATCATCCAAATAGGAAAAATACATAGAAGATTTATTGCCCAGCTTAGGAAATGCAGTTGGAAGCACCAACACACAATAGCACCTATGATAACTATGAATATGCCAGTGTAATTCTGAATTGCAAAATATAACAGACTCTCCACATGGAATATAGAACCAAAACATTTATTTGAACACTGGAAAGTCAAATCCATCATAGCAACAAAGAAATCTATACACAATAACACTGGAGGGGGCACTACCATCCCCAAGCCTTTCCCCTGCTAGGGCCTTTCCACAAACACCCTTTCACTCACAGCTCGATGCCTGTTTCCTCTCTCCCTCAACTCTAACTGCTTTGACCAACTTCCTCTCAGCTCTCTTCCATCCTTCCTGCTCCACCCTTTCAGCAAATTTCTCACACCACAGGCTTTATGTGATTCAAACTCATGTGTCTTAGGCTTCCATGTGACAGGTCACATGGGTCTATTAATGAATGTGAAAGATCTTCCCATTTACATTACCATTACAGAAGGACAGCCTATACAGTCTGCCCATCAGTATGTATGTCTGGGACAGATAAATAGACCAATTGAATCCAAGATTAAACAAGAGCAGAGTGGATTCAGTTACCTTCAGGAAATTGCAAAGTTCCTTTAACGATACCAACCTTCTTCCAGAGACAAAAGTTTGTTTGTTTTATAATACTGATAGTCCACCATTTTTATTAAATGGCTGCAAGACACGGAATTTGATAGATTCTGAAGAGCTGAAAATGATGATCATACATAGTAATGGAGAGCAGCACGGAGTGTGAGCAGACAACAAAAGTAACAAAGAAATAACTGACCCTATGATCTAGTCATTGGGAAACCCTGGAGAGACTTCCAGACAGTTGTAGTAGGTCTTTAACCACAACAGACTAAATCCGAAGGGTTGAGGATTGGTCAGGGGAGCTCTTTGGTTATCTTAAGATTGCAGGCGGATGAGCATTTGTTTTTGACTTTTCTTCTCCCTAAGGAAGGTGTGAGCATAAATATTGACACACTTAAATCTGAGCCAAAATACCTGGGTTTTCACCCGAACTCTACCACTTGTTTGCTGAGTGGGCCAAGACATGTCAGTTTTCGTCTCTAGGCCTTGATTTTATCATCCTAAAATGAGGGAGTTTGATTAGATGATCTCTAGGAACTTGCCCAGCCGGCACCCTATGATTCCATCTAGCTTCTGTTCTCCATCCCAAATCTCCTGTCTGTTCACTCTAGGTTAGCCACTTATTTATGAAAACGTGGCAGCCATTACTAAATGCAGTATCTCAGAGGTAGAGGGACTGTGCCAGAGTATAGAAATGACCGCTTGGATTGCTCTGGACACTACGCTGTCCTAACCACCTGGAGGAGCTCTTGAGCAATTTTAGGCACTGGAGCCACAGATAGCTCATTTGAATCCCTCTTTAGTAGGCAGAACTGTTTACATGGGTGGTATCCTCACTTCTCCTCCCTGCGCCTCGCACCCCTAGAATTTGGGGTCCAGGAAACCTACAAAACTGAGAAGCTTCCCAAACTTCTCACATTAAAAATACAGCTCACTTCCATCCTGACATTCTCAGTGTGATTTCTCCCCCAAAGGAACAGATATCAAAGGACAGGGGTGGGGAACCTGCAGCCTCAAGGTCACATGTGGCCTTCTAGGTCCTTAGATGGCCTTCTGACCCAGTTGAAGTTTTACAGAACACATCCTTATATTAAACAATCAATTACACTCATACAAGATGGGGGAAGGCATGGCTAAAAATTATTCTAAGAATGGGATTTTGGTGGAGTTCAAGATCAGTATGAGTCACCATTGATGTGCTGACAATACAGTCCAAAAAAAAAGATCATTGCACACCATAGGATGCAATTGTAGTCTGTTCAGGTGTCTCTACCTCCTAAATGAGTCGTTTATTTCTGGCTGCCACGTTTTAGGAAATATGTTGATACAAACATCCAAAGGAGGGGCAGAGATGGTGAGGAGACATGAAACAATGCCAGAAGATTACCTGCTGAGGGAATTGGGGATGTTCTGCCTGGAAAAGACTAAAAGGAAAGCAAAGGATGTAGGGCTGCAAGGGGTACTAGCAGCCAACTGGTCCAAAAGAAGAGCAAACAGGTGGCAAGGCGGAGATATAAATCCACATCCCTTGACTAGGAATTCTGTGTTTTTTTCCCCCTCATCCGCCTCTCCTCGACTAGACAGCTATTTCCAGGTATTTGTAGAACTATAAAATGAAAGGGCAACAAGATTTGGCCCGGGGACCAGAACTATGTTTTGGCAGGATATGAGAGGGGAAACGTTCGTAAGTATTCTCCCCGAGTAGAAAGAGATGTATGGGTAGATGCTCAGTCCCTCAGCTCAGGAGGACCTGAATTCATCACAGCTGGAAAGTCATCTTGGTTTGAACGTTATCTGGGTTTAAAGGTTGTCTAATCCAGCCCCTTTATTTTACAGATGAGGACATCGAGGACCAGGGAAGTCTAAGTAAACAGCTCGAGGTCTCTGAGAGTAGAATTAGGCTTCAAACCTCAGCAATTAATATCTGCAAACCGAGGCTGCGCGAGCACTTGCCGGGGTAACTGAGAACCAGACTGTACCGACTCTGAGATTCCTTCCTGTCTCGAGATTATGTCCATTCACGGAGAGAGTGAAAAGGAGGTGTGGAATCCGTAAGAGATACTTCCCTTCCTTCTGTGTCTGCGATTATGTATTTATAGAAGCTTCTAGCGCAATGAGGAGGGAGTAGGAAAATGGGGTAAGGTTGATTCAAGAGGAAAAGACGAGAAAGATTCCCCCACCACCACCCCCGCTGGCTTCTCCTCTAAATTGGGTGCAGAGATTGATTTCGCCCACACTCCCTCTCTTTTATAGATCCAAGAGAGCGTAGGTGTGGGGCTCCGTGGCTTAGCTGGTAAAAGCGCCTGTCTCGTAAACAGGAGATCCTGGGTTCGAATCCCAGCGGGGCCTTTTTTTTTTTCTTTTAAACCTCACAACTACTTCAACTCAGACACTGACAGATACAGAGGGAAGCAGAAACAAAGTTTTGTTTTCCAGCTTAGCTGGAATATAAAATGTGCGAAAAGGAATAAAATAAATAAGGCAGTATAGAAGATTTTGAAGCAAAGGCAAAATAAAGCCATTTTCATAGGTAAGAAAGCTTCTTCTATGGCTGAACAAATTGTTGTCTATGATTGTGATAGAATACTGTTGTTCTATAAGAAATGAACAGCAAGGTGCTCTCAGAAAAACCTGGAAAGACTTACATGAACTGATGCAAAGTGAACAGAACCAGGAGAATATTGTACACAGTAACAGCAACACTATGCAAAGAACTATGAATGACTTAGCTATTGTCAGCAATACAATGACCCAAGACAATGCCAAAGGACTCATGATGAAACATACTTTTATGCCTCCAGAGAAAGAACTGATATTGTCTGAATACAGACTAAAGCATTCTTTCTTCCTTTCTTCTCTCCTTTCCTTCTTTTTTCTTCTTGTACAAAATGACTAATATGAAAATGTTTTCCATGATTTTCTACTAATGACTGTTGTGAGACATCTTGGCTCCAGACCTGGATTTCCCACCCCCATTCCAACTACTGCTATTGCTTAAATTCAGCTCACACTCTAAATTCTGATGCCTCCTTCCCCTCAATGACCTGTTCTCTAAGGTAATGCTACACTTGGCCTTCCTTTCCCTTTTCTCTTAGAACTTGAGTTTATATACCAAGGAGGCCCAAGCCTGGACTGAGTCTTTAAGGCCACCCACTTCTACCTCAAGTTAATCTTAACCTGTCTAAAAGAGGTCATTATCTACATACACACACACACACACACACACACACACACACACACACACACACACACACACACACAAACACTCCCTCACACCCTCACACTTTTCTTACTTGCTTGGGAGTTTTTCCTTGTTGACTGCTCAAGATTTGGAATCCCAGAAATTTTTAGGAAAGACAAAGCAAAGGAGACCTTCCTCAGGCCCAGAGTCATATTTGGGCTAGTAAAACAGACCTGGGGGCAGGCCTCTAACATGCTCCAGGAGGGGCTCTGAGATGATGATAATAGATAGGGTGGGGTCCCAAGTTCCCCCAGTGTGAAAGCAGATCTCCATGGGTGCCAAAAGACTAAACTTGAAGAGGTTGTTGTTCAGTCATATCCTTCTCTTCATTACTCCATTTGAGGTTTTGTTGGAAAAGATATTGGAGTGGTTTACCATTTTCTTCTCCAGCTTATTTTACTGAGAAGAACTGAGGCAAACAGGGTTAAGTGACTTGCCCAGGGTCATACAGTTAGGAAGTGTCTGAGAGTAGATTTGAACTCAGGATGACAAGTCTTCCTGATTCCAGGTCACTGAGTCATCAGTGGTGTGGGGCAGTAGGGGTGTGGGGAGGTGGTGGGTGTATGAGTGTGAAGGGGTGGGGCAGGGAAAAAGGGGAGAGAGAAAAGCCAAAGGTAAAGGAACCACAGTGGAGCCTTCTGGGACATGTATCAGAGCCCTTCGGAGAATTGTTAATATCTCAAAAATGGTCATCAAGACAATCAGACCAGGAAATTTCTGAGGACAGTTGGGAAAACTACCTACCTCTGCATGCCCCCACTCACACATTCAAGACATCAGATCAAGATTCCCATCCTTTTCCCCCTTGGCCTGTGTTGATCTATCTCTTTCTCCCTCTCACTTGATATTTATCTCTTCTCTCCCCTTATGCCAGCCCTACCTATTTGCTTCTCTTCTCAACATCTTTAGGTACTTTCAGAAAGAATCTGTGCCCTCCTAGTTCTTCAGACAATAGATGGACCTCTGGACAGGAAGTCCCACATCTCTGAGCAGCTGAAAGAAGAAAACTGGTTATCATGTGTTCTATCCTTATAATGGTCCAAACACCTTATGTGGAAAATTTACTTACTTATACACCAGGCATCTCTACCTTTCCTGTAAAATTTCTCATATACACAAGGGATACCTACCTTTAGGTGACCAGGTTGTCAAGTGGTTAGAGTTACAGTGAATCCATGTTGTTGGATGGTTGTTGCTGCTCTGTTTCTTATCAACCCCAAGGCACCCACAGGCTCAAATGTAGAATTAATATATCTTTGTAGTTGTGAAGGACCTCAGAGAAAATGGGAGTTGTGAGCTGGACCCAGATTTCATGTCACTTATTCCTAGAACACAGAGGTAGGGGGGCATGACTGGCCAATGCCCATCATTAACTCCACATTGTAAAGGAATTTAAATTGGAGGATAAAAGGATCAGGCCTGCTACCCCTAACATGCTAAGCAAGCATTCTACCATCTAAGCTCATGGCCTAAACCAAATAACTGGCTCACAAATTACTCTGAATAGCCTCTAGAAGGCTACATACCTCTAATGCTTAGGTGGGCTGCCTACCTCTGAGAACCTAAGACCAAAGGAGGACTCATCTCATGGCAGTAGGTGGACAAGACCAGAGACAGGAGGGAAAGATGGGAGGAAAGCTTCTGAGGACAAATATAAACACAGAGTAGAGGCAAACTTGAAAAGAAAGACCAGTAGGGCAGCCTCTTCCACCTCCACCTCCCTTTTTTTCCCCACTCCCACTTTTTAGTGCTCTTGCTCAGGTAACCATGGCCCCTCTCCTATTAATGACTGGACAAACCAAGCAAGATGAAATGCAGGTCCTTCCTGGTGTCTGAAAAAACAGTATTGACAATAGGTCCCAAGCTCAAACTAGATGTATTCAATCTGCTGACCTACTGTGTGCAAACTTTCCTTGGCCAAAGAACAATCTTCATTTCTGCTGTAAAATCCTATTATACTCTGCTCATTCGAGGCAGAGTGTAATGAATACATTACCCACAAATCCTGAGAGAGGGACATGTATTCCTGGCTAGGATCCAATAGAATATAAGCTGCTTGTGGGCAGAGACTGCTTTGTTTTGGTCTTTGTATCCCTAAAGGCAAGCTGAGGAACTTGTCCAAAATCAGTGATTCAAAAATGCTGGTTCGATTGCTTGGCATCAGATCAGGGGGATCCTGTAAGAAGTCCAAGATGGCAAATGGGGAGACCTACACTGGTCCTTCCCCAGGTTGCTGGATCCCCAAGTAAGACTGAAAGAGAGAGAGAAAAGGAATCAAGCGGGAATTCTAAACTGTGACCTCCTGCTTGGGAGCTGAGTGTTTTAACAAGATTAGCACCAGCTCTAGGAACAAACTCAAATGACCGGGGGAGAAGGCTGACCTTCCTTTTCCAATTTTTTTTCTTTTGGAATTTCCAATTCTTTTGGGTAATAGGGGAGAAGTGCCACAGAGGAAGGAGAACAAAGATTGGTGACAAAATCAGAATTCTCCCCAGGAACAGCCTCATTTCTGCCTGGTGCCCAACCCCTTCCAGGTGTTGGCTCCCAACTATCCTTCTAACTATCCTAAGAGGCCGTGACCAGTCATTTCCCTAATTGAGCCTCTGAGCATTGGGACTGAGCACAGTTTATTCAGTCAAGGACAAAATGTGACTAAGAATAGCTTATACTATTTATTGGACTTTCTATTTTTTAATTCCTTGAGATATGCATACTGGATTCTTAAAAGCCCTTCTAATGAGGCACAAACTTGGACAGGTTTTACTATTCTGGGAAGACTTCATCTTCCCTTCTGGAATCTTTGAGTCTTGTCTTTCAACCATTTTCCCATTTCTTAGGGCCCTTCTCTTTACCCCTTGCTGATCAGAGAGAAGGGCAAAGAGGTGAGAATCCCGTAGATTTGGGTGAGGAGGACTTCAAGGTACCTAAAAATATAGTGTAAAGATGTCTCAACTCTTTCATGGACTTAAGGTTTTAGTTATTGTAGAAATACTGCCTTCTCTAACCCACCCTTCCCAAAAAAAAGAAACTCTCCCAAGAAAAAAGACAATGGTGTTGTTGATAAGACTAAGGATTTGGGGGCCAGTAATCAAATCTCAACAGCAAAGATGTGGAAACCAACCAGTGAATTGTAAATGTTCCTTCTAGTGGCCCAACTGATCTATTTCAATGGACACACATGGGAAAGGTGTTCGGTGCCGCTGTGAGTCTTGCCATGGGATGTGGAAGCTAATTATATTCCACTTACTTCTGGTTTACAAATGACATGTAGATGTGTGAATATAATCAAAACTGGAGGATGCGGGCATCGATCCCGCTACCTCTCGCACGCTAAGCGAGCGCTCTACCATTTGAGCTAACCCCCCGACGCACGGAAGAGTTATCTAGGTTCCTCTCCCAGTACCTGCTAAGTGGGTGGGAGCAGTGAGGTTGTGTCGTATAAGGGTAAATCTTTCTGAGGCAAAAAAAAACAAAAGCGGGAGGTTGGGGAGAAACAAACTGATGTTGGGCCTAACCTTTGAGTCTTGTCCTCCAATTATTTTCCCCTTTCTTTCTCAGGGCCTTTTTCTTTGCCCCTTGCCAACAAGAGAACCAGAACAAAGGCAGAGAGCAGAGAGTCACCATGGATTTGGAAGGGGGCGCGTGGCAGGAGGGAGGATTTCGATGTGTCTCACAATAAGGATGTCCTATCTCCTTCTTGGCCTTAAAGTTTTAGACATCATAAAAACACCACCACCACCCGCCAAAAAATAAACTATCGCAAAAAGGAAGATACAATAGTGCAATGGAAAAGAAAAAAGATTTGGGAAAAGTAACTGAATCTCAACAGCAAAAACAGAAACAAACCAATGAAGTATAAAAATCCATTAAAGTACTGGCCCAACTAAGCTGTTTTAATAGACACGGGTGAGAAGTGTGTTCAATGCTTTTTCTGTCCAAGGTTTTATCATCTTACACAGTTCTCAGCAGAATGTTCCCACAGTGTGGTACCCTACTTCTTCAGGAGGAGGAATCAGGAATTCTGTCAAGGCCTGACTGGCATTGCTACTGTATGAACGAAGGGGAAGGTGTCTAGAAACTAGAAAGTCTCTGTGCCTAACCGAAAAGCCACCCACTGCCAAGTGTGAAACAAATTAAAACTGGAGGATGTGGGCATCGATCCCGCTACCTCTCGCATGCTAAGCGAGCGCTCTACCATCTGAGCTAATCCCCCAACCTGACAAAAACGCCTCAATAGGCTCATAGATGGCAATTTCTCCCAGTAGCTGCAGGTGGAGGAGTGGGGAGTAGGGAAACAACATTGTGTTTTATAAAAGGTAAGTCTTCCTGAGGGAAACCCAAATAAGAGCAGGAGTTTGGGGAGAAAAAGACCAGTGTTGAGCCTGCACCCAAGTCAGAAAAGAGGAGAGGACAGATTAGGAAACTTAGTCATGCCATGAAGATAGTAGAGGAATGGGGTCAAGTATTAATCAAGATTCCTGTCACCCTGATCTTCAGTCAGCTGAGCAGATCTTGGCAAGGGAACTGTTTTCAGGGATTTTTCCTCCAAACTTCAGACACATCTCTGGGTGTGTTTCTGGGGTGACTGTAACATTAAGGCTGCTAGCCTGCCTCCCTTTCTCTGATTCCCTGCTTTCTGAAGACTCTATCCTCTCCCTGCACATTACTGAATGGGGATTTCACTTGGGGTCTCTGTGTCTTCTCCATGGCCCCTCCTCCCCACACCACTACTGCTCTGGCTTTAGAATCAGAAACTTAAGGAAGACAAGAAGTAAGAGGGTTCTTCAAATCCTCTGAGTCAGATCTTTAGTAATAATCCTCAGTTTGAACAACTGTGGCAGTGACACATGGGCCTACTTCATCACTTCCAGTGTCCCCTATCAACCTTTAAGATGAATCAAACTTTGGAAAGCACCTTTGTACAACCCTCAAGAATAGTAAGGAACATGATAAAGTATCTTATGGGGAAGAAAGGAAAAGTTGAGGAAGAGGAAGGGAAAGATTAAACTTCTGAGACTGAGCTCTTTGGAGAAATGATCAGCTTAAGAAACAGTCTCAGAGACAGTCAGACAAAAAAGCTCAATGAGGTGAGTAACAATTCATAAAACCTCTCCAACATTGCTCCAACAGGAATCTGCAGCTCAATGCTCAGGGAGTGGAAGTAGGAGCCAGATGAATCTCCAGACACCTTCCTGGGTTACAGGGTTTATTTGACTGAATACCTTTGTTCCTCTCAGGGTCAATTATCTTTCCCTCTTCCTCCTCCTGCCAGTGGTAGGATCATCTTTGGGTACTTTGGAGAATGAATCCTTTATATATGGTAAGGTGCCCAGGCCCAACTCCTTTTGACAAAAGGAGTCCCTAATGTCTGAGCTGCTGGGCAAGAACCTGACGGTCATGAATCCTTTACTCAATGTTTCTTGTCCTGTTATATTCTCTGAATGGAAGTTCCAGTGGTGCCTCAAACTCAACATATCCAAAATCAAGTCCATTTTCTTTTTCCCTTATCAGGCTGCTCCTTCTGCTTTCATTTTTTCTCTCCATGGCAACACCCATTTCATTTGCTTAGTGTCTAGAATTGATAAAGGAGTTATCTTTTGGACTTTCCTCTCCCTCATCTCTTACATCATACCAGTTAGTAGGTCCTACAGAAGTTGTAGATGTGCTTTGAAAGTGGGTGAAATCAAATCCATTTTTGTAATTTTCTCCAACAATGCTCAGAAGCAGTAGAGGAACACAGGACAAATCATGTGACAGGCTTGCCCAGGGATAAGACTTTCCAGGTTTGGAGGGCCAGAAAGTTAGGGGAATAAGGAGGTCATAGGGGAGTTCCTAATGAGACATTAAAGCAGCAAGTTCCCTTGGTCAAGACTGACTGTTTATAAGCAAGTGAAATTTTTTTTTGGATAATATTTTATTTTTTCCCCACTTACAAGTAAAAACAATTTTAACATTCATTTTTAATTTTTTTTTTACCTCTAAGCCTGTCTCATCCTTAAACTATGGCCTAACTTGCACCATGACTTATTAGGATGGTGAATCTCCCCTGGACTGGTGCTAGTAGAAGCAAATCAGATGTTATTGTTGTTGTGTTTGTTTAAGGCCCTGGCTCTTTTGCATGAATTATCACAGGCTTGCCCAATTTTTGTTGGGTCCCTGGTACATTTGAAGGTTGTAGATGGGAAGGGAGAGGGAAAACAGAGTTTCAATGACTTTGGTCCATGTAGCTGTGACTTCTCCATCTTTTTGTTGTCTGACAGGTCATATTCCAATTTACAGACTGCAGCAGTTGGTCAGTAACTGTTGTATTTTTTGTGCTGTGTTATTGTGAGGAAATAATTTTATGAAGTTAGAGCTGCGGGGGGGGGGGGGGGGG
>CM053583.1:50636866-50668455 GCA_028627135.1 Pseudochirops cupreus | reverse complement strand
CGTCCCCCCCCCCCCCCCCCCGCCATCTTTCATCTATCTACCTAACCGCCCCTGCTGAGTGTCTATAATCTTTGGTTGTAACTCCCCTCAATGACCTTCCCTGTCTGAGTAAAATAGTGGTTGTTCCGGATTGCAATTCTTGGAACCTCAATAAATGCCTTACTTCATTAGTAATTAACTTGTTGATCTGATTTTTATACTGGTTTAACAGTTGTTTTTCTCTAAAATATTATCATTGTATTAATTCTTCACTAGTCTCGGTGTCAGTTCGTAAAGGTCTCCCTATTTTCCTCGGAGATGATCCATTTGGTAGTTTCCACAGGCTTAATAATAGTTCATTATATGCATGTACCACAATGTGTTTAGACATTCCCCAGCAAGAGGACACCCCTGTAGTTGTCAGCTTTTAGCTACCACCAAACTCTTCAAGCTCCATTGATGAACAGTCGATCGCTTACCCCTCTTTCTTGCTTTTGGAGGATTACCTTTCCCCAAGATTTCTGTTTCCTTCCATAGCTTTGTCTTCTGTCCTCTTTGACCGTTTTTCCTTGTACTCTGTATAGTTACTGCCACAAACAGAAATCCCTGTCAGAAAGACGAGCGAGGGGGAAAGTAGGTGGAGGAAGTCTACAAAATGGTCTTAATTTGTAAGACTGGAACACGGAAGATGGAGCAATACTGGAGGTATAGATTTAGGAGACATAGAAGGATGAGTTTAGGAACTCTTTTTAGGAAGAGTTGAGAATGGGAGGAAAAAGCTAGTACGTGAGACCGAGAGAGAAGAACGCTCGAAGAAAACAAGGAAAGCCCTATAAACCAACTGCGTCCCTGGGTGGGCTCGAACCACCAACCTTTCGGTTAACAGCCGAACGCGCTAACCGATTGCGCTACAGAGACCGTTAGCTTCCTACGGTGTATCAGACCTGATAAGAGACCTTCTTCACGCCCGCTCTCCCTCCCAAACCCCCACCAAAAAAAAGTAAGGATGGTTGTCTCTCCAATGTTCTCCAACTACAGGGTCATGATTTTGAACAAACATAAGTTCTAAAACACCAAGAAGGAATATTGATTCTTCCCAACAGACATGTATCCCCGTCTGAGACCCCCCAGATACGACAAACCAGACACAGGATTCTATAACTTTTTTTTTTAGAAGAAAGAAAACTACCAGTCTCCCTTCTTCGTCCTTTCTTATCTACTTCCTCCTAGAGCCTGGACATAATTAGCTTCAAGATGCTTTCCCATCCACTGGAACAGTTCCAGTGTTTGATACTGGGAGGTGAGTTGCTTGGGATTTTTCCTGCTTTGACCAAAAGTGAAAGAAGAATCTCAGGAGGAAAGATTTGAATTTTGCTTTTTTTTTCTATGACGTCTTTTCTGGACTTGAGCTTGTTTCTGGTACATTGAGTATTTACAATCCTGTTGGGGGCCCATTCTCAGGACGTTTTGGAAAATAAGATGCCAGTTTTTGTCGCGATCAGTTATGCTAGGCAGGCTATTTATGTCGTCTCTGTGGCGCAATTGGTTAGCGCGTTCGGCTGTTAACCGAAAGGTTGGTGGTTCGAGCCCACCCAGGGACGAGTCTATTTTTTAAAAAGCCCTATAAGAGTACATCTCAGGGCAGGATTTTGCTTGGAGACGTCATTTCAATCCTCCAACTAATTTCTCCTCACCCAAGGGACTCTGGGGAAATAAAGTCTATTCTTTGCATATATAAGGCCACCGATAACCAGTATCTCCATATGCTTTTGATCTGTTGTTTGTCATTGGGTCTCTCTATAACCATTTCTTAGTGCTAAGAGACTCTTCCATATAACGGTAACGAACGGGCCGGCATGTAGGGATAGAAAAGAGAGGGAAAATGCATTGGTCATTGGAATGTGAATGGTATTGGTGACTTCAACCTGAGAAAATAGATGAGAACCTACTGAAGGAACTTAATGGGAAGTTTGTGATACTATTGGAGAAATCCTGGCGTTAGCGTAGGGCATGTAGCTCAGTAGTAGAGTGCACGCTTTGTATGTGTGAGGTTCAGGGTTCGATCCCCGACGTTTCCACTAGCTTTTCTTCCTGTGAGGAACCCCAAACAGGGCTCCAGTTTTTCTCTTTCACAGCCCCCCTCTGGTACCTTTGCACATCAATCCTCCAATTGAGCTTTCTCATCCAGGAGTATTCCTCCTACCCACGGGTTGAGATTTCGAATTGTTAACATTTTAGGAATGCCCAAAACAAAGAACTACCCATAACAAAGCACAGCGTCACCCTGCTATAAATGAGAGTCCTTTGGAAAAGTGCTTAGCTCTCACTTAGTCACCAAGACAGCCAAGAGAAAAGACTTCTGCAGACAGATGGGAAAACTCCCCTCCTAAGCCCGCCTTCTCTCACACTCAAAAAATCAGAGCCAGATGAAGAACACCATCCTTTCCCCTCCTGGATCAGCAGTGTTGTTTGGTGCCCAGCCCTGTTTCTTCCGCCCCCGCCCCCCGCTTACCTCACTTGTGTCCACTTCCATTCTTGCTTCTTAGCGTTGAAAGTCCAACCATCTTGTTCTTCAGATTACAAATGCTGTCCCAAATGCAGGGTCTGGAGACCCTGAGAAATGGAGAGGAAGAGGACAAACTTCCTGATAATACCCTCAAACCCAGGTTACCTCGACATAGGACTTAAAAGTGGAGGATGCGGGTGTCGATCCCGCTACCTCTCGCATGCTAAGCGAGCGCTCTACCATTTGAGCTAATCCCCCACCACAAAGGCCCAGTTTTCAAGCCACGCGTAACAAGAATCCAGAAGCTCATACTTAATGAGAGGGTGACTATTATCAAGTAACCAATCGTTATGACGATTCCAGTTTTTAAAAGCTAAATAAATAAACGCCATCGGCATTGAGTTCACCTGCGATCGCCTACATGTCTCCACCTTTTCAATGTGAATTGTCTTCACGAGTACAAGGGCCTCCTTTAGGCCATCTTTTGGCCGAGGGGCTCATAAGGCGATGGGCGGTGAATCGATTATGCCATAGTGGGTACCAGGAAGTTCATGCTTCTTACTCTTCTTTTCCTCCAAACTCCCCCCACCCTCCCGACCCTCCACACCACAAACAATGATTATATAATCTCTATACTTCCAGCCAGTCTCAGGTCCCCAGCCGGATTTCTTCGATTATGAATCAAAAGTGGAGGATGCGGGTATCGATCCCGCTACCTCTCGCATGCTAAGCGAGCGCTCTACCATTTGAGCTAATCCCCCACCCCAACAGCGCGTTACCAAGGTATTCAGAACAAAATCTTAGAAGGCCACAAACCTTAGTGCTAGATTCGGCCCAACCTGGAGGTCAAATTAGAGCTCAATTTACTTGGGGGTTCGGGAGACCAGAAACTGCAGAGGAAAAAAGGATGGAGGAAAGGGCTGGGAGGAGCAAGTGTAAACGCAGCTAGTAGGCCGACTTGAAATTAAAGACTGGGTAAGGGGCTGACCTTTCGAGAACTCTTCCTCAAGAATCTATAAGGAATCCTCGGACTGCCTGCCATCCATTCCTGGAGAGAATCTGCCAAAGATCAAAGGAGACAATTCTCTGTGTCCAGATTTGAGTTCGGGTGGCTGCACCGTATGAAAAGGCGCTCAGTATATATGAATGGAGACAGGTGGGCCCTCGAAGAAAAAATAAATCGGTCCTGGGATTTATGTATTGGGGTGTGCCAGAGAAGAGAAAAGGAGAACTTGCGATGGTGAGGTTAAAGGGACACTCATCCTGAATCAGCCAAGAAGAGATCCATGGTCGCAAGAATATTTGAAGATTTTTTTCAATTTTCTCAAAGTCCTCTTGATATTTTCTCTTTCAGCATACCTATAACAAAGAAAACACACACACACACACAAAACGATTTGCATGGACCGTGGCATGTTTGACTTTAAGGTTAAATAGTAAAGGTGTTTGAGTGGTGACCAATTTCTTGATTGGTCAGTTTACTAGTGACTATCTTCACTTTATAATTAATTTTTCTTCCCTAGGCAACCTCTTATAGAGGCAGTGAGTCTCTAGGGGACTGTCAGCTATTGCAAACCTACTATTCAGATCCTACTTCAGAAACAATCTAGCAAGGCTCTTGACCTCTCAATCTACCAGGCAATTTCTCCTAGTTTAAGAGTATGAACTACAGAAGAATCACTTATCTGAGTAGGTTAGTTTAGTACAGGAAGTTCCCTACATCCATATAAAATCACAGATCTTTTCCACAACAAAACAATTTCTTCACTGCTGGAACTCGGATTAAGGAGAAGGCATTGTAACCTCCTCGTGTATAAAAGTTATTTTCAAGTAGTTTGTGAAATGTGTGTTTAATAAACTGGAGAAACTTCTTTCCCAGCAGACTTTTGCTCATTACTCTCTCAACTCACACCCTACTGTTCTGGGTTTAAATGTTAATGAATCATCAATGTTAGTGACTCCACTACTTATTAACAGTGGAAAGAGGAATACAACAGACACAAAATGTTTATTTCCCATGTATCAGCTGCGAGAAAGGTAGCAAAGCCACTTTCAACCATCCCTACAACGGCGGCTTTCTCTTCATTTCTGAAGAGACAGCCGCACCATTCAATTCTGCCTTATGCTGATTCGTCTTCTCCGATAAAAGTTAAGTAGGTTCTCTGAGGATATAACCTCTCAATCTATTTTCTTTTTATCGTCAGTTAGTGGACAAAGAATCATGTCTGTGCTTTCCTTCTGGTGCTGAAAGTTTATGATTGCGTGAGATGGGAATAGGGGAGATTACCAAAAAGAAAGAGGAGGGAAGCGCTTTCAGGTTTGAGATTGCGTTTGTGCTTTCGGCTTCCTTAGCCACTGGGAAAGGATAGATAGGAGTGTGGATTAGAGATGATCCAGAAGTGGAAGTCGAAAGCTTCACTGAAGGACCTAACAACGTCTCCTGTATAAGAGCTAAGAAAGGAGCAATGCTTTTTTCCTATCGATGCGAAAATAGTTTTCACCTCGGCTCCGTGGCTTAGTTGGTTAAAGCGCCTGTCTAGTAAACAGGAGATCCTGGGTTCGAATCCCAGCGGAGCCTCAATATTTTGCCCAGAACTTCGGCATTTTGACTCAATTCTATTCCTTGCTACAACCCCACATTTGACTACAAAACATAATTAGCTAAATTTCGAAAAGCAGTATTTCATTCATATCCCGTCCCCAGCCATCCCTCTGCTATTAGTCATGACAGATGGCAGCCTTTCTTGTCCTCGTTTGACAGAGTACATCTGTTCCTCCTTGTCTCTCCTTTTTCCCACGGTTTTTTCTTCCATGCTCCAGCTCGGCCCAGTAGTGCTGTTTCTGGGGGTGGATCCTCTCCGATGCTTTTAGACCCCTTTCGTATTTGGAGAGCCTTTAGATTTCAAGTTTGGTTGCCCAGAATATTTATGCAAGAAGACCCATTTCTCTTGGGTCCTGAGATAGTGAGCTTTCCTCCTAATATTTCCTTTCAAGTTCTAAACCCTTGTCACGGCTAACTCCCTTGCACTTCACCTTGATGTCCAAAAGTTCCCAAAATAGACTTTAGCAGGAGATAAAAGTGACTGAGAGGTTAAGGCTAAGGACTACTATCAATTGTGCTCTACCCTCGCAGATTCGGTTTCTGCCCTTGTTAGAATCTTCACAATGGGACCTTTTGAATGACTATGGGTTACTATAATATTAAAGAATGCTACTTTCAGCTTTCGTAGGGCACAGATTTTTAAAATAAGCTTTCAGGCCTACTTAAAGTGCCGCACCAATTGGCAGCAACTTAGGATAGATAAGTAACGCATTTCAAAAGAGTGTTATCAGCCCGGGGAGAAAGGAGAGTATCTAAAATGCATCCAGCAAAGTTAAAGGAACACTTTCCCTATCTGAGTTCAGGAGACAAAGGGAAACGACTAAATACTTTCAAACCGTGAAAGAATTCCTTTTAGACAAAAATACAGGGTCTCATGCAAGAACAAGTAGTTGTCACTTCATTTGGATAAGATCTCCCACTTTACTGTGTCTTTGCATAGTTTCTTTTATTTAATTTGCCCTTTAAAAAGTGATTGGGTCTTCCTAATATTAGTCCACCAGGTGTTGTGAAAATATTGTGGTTCTTAATATCCCCCAAGATAGCCTATCCCTCTGGTGGTCGTTCTGATTTTATTTGGGGAATCTCCAAAGGGAGAACCTCTTGTCACTCTGAAGAAACTGTTTCACTTTTGGATAGGTCCAATTTTTGGGACATCGTTTCTTACACCAAACCTAAATTGCCACTTTAAAATTTCCGAGTCTAAAAGTAGACAAATTGATGTGGCTGGTCAATTTCAAGTCATTTGCCCAGGCAGGTGCGATTAAAGAAAGTGACTGGTCTTGATTCCTTCTTAAGGTCCGGAGAAAAGAAGAACGTCACGACCCTCATCTCATTAAGCTACTCCTCTCTCCTCGTCGGGTAGAGATTAGAGTGGAGGCGCTGAAAAAATGAAATACTCGAGGCCCCGCTGGGATTCGAACCCAGGATCTCCTGTTTACTAGACAGGCGCTTTAACCATCTAAGCCACGGAGCCGATACAATAGCCGCTCTTAAATCAACAGAAAAAAAAAATCCAAACCCACACACAGGTTTTTTTGTTGTTGTTGTTGTTGTTTGTTTTCTTTTTTTTTAATGTTCTGTATACAGAAGTATAGGAGTTTTAGGTCTTTTCCTCATGTATCATCCCTAGAGCAGATTTTCTATTCCATTCCCATTGCTGAAGAAGTCAAACCAAATAATATTTGGAAGCACTTTGCCATCTGAATTGTCTCTCCTGTTCCCACTTTACACGATCATAAATTCTTAGCGTCCAAAGACAAGATACTTCCTCCAGTAGCTGAGTAGAGGTCCCTCAGCCAGCAAAGGCATTTAAGAAATAACATGCCTTCAATTCTATATTGAGAAGGTTTTATGCATTTTCCCCCTTCTATCTTGTCACATTCCACCTCTGAAAACCTAACAAGTTCTTTAAAAAAAAAAAGCACTAAGTCTTAACACAACGTTTAGCACATAGTAGGTACGATTGCTTATAGATGGCATAATGGTTATAGTGCTGCGTCAGGAGTCAGGAAAAACTGGGTTCAAATCCAGACTCAGATACCTGTTAGCCATGTGAGTGGGCCAATCTCTTAATCTCCATTTGCCTCGCTTCTCTCATCTTTAAAATGGTGGTGGTGATAATGACGGTGACGATGATGATGATGATGACGACAGCACCTACCTACCAGGGTTGTTGTGAGGCTCAAAGGAGATAATAATTGTAAAGTAATTAGCAAAGTGCCCGGCGTAGGGTAAGCCCAATATAAACTGTTAGCTATTTATCCTCTTTCCTTCCCATGTCACCTGATTCTGCTCTCTGGGACTCAGAAATACAAATGGCTTCCTTCAGCAAATCACACAAATAACATGAACTTCAACAGCTCTCCCAGAGAGACTGTCAATACTGTTATTCCATCTTGAAAACGCAATAAAAATGTGGGATGGCTGTTCATCTTTCCATTAACACTTCCTAAGGACATGTGAAGTATAACCATTATTCTGGAGAGAATGTTTATATATGGGGTGACTGAAGATAACAAAAAGAAAAAAGACGATGAAAGGTTGTATCCTCAAAGGACTCTATTTAACCTTTACAGTTACAAAGAACTAGAGAATTCTTGAAAAGAGACTTGAACTAGTATAATGTAGAGTTGAATTGTGAGACTGTCTTTTCAGAAATGAAAAGGCAACAATTCGTAGGGATGGCTGAAAATGGCTTTGTGACCTTTCTCACAAGTGACATATGGGAAATAAGTTTTTATGTCTGTTGTATGGTTTGTTCCATTGTTAATAAATAGGAGAGTCACTAACTTTGGTGGTTATTTAAACCCAGGACAGTAAGGTGTGAGTAAAAAGTCAAGATAGAGGGATGAGCAAAAGTCTACAGGGAAAGAAGTTTCTCCAGTTCGTTAAACACACATTTCACACAGTACTTGGAGATAGCTCAGATTAAGAAGGCCTTGTAGTCCTAGGAAGGAATCGCTCGAAAACCAACCGAGATGCTTAATTCCCCAAGAATTCCTTACAAGCTCTGGAAGAGGATGCCTAGAAAGGCTGGGCCCCTAGTCGGTTAGTCTTCACCTTCAAGATCACTTACTGCCCAATGCATGCACTTGCCCCTCCCAGAACTTTACTCCACTCCTATTTTCCTCTGGTCTCTAACCTCCGGAATCCACCTCAGGTCCTCCTTTGGTCTCAGACTCTCCGAAGTAGACAGGCCAAGCACTAAGGCATACGAACTTCTAGATTCAGTTAGATAAAGCTTGCCAGAAGCGCAACGAGGGAGGGGGATTAGCTCAAATGGTAGAGCGCTCGCTTAGCATGCGAGAGGTAGCGGGATCGACGCCCGCATCCTCCACTTTTCGATGTCTCTACAGCCTAATCGCTAGCATTGTAGAGTCAGTCAAGTCATCCGAGACCTCCCTTTCCCTCTCCTTCGTATTTACAGAAGAAAAGCAGCCAGACAAGATCAGATCCTCAGCAACACCCTGCTTCTTCCTCCAATGTCCTTCCCAGCTTCAAGAAGCGGTTATTCTGTTCAATGCTCCGCAAATACTCCTAATAGAAATTCAGGAAGGTAGAAACAGATTGCTGGGCACGGTGAGAGCAAAAACTACATATGGGCTTGCCGAGGCAGAACGCAATGCAGGACGGAAAGAAATACTTAAAGCCTTCTAGGTAGCAAGAATCTTGCTAAGCGCTTTCAACAGCCCTGGGAGGACAGTGCTATTATTGTCACTGTTTCACAATTGAGGAAAACAGAGTGACTTGCTCAGGTCCATAGAGCTAAGTAATTTTCCGAGACCCGATTTTGAATTTGGGTCTTCCAGAGTCTAGGGCTGTCTCCACTCTATCCACTGAACCACCTAGAGGAGTCAAAGTGCATTCGCAGTCCGTAGCCTTTAGCCATTCCGACACCTGTTGCCTTAAAGCTTTTGTGCTTATGAGGGCATTTTGCTTTAGAACGGTGGCGTCATTTAATAGTATCAAAAGTGAATTCCTCGCTAAAGGCATCTAGACTATTTTTAACTTTGTGAGAATGGGCTGCAAGGTCATAAGCACTATGCGTTCAGCTGTTGGAAGAAATACTATATTCTGTTACGGCTAGTTGATTAGCTGAAATGGAAAAGCGCTCCCTTCTCAAGTTAGAGTTAGTGTAATCGAAGCTGGCATTCTCTAGTTTTGATGCCCTTACTTTCTCTGATCGAGATCCAGAATATTGAGTAGGTCAACTGACGGGTTCCCACTCGCCCCTATCCGAAGAAGTCAAGAAGACCTTAGTTCAAGGCTGAACTCAGATCACTCTGTGCTCCTGGACAAGTCACCTAACCTCTCAGCCTCAGTTTCCTCATCTGCAAACAACCAACTAAGGAACCAATCAATCAACCTTAAAACGACTGAAACGTGGAGAGTCAAGAGAAGGAGAAAGAAGATTCTGCGGTAAGGACAGGACATTATAGGGAGTGTAACGTCGCTGAAATGGAAAGGGATTGGAAGTCAATACTATTTAAAATAGACAATTCCAGGTAAAGACTGAATAATGTGGATATGGGAGAATTGGAAGGTCTTCGAATGGTGGTGTCAAAGAAAAGACCTTTGACTTTTCTCTCTCCTTCACCTCTCATATCTAATTACACACCAGACTCTGTGGATTCCCACTTGGCCACGTCTCTAAAATCTGTCCTCTAATCTCTATTTCCATAGCAAACATTGACCTGGACAGTGTCAGGAACTTACCAAAAGGTCTTCCCATCGCCAAACCATTCTCCTCTTTGCTGCCAGGAAAAAAAAAAAAGATTTTAATGCTCAAATATGTTCAGGACTTCCCTATTGTTTTCTAAGAGGAAGAAATAATAAAAATAAATAAAATAAAAAGATAATGTGGGAGCGGAAGTTAAGGGGCAGAGAATAAGAGGGAAAATTTGTTGGTTGTTGGAATACAAATGGTATTGGGATCTCTTTAGATGACACCATTTATCCCACACCAACCTCTCTGAGAAAAGAAGTGGAAATATAGCAAACTTTTACCACTGAGATTGGGGATATAGCTCAGTGGTAGAGCACACGCTTTGCATGTGTGAGGCCCCGGGTTCGATCCTCGGTATCTCCATTAGGTTTTCCTAGATTCATCTCAAATTCTGCGTTTTAATTTCATCCTTAAGGAAGCTAGTTTTCTAGAGCAAAATTTCTGGTCAGGCCTCTTTCTTCTGCACACTACTCAGAGTTTCGATTCCCAGAAACTAGGAAACTCAATGCAAGAAAGTTTCCTCAAGTCCATAGGGTCCCATTTCATCTCAACGGGTAGGTCCTCCACCGACCAGCACTGCACCATCCATAATTTGGAACCAATCGTTACAAAAATTTTAAACGCTATGCTTAAATTCACCTACCTTGGCAGTATACTTTTCATACATGTCCATATATCATCATCTATGATAACGTTGATGCACTCATTTCCAGAACTAGCTCAGCATTTGGGAGGCTCCAAAAGAAAAGTATGGGAGAGCAGAGGTATTAGGGTGCAGACTAAAGTGAAGGTCTACAGAGCAATTGTGCTGACTTCGTTATTGCATGCCTGTGAAACCTGAACAGTAAACCAGCTCCACTTCCTTTTGAATTATCTTAGAATGGTTCTGAAGATTACCTGGCAAGATAAGGTATCAGATACCAGACACTGAAGTCCTCTCTTGAGCTGAACTGCCAAGCATTCAAACTCTACTGAAGTGAGAGCAACTTCCACAGGCTAGTCACGTAGCTCTAATGCCAAACATATATTTACCTGAAAGACTATTTTACGGAGAATTCGCACAAGGCAAGCGCTCACACAGAGGTCAGGAGAAGCTGTACAAGGACGTTCTCAGGACCCCTCTGAAGAACCTTAGTATCGATTGTGAGACGTGATCTCAGTTCAGCCTTGAACTAAGGTCTTTTTCACTCCAGACTTAGTGGTTCTGATGAGACACTGGGAGAAAGGAATGGGGTGGGGGGAGGGAGAGGGAACAAAGATACCTAATTTGAAATATTCTCCAGAAACAATCAGGAACCACGGAAGATTTTTTTTTTAAGCAGGAATGTGGTACCCGAATTTGAATAAGAGTGATAATTGCACCAGCTAAGGGAAAGGCACAGTTTGGGGACCTCAAGACCAGTTAGTAGACTATTAAAATAGTCTAGGTGAGTGGTAATTAGGACTGGAATCAGAGGCAATGGGATAGTTGTTCTGGAAATAAAGAGGAAACTAGTTGAAGAGCTAGAAGAGATAAGAAATCCACAGAACTTCAAAGATATATTCTGTGACACCTTGGGAGGGGGCTTCTGGCCTCCTCAAATCCTTAACGTTCGGTCCTCATCGCTGTCTGTAACCCTCAGCAGTTTAATCACTGCTGTTCCCCTGTTTCTTCCTCCTTTTTCCACATCAAAAGTTTCCCACTCTCCCAGTCTCTCTGCATACTTTTCCCCAATCTTCGAGATTTGTGTTTTGCCCAATTCCTTGAAAATGCTTGTCTCTCTTCATTCTCATCCTTAAAATTAGTGGTTTTAAATGATGCTTTGAGGTGCTAGTGGAATGATGAGGATTAAGGATTTAATTAAGGGGATTTAAGGATTTCCAGGACTGGGAGGTAGGATAATTCCATTTGGGACAGACTGAGATTAATGGACAAGCAGGCAGTTGATTGTGTGGATCTGGAGCACCGAAAACGCCCTGAAACACCAACGTAGATACTTGGGAGTCAGCAGCAAGCCATTGGTGCCTTGCAAGGATATTTCCAAATAATACCCAGCAAGGACGGGAGTTCTTTCACTTGTCAGACACAAAGTGACTTTTAAAACAATGCGTCCCTAGGTGGGCTCGAACCACCAACCTTTCGGTTAATAGCCGAACGCGCTAACCGATTGCGCCACAGAGACCACAATAAATGGGTGCCGCAGCAGAACTCATCAGGACAAAAACCGGAATCTTGGTCCCTCAAGAGTCCTGACCATGGAACCCCGATAAGCCTACAAGATACCCACAATTATGGCCAAAACCTGAAACAAATACATGCCTAGAGAAATTGGTTGATTGTGCCCAGGCTATGGAAGCGAGAGAATGGGGGGGGAGGGGGGAGACCAAGAAGGGGGAGACTGGTTTTCTTTTTTCTGGTAGGAATAAAAATATAGCCATGAGAATTATCGTGGCTAGGTTATCGTACCTCAGGCGGGGAAACGAATCCTTTAATTTCTTGTTTTGTTTTGTTGGGGACTAGGGGGCTCGTGTTTAGGATTGTGTTGTTCGTTTGTTGGGGAGGTTGGGGAGGGCGGTTGTCAGGAAGGGTTTGTCCCATGTGGTACGGTCTAAATTCCTTAGTAACAAGGTCTCTGTGGCGCAATCGGTCAGCGCGTTCGGCTGTTAACCGAAAGGTTGGTGGTTCGAGCCCACTCAGGGACGCATTGTTTAAGTCGTATCTTCTTGCTTGTCGTCCACGCTAAATGTAAATCTCTATTTCTGGCTCTTCGGGCTTCTCCCTTTCTTTTCTAAGAGGTCTTCTTCCACTCTTTCCACTTACTTCCTCTTCCCAGCTCCTCCAGACCTCTTAGCTTGTTACTATACTTTAGATAATAATAGGAAGTGGATCAAGGAAATTAACATTAGTAAAGACCGAGAGGGACCCTGAAGAAGACAAAAGGATTAGGAAAGTGTAATGAGCAGAATCGGAAAGAGGAATGGCTTTTTCTTTAGAACTGTTGCTTAGTTACCTCATCCTATCTTTGAGATTGAGATAAGAAAAGAGAAGACAAAAAGACGGGGGGGGAGGGGAGGCAAGAGAGGATCCATAAAGAAACTATTCAGTCTGAGGAGTGATGATGGGATTCTGGACTAGGTGAATGACGATAAAAAGAAGAGGATGGCAAGAAATGTTGTGGAGAAAAAATCAGTAGTACCTGGTATCTGATAGAATATGATGAGGGAAAGATTCAAAATAACTCCAGGGTTACTAGACCTGGTGACTAAGTGAATGACGGTGTCACAGATGGAAATAGGGAAAGCAGAAGGAGCAGCAGAATTGGGGAGCAGAGGGCAGAAACTAGACCTGGTTCTGGATATATTGAGTTTGAGACACCAGTAGAGTTTTCATGCAGAGAATGAAGCAGGACAAAAAAGATATTGAGATAGAGACACGTGACAGGTCTCTTGCTCAGAAGCTGGGAAGAGGGATTCTTCGTGTTTGAAGGAATCCTGACTTTATGATATGCGAAGGAGCAAAAGGGCTCCCTCCGATACATTCCCCAAAGCACCCACAGACAATCTTGACAAAGCTAGGAAGAGGATAGGAGGAAGACAAAAGGATAAAGAGAGAAGATAAACCTGAAAGGAGTGGAGAAAAATGAACCCTGAAGAGCAGGAAAGGGAACGTGTTTCATCTGAATCGTACTATGATTTCATGAGCACTTGACTGCGGACCTGTATCAGACTGCTATTGGACAGGTTTTCTGGCTTGTAACTGTCTCCATTGAGCCTTTCTGTAGGACTGTCTGTGATACTGTCTTTTAGGGCTGATCATTTCTTCAAAGGCCTCTGGGCTTCCACGTGAGTTCTTTTTTCCCCGCTTCATGCTCAGTTTCTCCTTTCTTCTTCGTTAGACATTTCACCACTCTCCTTACTATCCTCTCCAGGTTTGTGCATCCAAGGAACTTATTTTCGTATCCCTTAAGGGATGATAGGAGGTACTGGAATCACTTAAGTAGTCTCAAACGGTCGTCACTACATGGGTGCAAGCCTCAGGACTTATTAGAAGACATATCAGAGAATGTGGGAAATTTCTTACTTCACTCTTCAGATTTCCTTATATTTCAGAAGCTAAAGGCGGAGCAGTAGTGGAGGGGGTGAAGGGAAGGTCTCAAGTTAAATCCTTCTGGAAATAATGTGCGGAGGAGAGGAAGGGAGCCTTAAAGAACAGGGAACCAGAGAGCCAAAGTCAAGTCAGCTTTAAGGGTATAGCTATTTAGTACTGGGGGGAAGAGGGGGAAAATCTTTGATCATACCCAAATCTGGAGGCCACTGAAAACACAAACCCAGAGATGTTTGAAGTTTGGAGGAAAATCCTTGCAAACTCCAGGAAACAGTTCCCTTGTCAAGATTTAGCTCAGCTACCTGGTATTAAGGCCCTAGGAAGCAGAGGCTATTATTCTGCGTGCCTGCATTTCCATATCCTCCACGGTCTTCCGGTTATACCTGTACCCTCTTAATTTCTACCTTCTCCCTCCTGATTTTGAAATTTACTCAAGTTCAGGCTCACTATCTTTTTGTTCCTCTCCAGACTCCTGCTTTTGTTTTTTTTGCCTGGAATGATTTACCTCCTACGACACAACCTCACCTCCCCCACTCACTTCCAGATACTGGGAGAAGATGCCATCAATTAACTTGTTGAAGACTCTGCCGAGCTGGGGGATTAGCTCAGGTGGTAGAGCGCTCGCTTAGCATGCGAGAGGTAGTGGGATCGATACCCACATCCTCCAGTTTTGACTCCTAGATGAGTAGTTCTCTGAATAGTAAACTATAAGGGTATACGAATGGTTTGTTCTCTGAAATAGAATCAGACCCCTACTGTGCCTCCACTAACCCGTGGGATGGGAACTTTTCGGTTGGATACTACATATTTACTATGCATGTCTGTTGAAACAGATCAGTTGGGGCAGTACTAGGATGAATTTCACAGTACACTAGTTGGTTTCCACATCTTCACTGTTGAGATTAGATTACTCACTCCCAAATCCGTTTTTCCCAGCATTATTGTCTTTGGACTAGCGATGGCTTGGGGTAGGGGCAGGGAGGGAGATAGTGGTTCTACCATTAATAATGCTTTAAGGCAATGAAGGGGATGAGACGTCTCTATACCATATTTTGAGACACGCTGAAATCCTCCCCACTCAAATCCATGGGAAGATAATTGGAGGACAAGACCCAAAGCTCCCACAAGTGGAAGTGAAGCCTTCTCAGAATGGGAGAACCTGCCAAGTTTGTGCTTCTTCGCTAGAATGGCTTTCAAGAATCCAACATATATATCCCAAGAAACTCAAAAATAGAAAGACATCCCAATAAATAATACAAGCTATTCATAATCACATTTTGTTTTTGACTGAACTGTGCTCAGTCCCAGCGCTCAGAGCCTCAGGGAAAAACCATGACTAATCAACTGTTCACAGCTTCTTAGCACTGCCAGGAGAAAAACTGAGAACCAGTACGTGGAAAAGGGTTGGGCACCAAGCAGAACTGAGGTTGTTCCTAGGGAGAATTCTGATTTTGTCACCAATCTTTGTGTTCCTTCCTCTGTGACACTCCTCCCCCTAACGGTTACCCAAAAGCAATTGGAAAAGGAAGGTCAGCCTTCACCCCTGGTCACTCGAGTTTGCTCCCAGTCCCTGGTCCAAACCTTGTTGTTAAACACTCAGCTCCCAAGCAGGAGGGCCTTGTTTAGAATTTCAATGGAATTCCTTTTCTTTTTTTCTCTCCTCTCCAGTCTTACCTTGGGATCCAGCAACCCAGGGAATACAGGCCTTCCTTTCTGCCATTTTGGATTGCTTATAGGATCCCCCTGATCTGATGCCATGCAAACCAAGAAGCATTTACAAAGCTCTACTTTGGACAAGTCCCTTAGCTAGCCTTTTAGGAATACAAAGACCAAAAGGAAGCTGTCTCTGCCTACAAGGAGTTTGTATTATACTGGATCCTAGCCAGGAATACATGTCCCTCTCTCAGGATTAGTGGGTAATATATCCACTACACTCTGCCTCAAATGAGCAGAGCATAATAGGATTTTACACCAGAAATGAAGATTATTCTTTGGCCAAGGGAAGTTTGCACAGAGAAAGTCAGCAGGCTGAATATATCTAGTTTGAGCTTGGGACCTCTTGTCAATATTGTTGTTTCAGATGCCAGGAAGGGCCTGCATTTCATCCTGCCAAGTTTATCCAGCCACTAATAGGAGAGAGGACATGGTTACCTGAGCAAGAGTGCTAAAAAGTGGGAGTAGGGGAAAAAGAGAGGTGGAGGTGGAAGAGGCTGCCCTACTGGTCTTTCTTTTCAAGTTTGTCTGCTGCTCTATATTTGTCCTCTGAAGTCTTGCCTCCCTTCTTTCCCTCCTTTCTCTAGTCCTGCCCACTCAGGGAAGTAAGGTGGTCTTAGGTCTTTGGTCTTGGGTTCTCAGGCACACACAACCTCAAACATAAGAGGTGTGTACTGTAACCTTTTAGAACCTCCTAGGAATACCTTGAGAATATTTTCGTTGTATTGGGGGATTGGTTCATTTGATAGAGCAATTGCTTAGATTGCTTTGAGAGGTGGTGGGTCTATGCGCCTATCCTCTACTTTGGAGTTTTTGTCCCTCTGTATCTTGAAGGGAGCTTCACTCAGAAGTTGACAGCACCTCTTCTGAGTCCCAGGAGAATGGTTGGATGTGAGCATAAGTAGCGATTTCCACCTATCTCACCTCCCAGCTTTGGAAGTCATTCACAACTCCTAGGTTCTATTATTGTACATTACTGGCCCAAGCTGTCAGAAGATAGAGATGATAAGCCGATGTGAGCCTTGGAGACTATAGGAAAAGGAACTACACCCAGTCATACAGAGCACAATGGATTCACTGTCTCACTTTCTAACCACTAAATTACCTGATCATCTAAAGATAGGCATCCCTTTTGGATATGGAAAAAAGTTTTGCACAGAAAAGGCAGAGGTGACTGGTAAATTTTCCGCAAAAGACGTTTTGACCATTTCTAAGGGGAAACTTCTCGAGGATAGGACACAAGATAACTAGCTCTCCTTCAGCCGCTAAAAGTGAGACTTCTTGCCCAGGAGTCCTGTGATTGGACAGCAGTCGCCATCTGAAGGACCAGAAGGGTACCGATTCATCCCGAAGCTGCCTAAAGGCAATTGGAAGGGAAGCTGGTAAGCCTGGAGCATATGGGGTGAGCTGGGGGAAAAAAGAGAACGTCCAAGAGAAGAGATAGAGGACAGACACCGTTGACTCAGGCATAGGGAAAGAATGGGAGTCTTGTTTATCTGACTTGACCATGTGTAAATGTGGCCATGCAAAGAGACGGTAGAATATTTTCCCCAAATGCTCCCAGAAATCTTCAGGTTTAACTTTCCTTGTTACCATCTCCGAAGGCTGAATATTTCTTCGAGAGGCTCGGATAGGTGTCCCAGAGGGCTCCACTTTATTTCCTTTACCCAGACCTTCTTCACCTCTAGAAAGTTTTCTCTTCTTGGCCTCGCTCTTCAGTACGAGCATTACAATTGCGTCTTCTAATCGCTTCAAGTTCATTCCTTCGAGGCCCACGGAGGTTGACTTTCACACTGACTGAGGGAATAACTTGGGGTACCACCCTCACTGTTGTCCCACAAAGCCACCTGAACCAAACCAAAGGAGAGCCCAGGATTTTATTAGCAGAGAGATGTGTCTGAGGTTGGTCTCCATTGTTCTGATTTTCCTAAACGTCCAGAGTTCAGAAACTCAAGGGGTGACGGGGGGAAGGAAGAGAGGGGAAGACGAATTAACCCGGCCGGAATGATCACTTTGAGAACTTTTGTACGAGTTTTGTGAGTAACGAGGTTAAGGAAGCTAACTTCTTTAGAAGCGGTGACAGAAAAGAGATGGAGATGCCGGGGATCGAACCCGGGACCTCACACGTGCAAAGCGTGCGCTCTACCGCTGAGCTACATCCCCCACCTCTTTTAGACATTTTTAGACAATGTCAATTGCTGTGGTCATTGTCTGATTTGTCAGGAGTGTTGAAGTGAATGGTGGGAGTCTGAGAGGAAGGGAATAAACGTTTATAGAGCTTGCTGTGTGCCAGACATTGCGTTAAGCACTTTGTAAATATTAAATCTTGTGATCCTCACAACGACCGTGGGAGGTAGGTGCTATTATTATGCCCAGTTGAGAGAGGGAGCGGAGGCTGAGAGTTAATTAAGATAACACAGTTAGTAAGTGTGTGAAGTGGGATTTTAACTCAGGTTTATTCTGACTCCAAGGCCACCTAATTGCCTCCAATACCAATCATTGATATTTTAAGAAGACTTTTCAATTATAGTTTAGATGACAAAGAACAAATTTCCTTCCCCTTTTCTGTCCCTGAATATTGAGCCCTGTGTTATTCCTTTTTGGTAGTTTCTCTGAACGTAGAGATGGGAACCAAAAAAACCCCACAAACGCAATTTAAATTTGACATGTAAAGCAGCAGCGAGTATTGAATAGTTGCAGGAGGGAAACTTTTTCTGTCAGCAGAGAGAAGGATTGAAAGACCTTGTTAATCTACTGATTTAATGCAGGACAGGTGTGCAGTGGGAATAGAGGGGAGGGAACAGACTCACAAGAAGTGTCAGAGACAGAGGTGAGAGAAGCAAAAGAGTCATGCCTCCACTACTCACCAGGTCTCTCCCGTCCCTTATAGCCAGTCCTTAAACTCTCCAAAGCCTTTAATTATCCCTGTCCCCTACGCTCTTGTCTTTGCTCGACAAGAAGCTATGCTTTCACTCTGGTTCTCTCCACTTGGGATGCCCTTACACATCCCACACTGCCACCATCAAAGCCTGTCAAAATCCTGCCAAGTGCCAGCTTAAATGCCACCCTTATTACAAATTATCTCAGTCCAAACACTAAGACAGTTTTGTTTTCATGAAGCCTTCCTTGATATTCTTAAGAAGTTGTAGTCTATCCTGCCTTTAAATCCTCAGAATCCTTTCAGTGCACCCTTTACAATAGCCTAATTTTCATTGTAGTTATTTCTCTAGTTACAGCAGTCTTACATCTTTTCAAAAGTGGTTAGAAAGTATCCAAAAAACAAATGATCTCCTTGAAAATAATAATAGTTACCACTTAAAAGGGGCTGTCAGGCTTGCAAAGTGCCTTGCAAATACCACCCCAATTTATTTTCACAGCAACCTCAATAAGTAACTGCTATCATTGTGTTTGTAAAATCTTTGTGGAGGGAGATGGTGGAAGAAAATGAGCTTCATCAAGGAAAGGAAATCAGGTTTACAGAAATTGTGAACTAAGGAGAGTCACAGCAAAGGAATTTTAGGATAAAATTAGAAAGAAAACAATGAAAAGATTGGAAATAGAGATCAGCAAAGAATTTTACAACAAACTCTCTTCACCATTAGTTATCGTGGAGTCACTACATTTTGCATGTAACATCAAACTCCTGGCTCTGTTGTATAAAGCAATGAAAACGGCCATGAAGAAAACAAAGATGAGAAGAACAACAAGACTGCATGTAAAAAAGGAAGCTATACTCAAGGCAATGTAATTTAAAGTGTTAAAGTGTTTAAAGCGGGGGTGGGCGGGGTGGGGGGGAGGGGGGGATAAAGTTCAAGGAATGGGTAAAAGCTGTAATTATTATTGTTCTAGTAGGCCACAAAAGAAAAACCAACATCTACTGGCCCTACTCCAGAAATATTTTAGGAGAAATATCTACACATACCTAACATACAAGGCATTTTGATGGAGATTGAGAGGGAGGCGGGCTAGATGTCACAAATGATATTTTAGAGTAGATCACATACTAATAGCTGTACAACTTACTTAAAGATGTATGTAATAAGACATCAGGCTTTGTTTACTTCTGAAAACATATTGTGAACTAGAAAATGTTCAACAAACATGAGCATTCTCATATACAAAGAAGGCCCAAAAAAAGAGACTTGTATACAAACACTTTGCTAACTTTTTTTTTTTAAAGGACATTTTTGGAACAAAATATCAAACCCAAGTTTGGATTGTCAACAAAATGTGTTTGATACAAATGTTAAAATCATACAATATTCCTTAAAACACCTATCAATCATATTCCTTAAACTATTAACCAAATTAAAAAAAAAATTTTTTAAGTTTAAACTTAATATACACTAAATATAATGTGGATGTCTGTATTTAAATTAGAACAGAAAAATAATGTACACGAAACTGCAAATCTCTATTACGAATGGCTTGCTTTTTCCTTTTTTTTTTTTTGAGGGTGGAAGGCTGGGCAACAGGGGCTAAGTAACTTGTCCAAGGTCACACAGCTAGTAAGTGTCAAGTGTCTGAGTTCAAATTTAAACTCAGATTCTCCTGACTCCAGGGCTGGTGTTACATTCACTGCGCCACATAGTCACTCCTTTTTCTCTTAAGTATGTAGTAAATTTAACATAGAAGTTAAACTTTTTATTTATTTTTTATTTTGAACTTAAACACTGAAAAAAAAACAAACCCCAAAACCAAACATTTACTTTTACCCCATAGAACACAAAGTGAGGAGGGTATATGAAACCATGTATCTGAAATTCATGCCAGAAGCTTTTCTAAAACATGCTACATTCCTAACAGTCTTGCTTGTCTTTACTTCCCTCAGAACTTTCTACTTTACTCATTTGGGCATTTTGAAAATGTTTTTGATAATTTTCATTCTTTCAGCATCACTATACTAATCCTCTTCTCCCAATCTCCTTCCAAAATTAAAAACTAATTTGTTCTTTGACCCACCAATACTTTAGAATTAAATTATTTAGTTTCTAAAAAATTTTAATCCTGTCTTCCAATACCTTTTGTTGAATAAAGTTGTATTGACTTACATAAAAAGATATAGTTAATATTTGTTTCTCTGCATTTGTTCATCAGATTTTTATGCTATGCCACATGATCAGTTTTTAAAGGTGCTGATGAGAGAGTGTATACTCATTTCTGTTCCCATTTCCTAATCCTCAAGATCTATCATATATAGTTTTTCTAAAATTTTATTTAGGTCCTTTACTTCTATCCTGTTTTTCTTTTTCCCAGATTTGTTTGTATCTAGAAAGTGTACAGTGAATTCACTGGAAATATAATGGATTTTCTTCCAGCTCCTTATTTTAACTCTGAGTGATTTCTTATGTCTTAAAAGTATTTCTTATAAAGAATATATTGTGGGATTCTGCTTTTTAAGTAATTTTTTTTCTATTCTTTTTCATTCTATGGGCAAATTAATCTCATTCTCGTTCATGGTTATAATCATTAATTGCAGATTTTCTCTATCCTAACTCTTATACATTTTATTTTCTTTGGTCATCTGTCCTCTTTATAGAGAAGAAATTGGGGTGGGGGGTGAAGGAGAGAAGAATGCACTTCATACCAATGACCAATTATTTTTTTCATTATCCTTTTTTCATTATTTTTTTTGTGGTTGATACCAATTCTTTTTATTAATTGATTTGTTTGTTTACTTTTAGTTTACAAGATTCAGTTCCACAATCCCTTGAGTTTCAAATTTTCTCCCCTCTTTCTTCCCCCTCCTCCCGCTATGGCAGCATGCGATCAAGTATAGGATCTGCAAATACTTTCACATTGCACATTAGTTTGGTTGTATAGAAGGGTTGTAACCAATGGAGTGAACAATGGAAAAGAGGAAACAAAACCAAACATGGAAAAGAATGAGAGCATGTAGTTTCCTTCAGCCTCCATTTAAACTCTGTTCTTTCTAAATCTTTCTCTGAACGCAGACATCTCCTTCCATCCTGAGTCTTTTAGAGTTATGTTATAACCTTGCATTGTTGAGAAGAGTCCAGTTTATCAAAGTTGGTTGTCACAATACATTGTTTGTCATTGTATACAAATTTCTCCTGGTTCAGCTCTTCTCACTTAGCATCAGTTTGTATAAGCCTCTCCAGATAAATATGAAGTCCATCTGCTTCTCCTAATGACCAATTATTGAAGGGATATGTTTCTACTCTACTCCCCTTCTTGTCTTACCTTCTGCCTTCTCCACCACGCATTTTCACTGTATCTTTCTTTCTCTGTAATCCCCCATTGCAGGCAGTTCTGTGGCACAGTGGATAGAGCATCAGGTCTAAAGTCAGTCTACTTGAGTTCAAATCTGGTCTCAGACATTTATTAGCTGTGTGACCCTGGGCAACTCACTTAACCTGTTTGCCTGAGTTTCCTCATCCATAAAGTGAGCTAGAGAAGGAAATGTCAGACCACTTCAATATCTTTGCCAAGAAAATCCTAAATGGGGTCACAAAGAGTCAGATTTGACTTAAATGACTAAACAATAACAATTCTCATGTGCCATCCTCCAACATTAGAGTTTGCTTTGTTTATGACTCATCCTTCACATATTCCACCTTTCGTCTTTAACCCTGCTATCCCATCTCCCTGTCCTCACTTACTACCCTGTTTGTATTTCTATGCCAAAAATGTGTGTGTGTTCAATCTTTCTTTGTCCAGTTTGTATGAAAGTGAGGATCATATGATGCCCATTCCCTCACAACTTTTTCTGCTTGTTAGTATTTTTTCATCTTTGCATTTCTATTATGTGAAATAGTAAGTTTCTTCCCCTCCCTCTTCCTTTCTTCCCTAGTATATTCCCTTTTTTTTCCTTCTATTTTATTTTACCTCTTTGACTCAAAAAATAGAACCAAACTTTCCCAGTTCTTTTGTTTTTCTTAGCTAGGTGGCCCAGTAGCTAGAGCACTGGACTTATAGTCAGGTTCATCAAGGGTCAAATTTAGATTTAGACACTTGTTAGCTTTATGACCTGGGAAAATCACTTTAACATCCATCTGCCTCAGTTCCCTAATCTGCAAAATGGAGATAATAATAGTACCTACTTCCCAGGGTTGTTGTGAGGATAAAACAAAATATTATCTATAAAGTGTTTTGCAAACTTTAGAGCAATATATGTGTGTTTATAATTATTATTATCATTATTATCTCCTTCTTGATAATATAAAAAAGACACCTATTTCTTCCTCTCCTGCTAAATACTTCATTGTTGTATATCCCCTTCCAAATGCCAAAGTATATTATTAACCTTTCTATTTTTCCCTAGACTCATGTGTTTGCATTTCAAAGTTCCTACTTAACTCTGACCTTTTCATCAAGAACACTTGAAAGACCTCTATTTTAGTAAAGGTCTACTTTTTTTCCATATAGAATTATTTTTATTTTTGTAGGAAGAATTATTTTGGGTTGTAAAACTTTATCTTTCACCTTTTAGAATATCACATTCCAACATCTCCTTTACATAACCAAGTAGTTTCTGCCAAGTCTTATGTGATCCTGATTGTGATTCATTGGTAATTGAATTCTTTCTTTATGGCTCCTTACCATATTTTTTTCTTTGACCTAGCAGCTTTTGAGTTTGACTGTGGTGTTTTTGAGAGTTTTCATTTTGGGATTTTGTTCAGGAAATGCTAGAACATTCTTTCTATTTTTCTTTTAACCTTAACTTTTGTTTCTAATAGTGCTGGGTAGGGTGGCTACTTGGTACAGTGAATAGGGGCCTGGAGTCAGGAGGACTTGAATTCAAATTTGGCCTCAGATACTTAATACTTACTAGCCCTGTGACCTTGGGCAAGTCACTTAATCCCAATTGCTCTGCCTTTCCCCCTCCAAAAAAGCAACAAAAAAAGTAGTTCTGGGCAATTGTTTTGAAATTTTTTTAAAATGGTACCCAAACTTATTATTCCTGGTTATGATTTTAAGATACTATAATTGTGGTTCTTATGAAACTTGTGGTACTAAGATTGTTGGAACTGTTCTCCAGGTCAGTTTTTTTATACTATATACCTTACATTTTCTTGTGGGTTCTTTCAGTATTTAAATTTTCTTTTAATGATTCTAATTGTCTCAAATGGTCATTGCTTGGTCCATTCTAGTTTTCAGGTAGCTCATTTCTTGGGTAAGGTTTATCACTTTTTATTCTAAGCTATTGATTCCTCTTTCTATTCTTTCCTCCCTAGCTCTCATTTCTCTTAATGTGGCATCTTACATTTCTTGCTTCATTTCTTCCAGGCATAATTATATCCCTTGTGACCATTCTTTTCCCAGAAGCTCTACTTAGACTTGTTCAGTTACTTTCTTTTCCTAGGCTCACCTTTTGGGCTCTCCCAACCCATAGTATATCTTCATTGTATTTGTCATCTATACACTCATATCTAAGGCCTCAGTTTCTGGACTGGGGCTTTGTGCTTGGGTCAGGCTCTACTACCCTCCATATTCTCAAATGTAATTCTTTGGCCTGGATGCATCACCTAAGAGAAGTTCCCATCATCTGCAGAAATTCCTGAGTTTTAGTTAAGTCTCCTAGTGTCTTGACTTAGGTTTGGCCTCCACTCTTTTCCTTTCTTCTTCTTCCCACGTAATCCTGAATCTTGACTTGACCCTCTCCTTTGCTGTTGCTAGATGGTGTCTAACAGACAGGCCTCAATGAGATGTTGATAATTTCCCCTGTAGTAGGCTTCATGTGAGACTCTACATGCTACCCTGGACTCTTTGCATTTTGGGGGTGTCTCCGTTATCGGAGCACAGACTCTGGGTCAGGCACAGTCTGCCTGGGCAATGGTTTGGTCCTATTCCTGATACTAAGGAGCCTGAGACTGGCGCAGTTTGGTAGTTATGAACTGTAGTGGTGTTCAAGGCATTCTGGTGTCTACACTAAGTCTGGTATCACTATGTTAAACACCCCCAGAGCAAGAGGCTACCAGGCTACCTATAAAAAGATCAAACCAACCTAGGTCAAAAATGGAGCAAGTCAAAGCTTCCATTCCAGTCATCAGTTGGATTGAGGCTCTGAGTGGTCACTGAACTTCCAACATGGGCAAGATAGGAAGATCCAGTCTCAAAAAAAGGTTTTTTAAATATGCTTAATTCTCAGTAAACATAAACATTCCAAGGCACAAAGAAGAACAAAAAGGAATGCATATGAAAATTTGAAAATGTCACAAATAGTTTACAGAATGTCAATTCTTTGATTTGTATCATGTTTGTCCTCATATTCTGAGTACCTAGTATATATTCTCATTTACAGCATGTCCTTAATAAATGTCTATTAAACAGCTGACTGTTATCCTTTTGTGATACTACAAAAGGAGGAAATGGAGATGTAAGATTTCTAGAGCTATTAAGGATGAGTAATTCACAGATACCAACACCACTTCCAGCTATTGGCTCACAGAATATGTTAACTGTCCTAAGGGAAACCTGAGTTTGTATATCAGAATTATTCATATCCCAGGAGATTTGGAAACATGTTGATGTTACTTCAAAATGTGGGTAGTTCTCCACACTGATAATAATATCTTTATTGTAGGAGCTGAAGTTTCTAGTAGAGTTGAGTTTCAAAGGGAGACTGTCCAATTCAAGTATTTATATGTGGAGACAACATGGATTATGACCTGACAAAGATGCATCTAGTGAGTTAACTACGGTCATTTCTTATGTGAAATGCATACTGTCACAATCACAATTGACACATTACAGTTCAGGTCAGTTTTTAAGACCATCTATGCCAGATCATATTCGACTAATTTGCTATCCATTCTTACTTGTTTTTTAAAGACAGATAAAGACCAAGAAAAAACTAATGGAACCGCTGAGGACTCATTTATGTATATACAATTTTCTCAATCCCAGTAGATTTTGAATGGCATTTTAATGATGTTGCCTTCATTTGTTGCTAAGCTACTCCAAGGGCTATATCCCAGGTGTCACTAAATTCAACATAAATGTGGCAAAAATACAATACCAAAAAAATAATCTTTAGAGTCTCAATTCATGGTTGTTTTACATCGACAGGTACCTTTGCTATTCCTTGCAATTTAGAAACAATGGCTATTGTTGCTATAAAAATATTTCTGTCTAATTATTGTCTTGTATCACATTTCATATAGGCATATCTATTCCTCTTGCAACGTTAGCATATGTAGATATCTGTATGCTTATGTCTAAATTGCTCATTTCTTTAATCCATTTCTTTTATTTTTTTTTTTTTGGTGTCTTCTTTTTTATGTCACTTTTTAGAATATGTCATTACTCTTTCTGCTACCTATAAAGTCATGTCTTGTTTTAAAAAAAAATTAAAGAGAGGTAAAGATATTCTGAAAAGTTAACCAACACTTGACCCATTCTGACAGAACATTCAACATTCTATACCCATAGACTTCCATATCTGAAATAAAGAGAGGGAGATGTATTTTATCAACTTTTCTCTCCAATCAAATTTAGTTACTATGACTGGCATTTAGACTTGAGTTTGTTGCTGTTGCTGCTGATATCATTTGCAGTTTGGTAGTCATTGCTTTGTTTTGTATCAAGTTCTGTCCATTTGCATTGCTGTAGACAGGACATTTATGTACTACAGTTTGTTTGATGGGCACTTGCTTTGTTTCTATTTATTTCCTATTTTAAAAGTTTTGCCATGAATATTTTGGTGTATTTTGGACATTTTCATCTTTCTGTCTTCTGTCCATTTGTTCTTTATTTTTCAAAAATAAGATTTTTCTAGATTTGAGATATTATGTGTTTGGTCCCTTATGCAATGTGACACATGAAGTTAATGATTTAGAAGTAACATATGTATATGAAGCTTTATTGTCACATAGCATACTCTTGAGTAAATTTAGATGTGCCACAGGTTATATAATGTGTACTGAAACATAACTACAAATAGGAAGTGTCTGATAGAACATGGTCAGGTAAGCACATAATCTGTGTCTTCATATATGCAAATGTTTTGTCTGTTCTTTTCCCCTTTTCTAAGACTGAAGCTTCAAGGTGAAACATCAAATTACACACTAAGAATTCTGAAAATTAAATAAAATTCTGAAATTAAATAAAAAGTATTGAACTGATGTAAAGAAGAGAGACCTAGAATTCTAGTGAGTCACTGGTTTAAATCCCACGTCTGACTCTTAACTAGGTAAGCAATCATGGAAAAATCATTTACCCTCTGTTGAGTCTTGTTTTCTTTATCTTTAAAATTGAAATAATAATAGTTTTAAAATACCATTTCAAAGAGTTGTTTAACAGGGAATACTTTGTAAAATTTAAAGCATATTGACTTATCAGTCTTGTACCATATGTGAGCCTGGTGGTTTTCCAAAGTGAATGACTGATATTAATTCAATTCATTCAACTAGCATTTATTAATCACCTATTATGTGTAAGTCACTAGAGACTGGATATACAAAGAAAAATATAGAACAGTTCCTATCTTCAAGGAGCTTACTAGGGAGATAAAACACCTTCCCAGACAAATAAACACAAAATAATTAAGAAGGGAGAAGACAATAAAAGTTAGGCTTCTTGTAGTATGTGATATGTGAGCCCAAAGTAAACAAAAGAGAATAATGTGAAACAAGTAAGAAAGATATACTGGAGACAAATAGTGAAAGACTTTAAATATCAGACTGAGAAGTTTATATATTATATCCTAGAAACAAAAGTGAATTACTAAAGATCCCTGAGCAGGATAATGAAGTGGTCAGAGCTGTGCTTTGAAAAATTAATTTTGACCACTATGTGTGGATAGATTTTGGGGAGAAAGTGACTAGAAACTCATAGTCCAGTTAAGAAGTTGTCCAAATGATCCAAGCTAAAGGGAATGAGAGTCTGAGATAGTAGTGATAGTGAGAATGCAGAGAAGATGGTAGATGTGAGAGATCTTGTGGAAAAAAAGAGAATTAATGAGATTATAGAACTGACTGTATATAGAGAGATGGAAAGCAGCAGGAAGAGTAGAGGGTGATCCTGAAGTTCTGAACCTGTATGACTTCAAAGATGATGGTACCCTCAACATAAAAAGGGAAGCAGTCAGAATAGGTATAATGAGTTTTGTTTTGGGTATGTTGAGCTTGAGGTGTCTATGGGATATCCATGTGAAGGCACTGAACAGTCATTTCAATCTGTGTGGTTAGACCTCAAGAACAAGATTAGGTCTGGATATATAGATTTGGTAATTGTCTTCATAGTATATGATCCTATGGTACTGAATAAAATCACTGGGAAAAATTATAGAGGGAGAAGAAAAAAAGGTTCAGAACAGAGAAACCATGATCAAAATAAAATTAAAAATAGAAGATGGATGATAATCCAGCACAGGAGACATAGAGGTAAACAGACACATAGAAGGAGAAAATAGGGTCACAAAATCTCTGGGTCAAGTAAAGGATTCTTAAAGATGAGGAGGCTCTGACAACTTAGTGGTGAACCATCTGGTCCTGTTCAGGACCCCGAGGGCATGTGGACTGATGTCTAGACTTTCAGTGGACATGAAGGACTAACTAGACTGTCAATTTTCCAATTCCCTCAGTGGAATGATTATAAATGACTTCTTAACTTTTAATGGGACATTTTAGTCTTGATAATTAAATGAGCATATTTATATAAACTTATATTAGAATTATTTGGTGTTAGTAAAAGGAAATTATGAGCACCTGGGGTCATTATTACTGACCTTCAGAAACTCTCCTCTCCATCTGTTCTATATTTCTCCTGTGTCATGTTTTCCTCTTTTTATTATATACTTGAATTATTTTTTCCCTTCCATTCTTTCTAATTCTCCCTTTTCCACTGCCTATTACCTGGGTCAATCTAGGTCACTTATGAGCATTAGAAAGTTCTATTGTTGTTACACAACACCAAAATTTATTGATGTCTGAGAAAAATAATTCCTATGACTATTGTATTGTCAGATTAAATGTAAACAATGATAGGTGAACTATTCAATATATACATAAATATAATACTGTAGGACTTCTTTAATACTTTAATGGGTCTGGGATCTCATTGACATGGGCTCTGCAACCACCTATGCAGACCCCAACAAATCCATACTTTCTCATCCTGTGAAATTCTTGTCCATATCCTACCATGAATCCTGCACAGAGTGGAGTTGAGGTCTTACTCTTCATCTTTTAATATTTAATGCATAGCTGTACAGATCTTGTGGTGTCAATCAGCTACTTACTTTTTGTTATTGCTTCTTAACACAGGTCCACTTCATTTTCCAGCCATACACATCGTCCATGGTAGTATGTCTAACACTTTTCATAGCCATTGTTGGAAACATGCTGAAGCCTACATACATTTACAAGGCATCTTTTCATTTCTCATTTGCTCATCCAAAGAGTGGATTCCTCTAAGATGATGAACCATACTACTTAGAGTAAGAAACACAATGAATCAACTTATAGGTCACCTATTTCAAAATCCCAGCAAATGCTGGAATTCCCTGTAAAGATTCCCAAAGATTTCTAATGAATTCCAGGGAAATGGTTATCCAGCTTCTGCCTGAATATTTCCACTGAAAAGAATCTTTCATCTGTGGCAAGACAGTCTAATGTTGGACAATTTTAATTGGGTGAACTTCTCTTTGATGCCAGAAGCCAAAATTTAGAGGATACTTACAGCACTTACATTCCTTTAGCAGTACAAAACTGAGTTTGACACCTACTTAGCAAGAATGATTAGTTAAGATACAGCTGATAAGTTTAAAGTTTATTTTAAACCTTATATTTGCAAAATATGGTAGATGGTACATTCACTAAAATACTTATTCTTACAGTTGCTTTTGAAAACATCAGTATTCTATAGTATAATGATGAATTATGACAAGAAATACTTACCAGACTCGGTTTAAGTCTTAGCCCTGACCTTAACCTTGGGCAAATCATTTCCTCTTCTGTAAAATCCAAGTGTTACCTTCAGTCATCTTTAAGTTTCCTTCTAGGGCTGATCTTTTGTGACCCAGTGCTGAAGTTTACATGCTAAATGAATAAACCCACACCCATATCTAAATGAGAGCTCCTGGATTGGACTAAATAATGCAAATAAGCCATTTAACACACTACTGCTCAATACATAGATTCTGCTACATTAAATTTTAAAGTTTCGCATTAACAAAATCAATGCAACTAGAATAAGAGAAGTTGTAGTGTTGGGAAAGGAAGAATCTTTTTTCTTTTTAAACCATACATATCTCATAAACAATTTATATCCAAGAGATCCTGAAATTTAAATTAGGAATTGACAAAAACATATGTCCTCTATGAAGCCTTCTTTGGTCCCCACTTTAGTATTCTCAGAGAATGTTATTTATATAAAGCATTCTGATAATCTTATATTTTTATTATGAATATTTCTGTGTCTTGCGACCCTTATTAGATTTTGAACTCCTTCAGTAAAAACACTGCATGATATTCCTTTTTTTTTTTAGTTTCCCCTCATTCCCCCAAACAGGGCCTTTTGTGTAGTAAATGCTCAGTAAATATTTACTATATATAGATATAGATGTAGATATATGGATATAAATAAAACACTATATACATATAAATAGATATCTACATTTTAGTCTTATATTCCACCCAAATATCTTTTTTTGTCTTAATAGGCACCTTTTCTGAGACAGATGTCCTTCAAAAACCATTCTGAGACAGATGTGACAGAATTCATTATTTTGGGGTTAACAGCTGTTCCAACGCTTCGTGCCATTCTCTTTGTGATATTTCTAGGTGTCTACATTTTCACATTAATTGGCAACTTTAGCATAATCATATTGATCAGAAAATGCTCTCAACTTCACACTCCAATGTACCTTTTCCTCAGTCACTTGGCTTTTGTGGATGTTGGGTACTCCTCATCAGTCACACCTGTAATGCTCTTGAATTTTCTTGGGGAAATACCTTCACTCCCTCTAGCAGGATGTGCATTCCAACTGTGTTCTGTAGTCACTTTTGGGACAGCAGAATGTTTTCTATTGTCTGTAATGGCCTATGACAGGTATGTGGCCATCTGTAACCCCCTTCTCTATTCCACCAACATGTCCACCAGAGTTTGTGCACTATTAGTGATCGCCTCCTATTTAGGTGGTTGTCTGAATGCTTGGGCTTTTACTGGTTGTTTATTGAGTCTGTCCTTCTGTGGACCTAATAAAGTCAATCATTTTTTTTGTGACTACTCACCTCTATTGAAGCTTTCCTGCTCCCATGATTTTCTTGCTGAAATCATTCCTGCTGTCACTTCTGGGTCAATTATTGTGGTCACAGTATTAATCATAGCCATCTCTTATGTGTATATTCTCTTTTCTGTCTTGAAAATGCATTCCACTGATGGAAGACACAAAGCCTTCTCCACTTGCACTTCTCATCTCACTGCAGTCACTTTATTTTATGGGACTATTACATTCATTTATGTGATGCCTAAGTCCAGCTACTCAACTGACCAGAACAAAGTAGTTTCTATCTTCTACACTGTAATGATCCCCATGTTGAATCCCTTGATCTACAGCCTGAGAAACAAGGAAGTAAAGGGGGCCATAAGGAAATTAATAAACAGAAAACACTTATTTTATTAAGAAAAACGTTATGATGTTTATTTTGGAGTGTTAGTAATAAACGAGTTTGAGGGGGAAAGCATATCACAATTCTTATTACTATTTTATGACTAATTAATTTGAATTGTTGTATGGCCAAACATCACAGAATCCATTGTTCAACACATTCTTTGTTATGTGGAAATGTCTTGGTGTTCTAGATATGCTTTTTGGTACACATTTTAAAACTACAAACAGAATTTCTCTACCATCTATTATTGTTGAATGAAAAATTGATTTTTATATAAATATAATAGTAACTTCAGTAGTTTCTCCTACAGAGATTGTAGCTGTTACTGTATCTTTAGGAGGCAATAGAATCTTGGAGTAACAGTTTCATTCTCAGTCTATGAACTGTCTGTGAGAACACTG
>CM053583.1:50613389-50636766 GCA_028627135.1 Pseudochirops cupreus | reverse complement strand
AATGAGACTTTGTTCTTTAGGAGGCAATAGAATCTTGGAGTAACAGTTTCATTCTCAGTCTATGAACTGTCTGTGAGAACACTGAGTTTAACTGTCATTCTGTAGAGACTGTTAACCGATAGCTGAAGAGAAGACAGAGAAAAAGAACTAAGATAACTTATTTCCTGAGAGAACTAACTACAATCCTTTTCTTGAGACGTACAGAGTTCTCAATGAGACTTTGTTATCCTGAGATAAGTGACTAGTGGGATTGTGTTTACAGAATTGGGAGGCCAGCAGTTGCATAGATGGTTAAAGTGCCTTTGTCTGTTATATTTCTCACAACTGATCAATTATAAATAATTGTTTATGTGGTTTTTTATTGTTTGTGGTATTGTAACAAATAGTTTAGTCAGCAACCTTGATGTCTATTTAAGATGTGGTGGGAGAGGGAAGGTGATATGTGTGTATAATATATAAAAACATGTGTGTATATGCATATTGCATACATATGAGCAAAAGCTTTTAGGGAAATGACTTATTTTAAAGTTCTTATTTGGAAATTCTTCTTACATATAATTTTTGTAAACTGGAGTGAGGATGCAAGACTAATTAATAGACTGATTAGAGAGATATTGTAATTTTGAGAATTAATAGAGAAATCTCAAAACAGAGGCTTTGAAAGGACTTAGAACCCAGCTTGAGAACTCCTAAGGAAAATTAATTGGTAGTGCTAGAGTTTAAACTATCTGTTTCTCTATCTATACCTATCTAGAAATGTACCTCAAATTCTATTGCATAATTTATGCATTGAAATTGTATATTAATAAATTGTTGTGGGGAGGGATGTCAGGGATGTGGTGTGGTAGTGAGAAGTCATTAATTGACTTATTTTTGGTTGCTCTATGAAGTTCCAGCTTATGTGCTAAGTAACCTTTCTGTCCTCAGATCCTCACTTAATAATAGCTCAAGCATATCTGAATGTCTTTGCTTGTTCACTTAAAGTAAAAAAAATTAAGTTAAAACTTTATTTTCTAGATAAAGCCAATTGAAAACAAAGGATGCTATCCAAGAAATCAACAAAATATATTTAAAACAAAAGTTCTCTCTTGAGAACCTTTAAGTATTAAAATTATTCTTGATATATATGGAAACACCTGAAAGTTGTTGTTCTTCTATTAGGATTACAGCTTGAATATTCCACATATTACTGCTTTGTTTGTGAAATAGTAGAATACCCATTGATCTAGCAATACCACTACTAGGTCCGTATCCCAAAGAGATCATAAAAAAGGGAAGAGGACCCACCTGTACAAAAATATTTATAGCAGCTCCTCTTGAAGTGGCAAAGAAGTGGAAATTAAAAGGATGCCTATCAATTGGTGAATGACTGAACAAATTGTGGTATATGAATATAATGGTATACTATTATTCTATAAGAAATGATGATCAGGAAGAATTCAGAAAAACCTGGAAAGACATTAACTGATGCAAAGTGAAGTGAACAGAACCAGGAGAACATTGTACACAGTAATAGCAACATTATGGGATGATCAACTATGAAAGACTTCTGAGTTTCTCAACAATACAATGATGCAAGATGATTCCAAAAGACTCATGATGGAAAATGCTATCCACATTCAGAGAAAGAACTGATGGAGTCTGAATGCAGATCAAAACTTTCTATTTTCACTTTTTTTGTTTGTTCTTTTCTTTCTCGTGGTTTTCCCCTTTTGTTCTGATTCTTCTTTCACAATATGACTAATGTGGAAATATATTTAACATAATTGTACGTGTATAGCCTTTATCAGATTGCTTGCTGTCTTGGAGAGGGGGCAGAAAAGGGAGGCAGTGAGAAAAATTTGGAACTCAAAATCTTACAAAAATGAATGTTGGAAGCTATCTATACATGTAATTGGAAAAAAATACTATTAAGTGTGTGTGTGTGTGTGTGTGTGTGTGAGTGAGAGAAAGAGACAGAGAGACAGAAAGACAGACAGAAAGACAGACAGAAAGAGAGAGAGAGAGAGAGAGAGAGAGAGAGAGAGAGAGAGAGCAGAGATGGAGATGAGCACTTCATTTTTAAAAAACTGGCTTCCAACTTCCTCCAATGAATAAATCACGAATAGTTAGTTATCAAAAGAAGAAGTCTAAACCATCAATGAACGTGTAAAAATATACTCTGAATCACTAATAATTAGAAAAATGCAAATTGAAGTAATTCTGAAATTTCATATAACACTTATAAAATCAGCAAAGAGAATTAAAAAGGTAAATGACAACTGTTGGCAAATCTGTGGGAAAACAGACATACTAATATACTTTTGATAGAAATGTGAATTGGTCCACTCATTTTGTAAAGCAATTTGAAACTATGCCTAACAAGTCACTAAGTTGTGAATTTGACTTACTGACTCAGAAGTACCACTAGGAAGCCCTGAAAAGATCATGGGGAGAGGAACCATAAGTACAAAAATATTTGTAGCAATTTTTTTTGGTAGTGGCAAAGAACTGCAAACTAAGGGAATGTCTAAACAAATAGTGATGTATTACTATAAAGGAATATTCATGATAATGAGGCAGGCAGGTTTCACAAAAATGGAGTAGACTTGTATGAACATATGCAGAGTAAAATGAGAAAAACTAGGAGAAAAAATCATACAATTCCAATAACACTGTAAAGAAAAACCAACTTTGAACGACTTAAGAACTCTTATCAATGCAATGACCAACTATAATTTCAGAGGGCTAATGATGAAGCATGATACCTACCTTCTAATGAAGAGGTAATGGACTCAAGATGCAGAATGAGACATACTTTCTTTTTGGAAATGGTTAATATAGGAATTTGGGTTTTTTGACTATACAAACAATGCAATATTATTTCATTTTTTTTAATTGAGGAGAAGGTGGGAAGGAAAAGAGGATTAGAGATATAACTAATAAATCCAACTCCAAAAAAGGAAGAGAACACAAGGAAGGTCAGAAGGAATGATGGACAAGCAGGATTACATTTAGAGGTTACATGTAAATTTGTTATAATTTTTTTTAAAAGAAAGATCTATAATAGAGGTTCATAGTTTCATGGACAATCCTCTCCTTTTCTATATCATATGTGGAAATGCTCATTTCACTTTTGCTCTACATCTAATTCAAAATAAAAAATAAAACTTAAATAAAACAACTGAGTCCAAAGGCAATAACTATTACTTGGAGAGGAAAGTGTGGTAAACTACCAGTGACACCTTTTGAAGTTTTCTTATGACCAATGCATGTCAAACTTCATTCAATGAAAATTTTTGCCAAAATAATAGCTCAAACATGCAGATTTTCTTCATATGAAAAAAGTTTTCCAAAGTCAATTATGTTAAAATCAAAGGGAAGATATGTCTTGTTCTTCAAATAAGGAAAATAATTTTAAAAACAATTTGAAGATAATTGAATTAATTTGGTGTAGTTGTTTTTGTCAGCAAATTGGCAAAATGATAAAATAGCAAAAGTCAGTTCTGAGAACTTGATAAAAAAAATAGTCATACTAAAGCATTATTAGTTTAGTTGCACCTAATACAAACATTCTAGAAAGCAATCTGGAAATATAGAAATTAAGTGACTGCAAAATGTCTATACCCCTTGACCCAGAGATCTCTGTAGTATATAAAATAAAATTTGGTCAATTAAAAAATAAATATTTTTATTGCTTTTAGGTTACTTAGCTTTCCCCCTGAATTTTTTGTCCTTCCCCTCCCTCCTGGAGTCACCTTTTATAACGATTTTTTGAAAATGAAACAAAATGACAACAAAGGAAAAAAGGGGAAAAAATCAGCGCAACTTATCGAAATATTGAAAAAAGCTGACATGGTACGTAATGTTCCAGAGCTGTGGGTCCCCAGTGGTGTAAAGTGTCAGGGTTCTCTTTCAGAGTACCCTAACTTACCAGCAGAGGCAACCAGTTACACACCCAACTAATTGACGCTATCGTACCTTTTAGAACAGAAGAGTTCACGGCTCTGAGGTCTAAACAGAAAAGTTTATTAAGGTCTCTCTATGGGGAAGCCTTAAAGCCATATACTAAGGCAGGCTTCCAAGATACCTCCAAGGCCTAGGTCTTAAATAGACCCCAGATCCACATATCACACGTGATAGAGCCCAGCTGAACAGAATTGTAAGAGGGGGAGTACAATTACAAGGGCATGAAGGCCCCAAGGTGTGGAGACGCCAATCAGGAACAGCAGGTAACCCCATGCAAGAGAGTCTTAAGCAACGCAGTATCCCCTGGCCGGGGACAGTGCAATATGCTCTGACCTCCACGTGACCCAACTAATTCCCGGGCCTCAAACACTTCCCTGTGGCATGACACAACCGCTTGCAATGTGAACCTCACAGTAAAGGAATGAGGGATGGTGTCTTTTCATATCTTCTTTGGGGACAAGATCATTCTTTAGAATTTTTTTATGATTCATTTTCAAACCAACTTTGTGGTTTACATCATTGTAATCATTGCAGAATATTGTTTTCTTGACTCTATTTCACTATGCATCACTATGCATCAGTTTCCCTAAGTCTATCTAGCATTCTTCGTATTCATCAGGTTAATTATATGTGACAGTATAGTAATATTCCATCAAATTCATATACATTTTAAATCATTCTCCAGTAGATGGGCATCTGCTTTGTTTCCAGTTCTTTCTACCACACACAAAAAAATCCTGTGATAAATATATCATTTTATATGGAACCTTCCTTTTTGTCATTGACCATTTTAAGACACAGTGCAAAGTAAATATTGTCATTTTACAATCTTCCAGAATTATTGAGATGTGTCTGTTAGCAAATAATAACATTGATTTACAGTGCAACTTGCCCTATTTATTCCTTCTCCAGTCACCCAGAATTACAATACCTAATTTCAAACATGGTATAGTGATTTTGAAGACTAGTTTCCATTGCTTTAGTGACATCTTTAAGGACACCATGGACTCTTTTTGGGTCACAAATTTATATGGAGGGAAGGGAAAGGAGTAAGCTTTGACATAATGCCTGCTATGTGCCAGGCACTATGCTAAGTGCTGTACAAATATTGTCTCATTTACTATTTCAATATATTAAATTAATATCTTTAATTCCATCTACATAGGCCCTTATTTTCCTGTTGATCATAGTACTTCTCCACCTTATTAAAAGGCTTAATTAGTTTCTGTAGCCAAAATGATTTATAAGCTCATGACCAAACTGCTAGAGAAGAGCCTCTCAAATTTAGATTTATTCTTGGATAATGGATGCACAATCTTTTCTTGTAGTGATCAAAGACTTTCCAGCACTATAGGACTCAACAGAGTTTGTGCTCAGTCACCATAGCTTTTGAGAATCCAGTATCCACTCCACAAAATAATGAGGAATCAGAATAGAAATTTAAATTAACTGAATTCTCTTTTTTTTTTCATGAAATACCTATCACTTCTGTGGGTGGTTACCTAATATCTCCTCCAGTACCATTAGTATGCACTGACAATCAATGATCCAAAAAGAAATTACTCTGTGTCAAACATTATGCTATGCCCTGAGAGTTATTTAAAAAAAAAAAGCCCCAGTTCCTGCCCTCAAAGATCTTACATTCTAATGGGTAAAGATAATATGAACATAAAAGTATATACGAAGTAATTACAAGGTAGCCTTGGAAGGAAAGACTAACAGGTGGAGAGAGGAAATAAAATCCTCCTTCAGAAGATGGCTAGTTTCCTTAATCTGTCAGGCTAATTGTTCTGTTTTGAACCTAGGATTTGAAACTACTTCACAGATAGAAGTCTGTTTCGAAATTTTTCATTTGAAAAGACAAGAATCTTCAGGGACTATTCAACCAATTCGCCCACATTCTCGGGATTTCTCAGGGACCTGCATTTTACTAGATTAGTGTTTTTACAACTTTAGAAAATTAATCTCCATCGGGAAGTGACAGAATACACCGTCTACTTTATTAACTTCGAAAGAGCTGTCCCCGGTGCTTACAAGGTCAAGAGAACCACCTTGGATTACAGTTTTCAGCGGCAATCTTTGGTTGAAGGGAATCCTTACTCGACAAAGTGATAACCTGGAATCCAGGTGAGAAGTCAAGGTGAGAAACGCGAAGGTAGAGGTCCTGCCCCTGAATCTAGCTGACTGTCCTGAAGTTTCCTTGGATCTCAATACCATCAGAGGTCTGCAGTGAAACCATCCTCCTAAATGAAAATAGATAATAAGCTATGTGCGAGGTCTGGTGAGATGGCTTTGTCCAGCTTATGTCAGTGCTAGACTGTTTGTTTCGCAAGTGTGGAGTCCCGGGTTGGAGTCGTGCTTTGTCTTTTCAAGCCTTAGAGATCCTATTCCTATCAAGCTTCTTCCTGCACTTGAGATCTCTCTAGGATTTCCACACTCAAAACTTTAGGAAAGCCAAAGTGTGAGCTCTCTCCGAGTCAGCTCTCTGAAGAGTCAACTACCACAGACAATCCTCGCTGGTGGTGTTGGTTTTATGGGATGGATGGCATTGAGTTGAGTGCAGCTTCATTCCACGGTCCCTAACTAAATTTGAAGTCACTTCGTTAAGCGACAAAAGAATAGATTTGAAGTGATCTGTGCTCCGTACTTAATCTATAACTTCTTCCCTCCGGAACCTGTCTGGAGAAGCTGAGGTCAGAGTCTTTTAAAGTATTCACTTCTAAGGCACAGTTTCCATAAAAACTAAAAAAGAGATTCAGACTTAGGATAATTTCGTTCTGGAAAACAGTCACACCATAGACTTCCCCATTCAAACTCCATTGGACTCACAATCAAATCTAGAATAAAACTCTTTCCCCTCCCAAAGCTTCATTGGCCTTCTGTTATTCACCATATCTCTCTCTCAGTTTCCGTCTTCTTCCCCAATCCTGCCAGTTGTTCCAAGACTACTGAGACCCCCCCTTTTTTTTTCTGACATCAAAAGTGTTATTGTGATGAATCTATTCCTTTCTACTTAACGGGTGATATCCCATCGCCAGGCGCCTCCCCAGGCATGGAGGTCCTTGTCTTTGAGTCGCTGACACCAAGTTGATTTAAAAGAATGCTTACTGTCGGAGGCATCTTGGAAATGGTTCAGACCCTTGTGATGGCGAATTCACTTTCGATCCACTTGTCTTTTTCTCTACAAAACTTCCTAAAATCCAGAAGGCTCTGATTTCTTCAAGAAATGTAGTGAGCCAGTAGTTAAAGCAATGGATTGTCAGGTGAGACTACAGGAGCAGAGATTCTGAACTTCTGACCAAAAGAAACCTCTTAGTCTTCAATGATCTCTTCTTGTAAATAGTCCTCTTGAATGTTCGCGGTAATTTCTCAATTGTCTCCTTCCCTTCAAACTCCTGTAGGCACAGAAACAAATGCAGCATCTGCCAGCTGTATCTATCCTCTTCAGTTATAGGTGGCATTTGTGACAGTTACAAGTACCGAATAGGAAAACAAAATTCATTTCATCTCAATTCAATTTAGTTCAATTCAACAAACATTAATAGACACCTTCACCATAAGACTTTGAAGTAAGCGCTGGGGATAGAAAGACAAAAATGGAAAACAATTAGTATTCTTATGGGGCCTACATTCTATAGGAAAATGGTTTTTGGAGAGCTGAAAGTGCGTACGACTCATTAGGTAGCTCTGATCAACATTACTCAATCCTAAACAAATCTTTGATTATTTTTCTTTCAAGTGAATTTGGAAAAGGGTTTGTGGGAAAGAGAGAGCTCTAACAGTCTGTGGTTATCTGGCTGGCTAGTTTCTTTAATCTGCTGGGCTAATTGTTCCTGTTTTGAACCTAAGATTTAAAACTACTTCCCAGACAGAAGTCCATTTCTCGATTTTTCATTTGACAAGACAAGAATCTTCAGGGACTATTCAACCAATTCTCCCACATTCTCGGGATTTCTAGGGGACCTGCAATTTACTAGACTAGCGTTTTTACAGACCAAATCACAAAGTAAAAAGCTCTGCAGGAGGCATAGTCAACAGTTAGCACGAGGCAGCTTCAGTTTTGTTGCGTCGGAACCCAGGTTGGGTCTTCTTTTCTTTCTACTGGAGTCATGCCCGCGGAGATGCTCCCTTTTCACCTCAGTTCATTTGCTCTTCTCCAGTCTCACCTTTGGCGAGGTAATTTAATTACCTGGAATGCTTAATTTTCCCGGAAATGTCCACCCTATCTCTCCATTCATGCAGTTTCGGGGCCTTGGGAAATCAACTCTGGCTAAGAGCCAGAGGCTGTCCCAAACTCAAACAAGTATTTGGTCTTTGGAGGGAAAAGCACTGGGAAAAGAACACTTGCAAGTCAATTTGGGGCTTTGTCCCTAATAGATCGACCCCAGTTTCCTGCAAATAAACGCGGGAAAGCGTGACCTCTCTCTGCCCAAGCTGTGCTCACTTCCAGGTGTGTCCGCTGTTCATGCTTCTCCCTTAGCTCTACTCCCTCTATCCCTTCCTTTTCCCTTAATTCATTGGCCTCCCACCCTTGGTAATCTTCCTTCGACGTCGGATTCAAAGAGGGAAAACCGACACCTGGCTTTGAATGCCTAAGTCCTTTTATGAAACTTAAGTGTATCGCCTCACGCAGTGGATAGAATGCTGGTCCTGGAGTCAGGAGTCAGAAAGACCAGTTCAAATCCGACCTCAGACATTTACAAGCTTGTGCGACCCTGGGCAAATTACTTAATTTTGTTTGCCTCAGTTTCCTCATCTGTAAAATGAACGGGAGAAGAAAATGTCAAACCATTGCACAAAAAAAAAAACAAAAAACTCCAGATGGGGTCAGGGAGAGTCGGACACGACCTATAGGACTGAAAAAAAAATCTCCTCACTCTCAGCTGATTTAGTTAATGGGAGATTAGTTCAGGAGATAGACAAATCGGTTAACACAGCAAGAGGTAATGAAAATGTCTGCACCCTCCACTTTTTCTTGTCTGCCTACATCCTCCTTTCTGTGTGCCCAAAAGAAATCAAATGCAGTAGCGCTCCCTCCTCTGGCTACCACTCCCTGCTCTGTCTTACTCATCCACGTCAACCAAATCCCTCCCACATCCCTATGCCGTTCTAGCCTCTACCTCTTCTGTCACCGTGGTGATTACGTTCTGTTGACGTTTCGATCATTCTCTAAATTTTAGTCGCCCCTTATTCCCTGACTCCTTCCTTCTAGCTTAACCACATTTCTAGATTCCCCTCCTTCTTTAAAAACCTTCACTTAATCATATTAAACCCTCATTCTGCAATCCTCTACGTCTCCTCCCTTTCACATCCTGGAAAAAGGCAATCCGCTCTCCTTGTCTCCCCTTTTTCATTTTTAACTTATTTCTCCAACCTTTGAAATATGACCTCCGACCTCACCAATCATCTGAAACTATTCTATCCAAAGGTACCAATGAACTTTTACTTCTAGTTCCTATTTTCTCCCTCAATCCTCATCCGAGGACCCAGTTCACAAAAGGGTAACATCGAGTTTACCCTTTGCCTGAAGCAGAAACCTTATGAATATGCATGAGGTATAGAGGCAATTGGTCTTGTGTGGGCCTGAAATGAGGCCAGGACTGAAGATGAAAATATTTGGGAGTCAACAACAGTAATCGATTCCATGAAATGACATTTCCGAGGGAATTCCTCCAGAAACGAGCCTAGAGGCAGAGTCCCAAAGGTACCCTGATTAACACGTTTTAAATTGTTGTTGTTAAACCTTGTGAGATAGGTACGGCAATTATCGTTTGTCCCCTTTTTACAGAAACTGAGGCTTGGCTAAGTGACTTGTTCACCATCGCACAGATAATAAGAGCTGAGATTCGAAACCATGTTTCCTAACTCTCAATCTGGTATCTTTTCCCTCGGATCAGAATCCAGCCTTTTTAGTGGTCTCATTGACCCAGATGGGTTAAGCATCCCCAGAGCCTCCTCAGAAGATGATTAATAGATTACCTTTTCTCTTCGGGTTTCTTTCTTTCTTTTTTTTTTTTTTACACAACTAGAGATTTTTATTGAGACAGGAAGTGGTGCCCCACACCCCCACCCCAACTAAGTCCATACAAGCCCCAGACTAAGCCCAGGGCCTCTTCCTGAAAGTGTAGCCTGGAAGTACTGAAATGACGAGTCTTAACAAAGTGACCACAGAATCCGAATTAAAAGTTTTTAAGGAGCTTTAATTTACCAGCTGGGGCTACTCCATGCCAATTCAAAAGAGGGAGCAGCACAGAACTCAGGGGTGAGGAACCTTTTATACATATTTTTGGTTTACGTATCTAACTAACACAATTTGGTTCCTAAGCAGGTTACCACATAGATGCAAGCAAACGGTTACTAAAGCAAGGTGGGGAGGGGGTTTGTAGGATAAGCGGAGGGGCATAGGGCATGGCGACTGAGCAAGAAAAAGATAAATTACCCTAGGCCGGCTTCCTGACTCCTATCCCAAGTTCATAAAGTTTTACTTGGCTGGTTTCTAATTTCATAAAGTATTACTTAACTGTTTCCTAGCCATAACAGTACTGGCCGTAGCCCTCTTTCCCTACTCAAAAAATAAAAACAGTTTCAGAAATAGAGATAGAAATCTATACGTTTGGAGTTGTAGAACTGGCCTTGGGGGATCCAACTTCCGGCAATAAACACCATCTGGGAGATAGCCTTCATCTGCCCAGGCCTGCATCTGGGCGTTGGTGAAGGGCCCATAGAGCTCTGCATCACTTGTGTTCTCCCATTTATATTCCCACATCACGTCAGCCAAGCCATCTCCCATGGCAGCTATTTCTCCTTCTTGGGCTGGGGTTGGGGTCTCCAGCTCCCCCTCCCCAACCTCTTCAGAAAACACGTCCAGGACAGGACGAGGTGCTGTGTCTGGCAGCCCTGGAGTGCGGCCCCCCAGTGCTTTCAGCCTCACAGCAAGCGGTTTCCTGGTCTCCTGGTATACTCTATGGTTGCCCGGGCAACCATCTGGTCAGCCAATCCTGAGAGCCGGTCTAATCGTTGTGGGGAATTTGGTCGCTGGGATCCTTCACAACCCTTCCGGGCACCCAGACGCCTCAGTGCCCCAGCAACTGTCTCGCCTGGCAACATCTCCAAGAGACGCTCTAGGAGGGCCTGAGGGCCCAGTGGAATTTGGCCAGGGTTGTCATCCTCTGAATCTGAGGCAGGGGGCTGGCCTGGAGGGCGCTCCATGACCTTCACCCAGTCAATGTTGTCCAGCCAGCTGTTCCGAATCTGGGCATCCCGGTGCAGAAAGTAGTTGCCATTTGAATCAAAGTGGCCCTCTTCCATCTCCTCCTGGAAGTCGAAGGGTGTGATACAGCACACCACCCTCACTTGGGAGTGTAGCTGCCTCCTGACCTTCCACATCTTCTGAGACTAGGATGACATACTTGCTAGAACTATCTTCATCATCATCTTCTTCATCACTATCCCAAGAATGTTTGCCTTTGAGCCGGCTCCCAGGGCCCCCTGCTCCTGTCACAGGATCCACCAGCTTCTTTTTGGGGAGATCCTCTCCATCCTCTTCAACTCCCACATCCTGGAAGGTCACTCTCCGCTTGGGCATGATGGGACTTGCAAGATAGGATTGGATCCTTCCCAAGAGCTGGGGCTCCGGGGAGAGGAGAGGAGGGACGGGGGACTCTCTTCAGGTTTCTAAACTCACGCCACCTACTTTACTCTTGCCTTCCTTCTATTTTGTTCTGTTTTGAGGCTTGGGAGATGCCTTAAGTTTGGGAGTTCTTAATCTTTTTTATGTGTCATGGAGCCTTTTGGGGGTCTAAAGAGAAAAAGAAAGAAGGAAAGGAAGAAAGCAAGGAAGGAAGGAAGCAAGGAAGGAAGGAAGGAAAAAAGGAAGGAAGAAATGTTTCTCTCATGTCTGGTCAGCATAGACTCCTGATAGAATAGCAACGTGGATGTGCCTAGGTACTAGGACAAACTCAAGTGCAAAGAAAAAGCCGAAGAAGACGTCAAAGAAAAAGTCTGCCTGCCCAAGAACCCAGGACAAGCGAGGCTAACGACAAGAAATCTCTTTATCTCACTGTTGGGTTTTTTTTTTTCCAAATCAGGAAAAATCACCCCCAGCCACTATCAGGCAATGAGCCCGTTCCAGTGGATAGGGAGCACCCTGAATCTAATTGTGCCCACGCTCTGGGAGCTTGGCTACCGGAGGGAATAAAAGAGAAGCAAGGAAGTGGGATTGGTAGTTTTCCTTTTTTTCTGGTTGGAAGAAAAGTGAATCCTAGAGGATCTGAGTAACTAGATTTGGGGATTCCGGAGTTACAGATCAGAAAACTCATCCTTTGGTTCATTTTTTATTTCTGCTTTGAGTTTGAGCTTGTTGGAAGCTGTGGACTGGAGAAGAACGTAGGCAACTTATAGTGACAGCTTTTTAAAAATAAAATTTTAATCTTTAAATAGGTGTATTCTAAAATAACAAATATATCTGTGTGGTCTCTGTGGCGCAATCGGTTAGCGCGTTCGGCTGTTAACCGAAAGGTTGGTGGTTCGAGCCCACCCAGAGACGAGTGTTTTAAAAGCTTCCTGCAGTCGAGAATCATCGCTGTAGCCTCTAAAAACTTCGACTCCTTAGTTTCTCCCGATCGTTACGGGACAGCCAGTAACTCCTAAATTCTGAGTTCCTGTCCTGCTACTCTGCGTCCCTCATATGCCCCCACCCTCGTGTCTTCTCCTCGCCTCAAACTTTCGGCTTCTGATTTGCTGGGTGGGAGCGATAATACTCATTTTCCTACCCAGTCTTCTGAATGAGTTCACAAATCTCCTTTTCAGGGCACTATAGTTCCAGATAACCGCCCCGCCCCACCCTCAGCCCGAGAAGATTTCAATTTGTCACACCTACAATGGATTTGCTTTGGTTTTAAGAAGATGCTGGTAAGTGGTGGTTTGTGGAGTCCATGTCATCTTTCCAGATCATAAGACGCGAAAGTGCACGAGACCTAAAGGTGGCACTCCGTCGAAATCCATAGAGCTCACGGCTGAAGGCTAAATTAGCAGCGGCTTGACTGATTCGTCACCTCCTCTGAATTTCATAGCCTTTGAATGAGGGGTGAACTGGGCTTTACTCCTGTCTGTCCATTATAGAACTCCCTTCCTTCAGTATTATTAAAGGGTATTATCATCCATTCCAATTCCGATGTTCCTTGGAATTCTTGATGGTTAGAAACTAAAAGTAGTATGTGGTTTCACTGAGGCTCGAACTCAGGTCCTTCTGCGTGTAAAGCAGACGTGATAACCACTACACTATGAAACCACCCGCCGTCTAAACCTTCCAAGCAGTAATATTTCTAATTGAGGTAGCTGGAATTAGTGGAATTATGATATATAAAATGTCTTTGAAAGGAATAATCGACTAATTTACTCCGATCCCCTCATTCCTTCCCCCATGTTTATGTACTCTTCGAACACATACCAATTATGGAAAACTGCATATTCTATCCCCTCTTTTCCATCTTTTAAAATTAGTGTATTTATTCCTTTTACACATGAGCAGAACCAATCAACTCCAGGTCCTCTGTCAGTCATTCAGTAGATAAACATTTATTAAGCACCTGATCTATTGTGTACTGGCCACCGTCCTAAGTTCTACCTACATGAATAAAAGCAAACGATAGTTTACTTTGTCCTGCCCTCAAGGAGCTAACAATCCTTGGAGGAGGTTATCACGTAAAAAGAAGTTAAGGGAGGGGAGAAGAGGAAGGAGAGGGCATTGAGTAGAAGACTGACGAAAAACCAGAGTAGTGCAGTGAGTGGGATATGAGATGACTACCCTGGATGTCTTTCTTTAACTGGAGGATCTGTGAGGAGTTCTCCACTGTCCATCCTCTATACTCTCCAAAAACAACAAACAACAGCGTTTATATAGTACCTACAGCTGTCAACCAGGTGCTAAATACTTTACAAATATCCTATTTTATCTTTCTAACAATTCTAATAGGTAGATTCCGTTCTCATTCCCATTTTGTAGGTGAGGAAATTAGAGCAAACAGAATTAAGGGATTTGACCAGAGTCACACAGCCAATAAGTGAGGGAGAGACCCCAGGGACAAGGAGCACCGAGAACCTGTGAATTTCAGAGTTAATGTGATCTTTCAGGATGATGAGATTTCTGAAGGCAGATGAAAGTCCAGAAGAGTTCAGTAGGTGGGAAATGTCTTGTTTAATGCCTCAGTACCCTTTAGAGACAAATTCCTGAAGGAACTGTTGTTCTTCTCCTCCTCCCCATTATAATGTTAGCTCTACATCATCATACTTCCCCTTTTCAATTGCTCAAATAAATTTACCTTTCTAGACTTCTCTTGACCCTTGTGTTTGCATTTCAAAATTCTCGATTTCTGATCTTTTCATAATAAATAGCTAAAAGTCTTCCATTCCACTAAAGATCCATTTTTTTTCTTGAAAAAAAATTGTGGTCAGCTTTTTGGAGTAAGTTACTTGAGATTGTAATCCTATCTCTTTTGCCTATTTGAAAATAGTACTCTAATAACATCTCTCATCTATAGGAGGTGTCACGTTCTGGGAAGTACTGAGTCTCTTTCATCTAGCAGTTGGGGTGATATGACTGGATTAGCTGCTCAGTATGCTATATCCGACCAAACCACCAGCTGGCACTCTAAATATGAACTTCTCTTTCCTTAATTGGGCTTGTGCAAAAGTCCCAGGGCTTTCCCAGACCTAAGAACACAGTTCCCTCACTTTGCAAAGGTGTGGACAATTCAAGGCATCTCCCAGTTTTCCCCATATCTGTAGTTGTTTAGTGCTTTCTGAGCTGACTAGAGAAATGGATGTTCAAATTAAAATCCATAACATGCTTGGTTTAATGCTACCCTCCCCCCACAACTGCATCCTTTATCTAGTTGACCTCAAAGGAGTTCATTCATTTGCAGTTCAAATTAAAGTATATTTATTATACGTAAAAGTAAAATGTAACATTAAGCTGAAAGCAGTTGAGCATTCCCAGCTTGACGTCTTTTCACACTTTTCTGTGACATTCCTCAATAATCTTACAGGAACTAGGGAGGCTATTATACACGAAAAGAATTTCAAAGAGAAATGCTTTCAAAGATCCCAGTTTCAAAGTCGTAAAGGGGAGGAAGACAGAGCAAATCAATACAACATGCTCCCTTGTCCCTTTCCACTACAGGTAGTAAATGATGTTTTCCTCCTTGCCAGTTGGCTCATGATAGATGTTAGCTGTCCTATGAAAAAAATCAGTTCATGTATCAGAAGCACTTCATATCCCAGGTAACTCACAAGGAAACTTAACTGAGAATATCATATTTACATTAGGAACTGATATTCCCACTAAGAGATGAATGTCGAGGGAGACTGTCAATGTTAAGCATGGATATGTGTAGAGAGCATGGGATATGGCCTGACAAAAATGAACCTGGTGAGTATTCCTGAGACAGTTTTCACGAATAATGTTCATTGCCACAATTACAATTGCCACATGTTTATCTAAAACAATTTTAGAAGAACTTCCATGAAAGATCATAATTACTAGTTTGCCTATGTTGCTATCCACCGTTATTTCTATTTTTGCTTTTTAATCCTAAAATGAGATAATTGAGCCCTAGAGAATTTGAAGAATTTCTTGGACAATTAATGTCCATGCGTATGTGCAATTTTCACCATCCCAATGGTTTTAAAATGTTATTTCGATGATCTAGGCTGCACTTGATGCTAAGGTGCTCAAGGGATTATGATCCAAATGCCACTATATCAATTATAAACACAATAGTGCCATATAAAAATAATTCCTAGGTGTTTAGACTCATCGATTTCTTACACACTGGAAAACTTTAAAAATACTTATAATCTATTTTTTGTTTTAGTTTTCAACATACATTTTTATAAGCTTCTCAGTTCCAAATTTTTCTCCCTCTCTTCTCTTCCCCTTTCCCTTCCCTTTCCCCAAGACAGCAAGCAATGTGATATAGGTTATACAGGTGCAATCATGTTAAACATATTTCTACATTAGTCATGTTGTGAAAGAAGAATCAGAACAAAAGAGGAAAACCATGAAAAAGAAAAAAATTAAAAAGAGTGAAAAGAGTATGCTTCAATGTGCATTCAGATTTCACAGATTTTTTTCTGGATGTGGATAACATTTTCCATCATGAGTCTCTTGGAATTGTCTTGGATCATTGAAAAATACTTAAATCTAATTTTTGTGCTCTACTACATTTTACACATTTCTCTATTTTTTTTATCCATGTCAACAATCATGCCTGTTTTAAATTTACTTAGGTCTTAAATGATTTGTCTTTTATAAAATCAAGATTCTTTCTGGATTTGTATCTTTAAGTGTTTCATCACTTTCAACATCATGTTAAGTATCAAAGGAGAGACAACATGGAGTAATGAATGGAATATTGGACATGGAGTCAGGCATATCTCAGTTTAAAGCCTGCCTTACTACCCATGTGACCCTAAGTCATTTAATCTCTCTGGGACTCAGTTTCAACATCCTTAAAAAATTGGGGCTTAATACATTGGCCTCCTTCTAGCTCTAGACCTATGATCCTATAAGCCTGAGCTTTGGAATTTATAGATTTGGATATAGACATAGACATAAACAAAGATATAGATATATCCTTTTATTTATAACAGTAATGCTTATATCTTCATACATACATACATACACACATATATATATATGTATATATATACTTGTACATAAAACCACTAATTAAATTATATGTACTGAAATGTCACTACAAATAATGTGTGGTGCAACTCAGTCAAAAATATGAGTATTAGTGTCTGTGTTTATATACAGGGTGTTTAAGCTATTAAAGCTTAAAACTACAACAAGACTTTTGGGGATAATCTGTATATGTATGTGTTTTGGAAACTACTATTTTATGCTATCTCATATTGAGGGGTAAAAATAGTGTATGTATTTATTGGTTGACACTTCAATAAGAATTCTGATCATGGAAAAAAGAATTTGATGTAGAAAGAGAAATAGTACTGGTATCAGGAGACATGGTGTGAATTCTACTTCTGATACTGATGTAACCTCTGTTATCATTTTTCTCATCTGCAAAATGAAAATAATAATTATTATTATATTCCCTACTTCACAGAGTTGATGGGAGGAAAGTTTTGTAAAATTTGAAGTGCTATATTGAGTTCCTAATAGTATTGTTTATGATTATGGTAATAATGATATTATCACAAATACAATTTTACAGATGAAAGGCTAACTTCAATTCAATTCCTCAAGCCCTGTTAAAAGTGAAAGCTTCTAGCCTAGTGGTCATCTAGTGGGGTATCAGGGAAAAACATAGCTCTAGGGGACACCATGTTTACCAGGCCAGCTGAGACCTGGAAGAAGATCTAGCAAAGGAGACAGAAGATAAACCAGATAGGAAGGAGGAGCACCAGGAGAGATCAGTGTCCCTAAGACCTAGAGAGGAAAAAGAATGTCAAAGAGAGGAGTATGATGAGCAGTGTCAAAGGCTACGAGGAGTAAATGCTTGCATTGAGTTTGACCATCAAGGAGCCTGTTAGTTTTGGTGGCAGCTCTACGGTATTAGCTAAGATGGTAGAGCACTCAGTGCTAGAGATAGTAGGATTGCTGCCTACATTCTGCAGATCTCCAATGCAACTAAAATGCTGATGAAATGCCGATGATACTCTACTTGCAGGACTCAGTCCCCACTCCTAGGATGTGGACTAATTGGGAATGGAACCTCAATTTTCATGCTGGACTAGCTGGAAAAGTCAGAAGTTCTCATTTCAGAGATAACATCTCCAAAGGTTTCACTTCACATTCTTTAAGTTAACAAAATTGTCCCCCAAAATGAAAATGACAAATGCTGGCAAGGTTCTGGGGAAACCACTACTTTTATGCCCTTTTGGTAGAACTGTGAGTTGGTCTACTAATTCTAGAAAGCAACTTGGAAAATTCTCTCTCCCAATTATTAAACTGAAATACATTTTGACCCCAAATTGACATTGCTGGCCTCATATTCCAAGGGGTTGAATAGAAAAAGGGAAAGGACCAACTGTACGCAAAATTATTTGTAGCAGTTCATTTTGTTCTGGCAAGAACAAGAGACTAAGGGGGTGCCCATCAAATGGGGGATAGCCAAATAAAGTATGGTATGTGAATATAATGAAATACTGTTATGCTCTAAGAAATGATCAAAGGGATAGCTTCAGATATACCAGGGAAAACTTTTTTGAACTGATGCAAAGTCAAGGAGAGCAACAATTTCTACAGTAATGATACCATTGTAAAGACAAACAACTTTGAAAACTTTAGAATTCTCATCAGTGTAATGACCACCCATGATTCCAGAGGAACCACGACGAAAAATGCACAGAGAAGTGATAAACTCAGAGTGCAGAATGAGATTGAGGCGGGGCGGGGTTTGGAGATCCAGTGGCCAATACTTGTCTATGCTTAACTATTCATGCTCGTTACAAATGGGCTGTTTTTCTTTTCTTTTTCCTTTCCATTTGGGGTGGAGGGAAGCAGGAGGTAGAGAAAACAATTCTATTAAAAATAATAATATAAAAACTTTTTTAGATTATTGTCCTACCTATTAAAATATAAACTTTTTGAGAGCAAGATCTGTACCGTTAAAAAAAATGTATCCGGAACCCTTAGCTCAATGCCTAGGTCATAGAACTTCATGGCCATAATACTTTCCCGCCCTTCCTGTGGTCTCGTCTCCACTCCCAAACCTACCTCAAAGAAAGGAGGGGAATTCATTTTCCTTGTCTCTTTTTCTAGGTCAAGTCTGAGCATTATTAATTACAGTTTTCAGTTACGTGGGGTTCTAATTGTTTTGTTTTTCCATTTACACAGAATAAAGTTTCTTTTGCTCAAAAATCTTCAGGATCTCGCTATTGTCTGTCTTGTGAAGTTCAAATCGTATAGGTTTTGGCTCTTTATGTGCATGTATGCGTATAGAGAAATTATCTTTCAAAGCCCAGAACCCAGAGGAAGGCTGGGTGACAGGAAAGGTTTTTGCCTCTTTCAAGTGGTCAGTTAGCATTTAGGTTCCTTGGGTATATGTATTATCGGCAGGTCTTCGAAAAATACCATCCTTATCGAACCCACCCATCCTGAGAGAAAAAAAATGGATATTATATGTTAAAAAGAAGTGAAATATCATTCCACGAGGTGGGGATGTAGCTCAGTGGTAGAGCGCACGCTTTGCATGTGTGAGGCCCCGGGTTCGATCCCCGGCATCTCCACGCGGCTTTGAAGTTTTTTTCAGACCTAACACTTTCACCAGCCCACTGCTTTTAGGATTCTCCTTCCAATAATCCAGAAAAGTGAAGAATGAAGCTGCTTGTTCAGCTAGGAAATCAGCCTCTCAAACCGTAAACAGTATTTGAGCGGTGGTGACTACGATGGAAAGCAAGCTGTAAGTCGCCTTTTTTTTTTTTGCGTGACAAATAAAAATATCCCAGCTAACCCCTAGGGGAAAAGTAGCTGGGGTCAAAGGAAGCCTTCCGAGAGCTTTGGAAAGACGTTCAGCTGTAAGAGACTAGTCACTAATACACGCAGAGGGACTCTTGAGAACTGTAAGGTTTGGAAAAAACCATCCTCCTATTGCTCCAAAGTATACTCCTGTGACGTCACAGTCAGTTCCAGGCTTGGAAGTTTATCCCTCCTAGGCCAAGAGTCTCAGTCCGTGCCTCTCTGTCTCTGTGTCTCTACCTCGATGTTCTCTTCTTCCCCAGAGAGCCCCTCTCTTTCCAAAGCTACTCTTTTCCCTCCCTTTCCGCTACCTTGAGGCATCCCTTCTGCTCTTTCAGATAGCTTAAAGTCTATCTCCTCCGTCTCGGGCTGCTGGAACTGCCAACCTCTGAGTTATTAAAAGCAGAGAGCTGATTGACATGTACTTTCTTTCGGAGATTTCCTGTTGGGATTGTTGCGGAATCCTAGCATGGAGAATTCACTTAAGATCGAAAAAGACATCTCTGTCCTTCCACTTTAACATTTCCAAAAATTTGGAAGGAAGACGTTATCATTTATAAGGGACCCAATGAGCTTGTGGGCTCTAATCTTTTGAGTTTCTTTGGATGATTTACTTGTGAAACAAGGAAGAAGAATTTGCAAAGGTCGTAGAAGCAAGTAGCCTATCACATACCTGGAAAGCAAGGGGAATTAGCTAACCTCTCCCGGATAGATCTTGTTTTTAGGAAGTTTCTTTACATACAAACTAAAATTATTTACTTTCGGTTTCATCTTCTATTGCCAAACTGACTGTGTAATCCAGTGGTTCTCAACCTTCCTAATACCAAGACCCTTTCATACTCGTATGTGGGCGTGTCTGCATGTGGGCGGACCCGCCTGGAGATGGATAGAGGAGCTTTGTCTCGATTCCTGAGACCATCGGAAATATGCGTTTTCCTATGGTCTTAGGCGACCCCTGTGACCCCTGTGAAAGGGTCGTTCGACCCCCAAAGGGGTCATGGCCCACAGGTTGAGAACCGCTGGTCCTTCTCCCACCTGACAAACCTTCAAATATTTGAAAACGATTATCATGTACTAAATCCTGTCTTTCTTAGAATAAACACCTCTGTAATCTGGAAAGTCTCTGAAAGGGCAAGTAAACCTTCTGTCCCACAACACATAGACATACAGATATATAACACAATCACTTTAGACACTGGTTGTTTTATTTGGATTATATGCCTTGATTATACAAAGGGAGCATGGGGTTTATTTAATGGTATCCTTGGAAGCGGCATTTGTTCCATGATAAATACCTGCAACAAATAGTGAATTTACAGTTCCTAACTGTTTACAATTTAGAAATAGATAAAGATCGTGTTTTCATAAGATAGTGCTAGAAAAAAGGTAAAATCCAAATTTGTACAAGTTTTCTGCATAGTGCACATTACATATGTAACATAGATATAGTATATACATATGTGTGTGTGTGTGTGTTTCCTTCCCTTTGCTTTTAGGGAATTTATTTTATTTGAAAAGTTATGAGTTCCATAACGATATCTCCTAGCTTCTAGTTAGGAAAAATTAACATCTAGGCAGAGGTTGGGCTTTCTGCCTAAACTTAGGTTTTTATCTATCTTTAGTTAGGTCCTGGCTTTATGATTGAGGTAAAATGGTAATGTTTTGTTTATTGTAAACATTTAAGTAACAAAATATAGATGACAGTATGGAATTTGTGGATAGATAAGCATGGAGTGGAAATAAGGTTAGGAAAAGAGCCTACCTTTTTTAGAACTTCCCTCCCAGCCTGAATTCTTTTCTCTGTAATGCCTGCAGAACCAAGGACTTGACTCAATTATCTCCCTTTGCCACAATTCAGTTCTCCTTTTGCTCCAGTCTTGCTCCAATATTTCAAATCCAGATGAGCAGAATCTCTTCTTGTAATTCTGAGATAATTTCTCCTTGTGATACAAAGTGCTTAGGAAGTGAACCAGTCTCTCACACAGTGGTTTCAGTGGATTCAAAGGCCTTCTTCCCACTCAGTTCTTATTGTATGAGTCTAAAAAAATTAAGTTTTTTACTCAGTCAAGGCCGAAGGGGTGATTTCTTACAGTTTTCCCCCTATCTCAATAGGAATCCCACAAAACAGCATTCAGGCCTGGAGATTCTCCAACCTCCTATAGCAAATTTAACAATTTCAATGAGACAATTCAATGCAGGGAGCATTTATGAAGTGTTATATTCCAGATCTTCCACTGTGAGAAACAATGTGTATTGAGAGACAAAAACCAGAAACAGATGGGCTCTCTAGGACTTCCTAAACTTGATTCCTTGACTTCCACATGATGATCTTCCAAAAATCCAGGACCCAGTCCCTGGAGAAGTTAATCTACTCATCTCTATAGTTCCAATTATAGTGTCCGACAGAAATGATTGACATCTATATGCAAACTCTTCCCCTTAATCCAGTGTAACTATTGCTGACACTAGACATGCTTGTTGAGTGACTGACATCTCACCTTCTGCCTGTCAAGTTCTTTTAAGTTCTTTTCTCTACCTCACTCTCCCCTACCACTTTCATCTTTTCCCCAGAACAAAGCCTCCCTTTCTAGTTACCAATGTTCTGGATGTGAAAAACTCTCTTATTGCTGTCTCCTTTGTTTAAAAAAAAGGAAGAAAGAAACCTACATCACCAGTGCATAGCACAGTGCCTGGCACATATTAAATTATTTTTTATGCACCTGATTTACATATTTTAGAGAAGGTGGCTACCTGCATTGGTGTGTAGAGGACTCACCTGGTTTAGTACTTGGGGATGACCCTAGAAAGGCGTAAGTAAAAGATTACCCAAGAAGTTCTAAAATGTATTTGTGTGATCTTAAACCATCAGTCTTTCTGATTAACAATTGAATGGAGTAACCAATTAAGTCAAGAAGACAACATTCATACTCAATAGGAACAGAATTAAGGAATGAGATTGTAAAGGGGGGGAAGGGAGAAGAGAGAACCCTGGAAAGAAGGGATTACTTTCTTTTTCATAGTATTTTTTTCAATTACATGTAAAGACAATTTTAACATTCTTTTTTTAAATTTTGAGTTCTAAATTTTATCCCTTTCTTCCTCCCCTACCTCTCCCTCCAAAGGTCAGAATTTTAAATTGGTTATACATGAGCAACCATGTAAAACATATTTCTATATTAGTCTTGTTGTAAAAGAAAAAACAGATCAAAAGGGAAAAAACACAAAAAAGATAAAGAAAGTGAAAATAGTATGTTTCAATCTGCATTTAAACTCCATCAGTTCTTTCTTTGGATGTGAGTCATGAGTACTTTGTAACTGTTTTAGATCATCGTATTGCTGAGAAGAGCTGAGGTTATTCATAGTTGATCATAGATGTTACTGTACACAACGTTCTGTTCCTGCTCACTCACTCACCTCAGTTCATATAAGTCTTTCCAGGTTTTTTTCCCCTGAGATCCACCTGCTTATCATTTCTTATTACATGATAGTATTTCACCACAATCATATATCACTACCTCATCAGTCATTTCCCAATTGCTGGGTATCCCCTCAATTCACAATTCTTCACCACCATCAAAAGAATTGCTATAAATTTTTTTATACATGTAGGTCCTTTTCCCTTTTTAAATGATTCTTTGAGATACAAACCTAGGAGTGGTATTGCTGAATCAAAGGGTATGGACAATTTGATTGTCTTTTGGCCATTATTCCAAATCACTCTCCAGAATAGTTGGATCAATTCATAACTCCACCAAGGAATTATTTTTCAAGGTCTAGTGAGCATGGATTCTGTCCTCCCACCCTGTAATGGTAATGGAATTTAAAGATCCCCTGGTATTGGCTTGGTTTTCAGATTGATTGTTAAAACCAAGAATTTATAAATCCCACTTGTGGGATGGACTTTTTGACATGAAGAGAGAGGGTTGAACTGGGAGGAGCTGGTGT
>CM053583.1:50581151-50596212 GCA_028627135.1 Pseudochirops cupreus | reverse complement strand
CATTGGAGGACTGAAGAAGCATGACCAGGACAAGACTTTGTTTGTTCCACAGCCTGGCTGATCCTTCAGTTCCAGGCAAGAGAAGTGAAGAGTTTGAGATGGGCTGTACTCCATGAACTTCAGTGTGTGCCAGGGACTGCCCTGAGGACTGGACAAGGACCTGGGAGCTGTCTGCCTTTGAGGATTGGACAAGGACCTTGGAGCTGTCTGCTTCTGAATCCAGGTGACTGTTTGGTGGATTCAGGAGGGAGCTGGGACCTTGGAAGGGGATCCAGGGAATCAGAGAGATCACCCAGAGTCAAGATGAAGAAAAGGCCTCCTCTTGGATGAAATTGAGCTTTTCTGGACACCGAGGGGTGGAGGGTTTGTGTGGTTTTCAAATGACTGTATTTGTGATTAATGATATTTAGTAACTGTGAATCTAGATTAGTGACTGAATAAGTCAATGGTTGCCCCATGAGTGGAAGTTTGGTTATTCTATTGTTTCTTGTTAATGATTGCATTGCCCCATGAGTGGAAGTTTGATTATTCTATTGTTTCTTGTTCTAAATATTGTGGCCCCTGTAGTGAAAACTGTGTGGCCATTTTCTGTGATAAAATGTAATGTTTTGAATGTTTGTCTTGATTTGTAATGGAATACACAGAGTGTTCACTATATTTTGTAATCTGAACTCTAAAAGCTGTTCACAGTAGCATTCCTTTGGGAATCTGCTGGTGCATGGCGTTACAACACAACATAGGCAGAAGAAACCACAGGGTCTTATGTTCATGGATTAATGTCAGCCTGGGTGGTGAAATTAGGTCATTGGCATTTTTGAATGTTGTTTTGAATGTTGGAAATTTTCCTAACTGGGGGCTTAGAGAAATTGTGACTAAACTTATAACTTTTCATCTAAAACAAGTTCCCTAAAGCTGAAAAGAAGGACATTTGGGGACTACAAATCAACTTTGAGGCTTGAACTGAGGGAATTATTGTGATGGACGGTGAATGGAGCTTCAGAAGAGTAAATTGACACACTTTTCAGGAGCAACAGCAATAGTGTTTTGATTATGATTTTAGAACTGGTAAGTGAGGAGATGGAATGGTATATGGTGGAAGATATATTTGATGGAAAGGTGGCCTTTGAGGAGATGGGCAGACAGCAACATCAGGGATGGCTGGAGCCAGATTGATCTGTTTTAGTGCAACAGGGAAGGCATTTATTATTTATATGTGAGATGGAAGTGAATGGAAGTGAAATGGAAGCTTCCTAAGTAAAAGAAGTGTAGTGAGTACAATTTATTACTATCATTTTTGCTTTAATGTTGAGGTCACAGTTTTCTTTGAAATCTTTTGTAACTGTATATGTGTGTAAGTGTATACATAAATGTATATATACATATATAGTATCATGTGTGTATGCATGTATATCTATATCTATATCTATATATATATTATCCTATGTGTGTATATATACCTATATACATGCGTGTGTCTTACATCCTAAAAGTTCAACAATTTTTTTTCTCTATAACTTGTGGGGGAAGAAATACTGAGTGGGCTATATTTCTACCCCTGAACTCAAACTTTAAGATAATATCAGCTTCTTCCCAAGTCACACTCAAAATAGCTATTACCAGCTGTTTTGTGGATGCTGCCCACCACAAGATAACAATTATATCCCATGGTTACTAGATAGATTTCATCCTTAGGCTAATTATGAGAAATGTTCATTATAAGCCTTCCCTCTTGTTAACAATAACATGTTTCTAAAGTTGCAGAGGTAGTTGATTGTATGCTAAATCTGAGTTGCTATTTTTGGCAAATACTGAATTTAGACAGTTCATAATCTTGATTATGCATTCCGTAGCAGAATCTCCAGGAGGAATTGTCTGCATAAGGTGAAATGGTTGTACTATGCTCCAGTAGGAGACAAAGGATTAGGAATTTTAATTTCTCCCTATTTGGCCCCCAACTTTGGAATGAGGACACTGACAGTCTTTTTCAGCTCCTCCCCTCCTCCTGCCACCAAATGTGACTTTCTCTTTAGTCCCTATCTTTCGCTCCACTTCTGTAAAAGAGACTTTCTGAGCATGAGCAGAATGGGGAAGACCATATGCCTCACTGGGTAAGTATATCAAACCCTTCACTAGGTTGTTAGGCCTACCTTTTGTCTAAGGCAGAGCAGGGACACAGATTCATGTTTTTATCCCACTTTGGGAAGTTATAGAATAAAAATCAATATGATCCTTCTAATTAAGATCAGAATTCTAGGTGGGAAGAGCCTGGCATTTTCCCATAGTTTATTTTTTCTGTAATATTTCTGTGTAACTTGCCACTTCTCCTCTCTCTTGAGTTCCATTCTCAGTAATAAAACATACACACACCAGAAATTGCTGTGATCAACCATATTTTTAGCTGATGCCATACAGCAATGATAATTGAACAGAAATGTAAACAAACTGGATAAAACAAGGAAACTTTTGAATTAACAAAGGCTTTCCCAGACTGGGAGAGAAACAGAACTGGCAAATCACTGGTATCAATTGTGCCAAGTGGAAGGGTAATACAACTGATCTTCCCAGACAGGATCCTTGAGCTGCTCTCCTAGTCAAAATGGATAAAGCTCTAATTGGAATTTAAATGCTGCCCCCATCCACTACCAAAATAGCTCCAGTTCCTTGAAATTCTCATCACGGTGGCCAAGTTTGTCCTCTCACTTATACCTCTTGCTTGTCACAAAACTTTTCTAGTGGAAGGGGAAGAGAAAAGAGGAGACCCAGACTCTCTGAAGCACAATCATTCTTAAGTCAGTGAATCAAAAACAAACTGAGGATTTTCTTTCATCTGAACTGATGAGGCCATCTCTTAATATGACTTGTGGCTTCCGGATTCCCATTCTTCTAAAATGGTATTATTAATCTGGGGTCCATTGTCCCCTTAGAGGTCCATAGATAGATTTCAGAAGTCTATGAATTGGATGGTGTGGGAGATGACTTGCAGTGGAGTTTCCCCATTTGGAACATCCTATTAGATTCTTATTTCTTCTTTATACTTTGTAACTGAGTTCAATATCATTTCCCCATATATATGAGGTCAGTGTGTACAAAAGAATGTTAGTGTGAGAGGTAGCAAAGAGTTAAGTTTCTACAGAACTGCAAGGATTACTAAAACAAGACTACTGATTAAAAAAAAAGTACCAGACAGTAGCTTTGGGAAGAGTTGAGGCAGTAGCCTTGGGAGGAAGTTGGGTTCCCAATTCCCAGAGAACTCCTAGATAATACTAAAAATGAAATAATGTAGAATAAAAGTTGCTGTCAGCAGCAGGTGGATTTGACCAATTAGAAAGCAGACAGCTGCTTTGGGACACTCAGGCCCAAATAAGGACACATCTAGGTTGGACTGGTTGGAGTTCAGTATTCTGGGGTTGTTACTGGCTTTCTTAATGAGTCTTATGTATTATGTATATTATCTAACAGAATTAGAGCCTCATTAGTAATCATTATGGTAAAATGGTTAGGATTATAATAAAAGAAATCTGTGAGCTTCTGCAATTTGCTCTCCTTGGTCAAAACCATCTTAGGTGCTCTGGGAGTGCCCTTTCTCAAAAGAGCACAATAAAGACTTCTCTGCTTTTACTACAATTTTCTGAGTCTCCATGAATTATTGGTAGGGGTCTTCATGTCCCACACAATGGGAAAAAAATGACATCTTTATTTTCACTAATTTTCCATTTCCTTTGTAATTGTATATTTTATTTTATTTACTTTAAAATATTATTCTGGATAACAGTCCATAGGCTTCACTTCATTGTCTAAACATTCTATGAAACAAAAAAGTTCAAGAACTACTGCCTTAATTGATCCCCTAGAAAGCTCACAAAATAATTTCCCTAAAGCAGAAGTCCTTCTGGATGACTTTCCTGCTCAAAATTTCAGTGGCAACAAGTTCTAATGGGTTTTCCTACTTTCCAAAGTTCTCAAGCTCACAACCTTAGCCATTCCATCCAGATATTCATTCACCTAAGATCAGAAACAATAAAACCACTAGAAATATACACCATGTGCTCAGGGACACACCACTGTGTCACTACTGGGTGTAGAGATGCCAAAGTCACTGCACAAAGGCTCACTGAAATTCTTTCTCATTCAAAAATCATGGGTTGAGAAGGCTTTGCTTCTCTCAGTGGACCTTATCTTCAGAATGGAGAAGATAATATATATGTAAAAGATTATGAAAATTAACACTCTTATCACAATTATTGACTCAGCAGAGGTAGCAGGAAGAATTTCAGCAAGAGAAACACCAGAACATGAAGGCTTCAAAAAGGGGTGTGTAGTCACAGAAAAAGTGACTGATTTTGTTAGGGTCAGAGAATGACAGACTCAGTAAGCAACCAGTGACTCCCTGTTGTCTCAGAAATAAAATAGAAACTCTTCAGATTGATATTTAACATCTTTTACAATCTTAATCTAACCTATTCATCCAGACTCATTTCATTATTATTTTTATTATCATTATCATTATTTTATTATCATTACATTATTTTTGTCACGTATTCAATATTCCATTGAAATTGACCAAATGCTATTTTCTGAACTTGGAATTCCACTTCCCCACTCGTTTACCTCTGCAAAGCCATCCCCCAGCCTGAAATGGACTACCTTTTCACACCTGCCTCTTAGAATCCTTAGCATCATTTAAGTCTCTGCTAATGTGCCACTTCTTACAAGAAACTTAGTTTTTAGTGTTTTCTCCTTCTCTTCTTAAGTTGTCTTTTACTTAGTCATCCGGATAAATTTCTTATCTTGTTGTAAGTTCTTTGAGGATGGGGACATTAAAAAATATTATCTTTCAACAATTTGATTTGATTAGACAACATTTTAGTGAGCACAATCATTATTATACAAGATTCTGAGCTGCATGCTACAGGTCCAAAGATGAAAAATAGTGCAATTTATGCCATCAAGGTGTTTACTGCTTGGATGTAATTATGATTATGATATATAGATGGTTGATATTTAGTGTTTAGAAGTATGGAGACAAAAGAGGAATATTTGAGACGGAAAAGATGACTAGACTAGAGGCATTAGGGAAAGTTTCATGAAGCAAGTTGTACCTGAGCTGGACCCTGAAATAATAGAACTTCAATGGGTAAAGAATTGTATTTTAATCATGAATATGCTTGGAGTTAGGAAAATACAGAATAATATCAAGAAACCACTTGTGTTCTAGTTTAGCTGGTACATAGAACAACTTGCTTGAAATGTTTTTGAAGCCAGATTTTAGAAGCTCTTGCCAGTTTCAAGAGTTTGAATTTTAGCATACAAGCAATAGTCACTGACAATATTTTATAGGGAAGCAAATTAAAAGTACACCTAAACTCCAGCTTCACATTAATCTATGTTGACTTGACATGGCTGTGCATGCAACATGAAATCTGGCACTTCAAAAAATAGGGCATTGGACCCAATATACTCTACTGAAAAGACCTAAACCCTCACTAATGACACCTATTAATTGACTCCTGAGAACCGACCCCACGCAAGTCTTTGAGACTTTGGGTGTTCAAAGTGTCCAAAAAAATATAGCCCCAAACTTATCTATTCAATAAAGTTCATGTAAGCCTAACAAGTTTAATGGGATTTACCATTTCAGTTTTTTATTATCTGGTACCCAGAAATATAATGGCACCCCTTTTTCCTGGCAGAAAAAAATATCCTCACAAAAAAACCAGATTCCATACTTTCCACTAATTTGCTTGATGGGACTTTAAATTCTGACCGATTTATAAGAGAGATTCCAAATAGATAGTAAAGTACTTCTGTTGACCTTTTATTAATTACATATGCTCTATAAAACTGCAGAGGCTCCTAAAGGAGATCCATAATCACTCTGAATAGTTGGGCCCAACTATTCCCACTAGAGAGATTGAAAATCATCTCTAAGATTCTGTTGGAACTAATCTCCAGAAATCCCAGAGAAAGTCTTTGCTCATTGCTTTTAACTTCTCTCCTGGAGGATTTAAATGCTTCTAAATTCCCAAGAAGGACTTCTTAGTTAGCTTGAGAACTGCTAGGGGTATTTGAATATGTTTTAACTTTTTAAAAAATTTCCAAGAACATAAAAAACAGGCTTTTAAATTATTCTTATTTTAAGAAGGACATTAATAAATTTGGGAGAATGGAGAGAAGGTGACCAGGAAGGTGAAAGGGTTTAAAAGCATAGTCAAATTAACTATAAAGGGCATTTGAAGAAAGATGCTATCCAGAAAAAGAACTGTTAAATAGAAGTATATATAGCATAAATTTACATATATATGTATACACATACACACACCCCTATTTGTGTCTAATGGTAGACACTGGGGAGGTATTGGGAAGAAAAAAAGGTTAAAAAAGAAATTTGTATGATGATTTTGTTGTATATTTAATTTATTTATAATTTATAATTTATTTATGTTGCATATTTAATTAATTTAATTTAATGTATCTAACTGTGGTTCCAGGGTTTATGATTAGGAAGGTTGAAATATAAAAGCGACTGTTTGAGATCACCATCATCCCCATCCCTCCTACTAAAGGGATAGCAAATTGTGCATGGTAGATTTGCAGTTTCATGTGCAGTCTTTTTTATTGTACTGTGTTATGGAAATGCTTGTTTTTTTCTGTACATTAAAAATAAAATAAATAAAAATAAACAAATGTAAGTCAAGGAAAAAAAGGAATTCACTGGTTTTGCCTGACCAAGAAAAAAAAGCATAGCCTGGAGTAAAGAAGCCTTAAGAAGCTCATAATAATTGTCTTTAACTACTGGGAGAGAGATTAGACTTGTTCCTCTTGACTCCAGAAGGTAAAAGTAAGAGCAATAAATGGAAGTTTTTTTAAAAATTAAAATTTCTCATTTTAGGGAAAAATTTCCTTAAAATGGAGCTATCCCCAAAGTAAAATGGACCTCCTCTGGAGGCAGTCTATTCTCCCTTACTAGCAGACTTCTAGGGAAGGCTAGACACTTTTAGGGAATGTTGTAGAAAGAGTTCTGATTTGGTACATAGAAGTAAATGAACTGTGAGGTCTCTATCAATGCTGAGTCTGAGGACAAAATCGATCATCTAACGTATTCTTGAGATAAAGGGATAAGATAGGCCTTAGGGGAAGATCAAAAGCAATTCTCCAATGCTGACTAGTTTGGTGATTTTCTACAAGCCCCAAAGTGTATGGGTGAATCTCCTCAACCCTACTGAATATGATTCCTGTAACAGTTGAAATATTTTTGCTCAGTCGCTGGATTTAGTGGACCTGCTGTGTGGTTGGCTTAAATGGGCTATCGTGACTGATACTCCCTCTCTTCTACCTCTAAGAAAGAATCTATTCCTAATGGACTTGATGAGACATAGAGCTTTGGCTTCATTCAAAAGGATCCTAACAGACTAAGAACCTAACAGGCTGCTTTGACCTCTACTTCCCCAGGGCAGGCTGAGGCTATTAAGTCTCAGAGAGGGTCTGGCAGAGCAGAATGAAGTTTGACCAGAATCTGCTGACCTGGGAGAAAAAAAAATCAGAAGAGCTAGATACTGTCAGTTTCACCAAAGTCCTTCTTCCCTTCTCCAGGAAGGGTGCTAGGAAGAGAGTCGTTCTTAATAGCTGATTCAGAAAGAAGATTCGTTTAATTTTGTGTTCCTTTTGCCATGATTTTTTTTTTCCAGACCTGTGACCTTATAGGAGGAGAGAGCTCCAAGTGTGGGAAATTCCCACTGATAACAATCTTAGAAAAGCTCCTGGAGGTGAATGGATAGAGATTGGAAGAGAACTGAGAAGGAGGTAAGTGCCTTTTCTGTGGTCACACAGATAGTAAATATATATAACACAGGCAGTTAGTGAAAGCAGATTTTCCTGACTGCTAGGCCTGCCACGGTTCTACAGCTTGCACAAAGGCTGTCCTCGTAAGGTGTCAAAGGGGTCATTCCAAGTCCTCTAGAGAATAGAAACCAGGGTCTGGGTGCTGGAGCTTAAAAGGAAAAGCTCAGAGCGAAAGGAGTGTTGGGGGGAGGGGAGGGAAGTCAGCACACTAACTCTTTACTTCAACCTTCTCTTATGAGCTGTGAATGGACATATTAATTTTGCTGGTGGCGATAGGCTGCGTTTGATTATGAACCACTGTGCGCGTTCAGTTGCCGACTAGAACTTTTCTTCCTCTGCTAGTGAATTTCAACCGGAGTCCCTCCATTCCTTGTTCTTTCTTTAGGTTGCGGTGTTATTTCTGTCTTTCTATTGTAACCAGGATTTTTAACAAAAACTAATGAAAATGGACACCCGCAGACTCGACTTGGAGAAGCCGTTATAACGATCCAACCCACCTCCTCATCCTCTGTCCATAGCAACAGCTTGTCAGTTCCCTGAGTCATTTATTTAACTGTGGTTCCAGGGTTTATGACTAGGAAGGTTGAAATATAAAAGCGACCGTTTGAGATCACTAAATATAGCACATCTGAGTCTCTCGTTCAGTCGTTTTTCCGTCGTTGGGGATGTAGCTCAGTGGTAGAGCGCATGCTTCGCATGTATGAGGCCCCGGGTTCGATCCCCGGCATCTCCACTTTAAATTGCTGTGTCTTTTTTGTGACTATCCCTACACCTCGCCTTGGAAATACGAATCCCTAGATCTCCCCTTCTCCAACTTAAAAATTTACAGTTTGCTTAAAGTGACCCGCACACAATAACATGCAGTCGTCATTTCCAGTGTCCCTCAAGGTTCGTTCCTCACCTTATGATGAGTATTTTAGGCCCTGAAACCTACACAACTCCCAAATGTTGAAATTCCTGATGCAGATCATTGACTTTTAGAGTTGTTGGAGACACTGAGAGGTTAATTAGCTTCCCCATGCTCACTCACGTCAATGTTCTTCCTAAAATGAGGTAACTACAACTGATATCATAAATAACTCTATGCTTGAGACCTCAATCCCACTAATCCAGTTCTCTGTCTCCTTTCTGACTCTCAGGAAGCTCCTCAGACCTTTCCCTACTCCATATTGTGCATTGTTCCACGGGTCTGTCTTTGGCATGGTTCCCTTTACTTCTCCCTCCTCTACTGTATTCATTAGATACTTGAAGAGACTGGTTAAGTAGGTGACACTGACAAAATAAGGAAGACATGTGGACAGTTTCTGTGGAATGGTGGTAAGGTAAATAACGTTCTCAGTTTTTGAACAAATTGAGTTTAAGGTTCCAGGGGCTATGGGTACTGTTGGATAATGACACAGATCCTGGGAGTCATGAAGGCCTTATACTAATACATACTAGTTATGTAACTATGGGTTAGGCACCAGGGCTCTAGGTAACTCTCTAAGATGCATTCCCTGCCCCCCTCCCCCAAGTCCTGGACCTCCATACTCCATCCTCCAAAAGACAGGATCCAGTTCCTGGGGATAATCATTCACTATCTTCTACCTTAGGGTTCAATCCGGGTGATTGGAGACTGGGTACAAACGAATATCCTTAGCTCAGGATATCTATCGGCTGCCCCTAGACACCAGGGTCATACTTCAGCTACAATCCCATACTGCCACCCACCAGGGCCATTTCTCCATGCCATGTATCTATAGCCTGAAATGAAGCTTATTCCCCCTACCCTCCACTCCCCAGAACAAAACACTCCTCCCTGGTCACCAATTTCCTAGATGTGTTGTTTTCCTTAAAACAATAAAAACCCTTTTAGAGCCGAGAACGTCTCTTTTAATTAAAAAACACATCCAAATTTTATTATGGTAAACTCCTAATAAGTGACCTTTCATTCATTCATTCAAAATGAGATGGTGTTTTCTTGCATTGGAAGAGGGGAAGTTTTTTTATTTAGAAGTTTACTATATGCAGGCCTAGTGTTGGAGACCATGAATGGTATTTCCAGGCAGAGGCTATAGAAAAGGAGAAACAAAGGGAAAATAGGTACTATTCAGGAAAACCTCTAAACACATCCCTGAGTGGGCTTAGACCCACTAACCTTTCAAATTACAGCCCAACGCGCTAACCAACTGCGCCACAGAGACAATTCAAGTTTTTAAACTAGGTCAAATTGAGGTTCCTGACTGAAAAAAAAAATTTCTTAAGCAAAGTAAAGGTTTAATAATCACAGATTATAGTCTTTCTCAGGGAACTTCAAAGAGGGAATAAGTCAATAGGCATGTGGAACTACGTCAAGCCCAAGATTCCATAGTAGGAATCAGAGGACACGTCTTTCCTACTGGGACTTGGAAAAGGTACTCCGACTCTCCTTACCTTGGTGTTCAAGAAGAGCTGCCTATCTAAAAATCTACTTCCCCGAAACCCCCATTGAACCACCAGGTAGCTCTCCCGGTTAGGGACAATCCGGAGCATATCCCTTCCATAGGCCACTCACTAAGGGCTGGGCAGTGGAATGGGACGCAAAGAGGAAGCCAGGCTGGTGTTTTCTCCCCTTGTTTCTCGTTCTGGGAGGGGAAACTTGTTCTTTGATTACTTTTCGACTACTTCTTTGAGCCTGAATTTATTCAAAATTACAGATCTCGGCCTACCCACGACGGTCTGGCTAGGTTGCTTAAAGGACCATGCCCACTTGACCTTGGGGCAAAGTACACCCTCCTCCCGCCCCTTCCATACACTAGGCTTCGGTCTTCGCTAACACGACCAAAAAGAGCATTAGTGCTTCGGTTGCTTATTAACCGAAGGGACAAAGGCTCCAGTCTTTTTCTCAGGCCCCTTTTAGCCTCTAAAGTTTTGCTTCCTCTTGGACTTTGCAAAACGGATTCATAATTACCAAAGTGTTTTACTAACCAGCCTTTCTTGTCCTCTGCCTCTTCGGGTTCTTCCCTACGTCTTTCCCCATCTCTCCACTTCAAAATGCCAATGACCCTCCCTTAGATCACTTTCCAGCCCTGACTTTTGCGCCCCAGACCCAAGAGGTCAACTTACAACAAGTCTCCATGGGAAAGTCCCACCACCTCCCTGGATTTAAGATCAAATTGAAGGCTTGTATATTCGCCCCTCCCACACCCAATAAGAACTCCTCAGTTCCTCTTTCCATATGCGGGGTTCCACTGTTACCCAGGGAGAGAATAAAGAGAAGGCAGAGAAGAGAGATCAGGGCATTTAAGGGGTCCAGGAGGAACCACGAAAGGACAGAAAAGTTCTAAGAAAGTGTGGTGAAATAGAGAGAGGAGGGGATGGTGAACAGAGTTCAGAGTTGCTGAGAGTTGAAGGGAGATGAAAATTGAAGGCTTTGGAAATGGGAACCTTGTGGGAGACTTGGTAAATAGAAGTAGCAGATAGCAGATCTTTGATTCTCCTCTCTCCATTATTTCTCACAGGTTCTGTAACTTCCTAAGATAACTTCCCATCGCCCGTCTGTTCTTGCTGTGCTGCCAGGATAAAGTTTCCTTTTTAAATGCAAAGTTTTACCTTCCTTTATTTTCCGAAATATTCCTTTTGTCTTTCGCTGTCTCTTTCTCCAGATACACGTATGCATGTCCATAGCCTCCCTAAAACTCCTGCAAAGAAAGGACTTCCTTTTCTCTTCTCTTCTTGAGTCAAGCTTGATCTTTATACAGCGTTCAGTGCACTGAATAATAGTGAATAGAAGCCTTAGACACTTGTTATTTGTGTGACATTTGGCAAGTCACTTAACCCTGTTTATCTCAGTTTCCTCATCCGTAAGATGAGCTAGAGAAGGAAATCCCAAAGCGTTTGCCAAGAAAACCCCAAATGGGGTCAGGAAAAGTCGGACACAAAGTCGAAAAAAGCAAAGTTTCTTTTGCTCAAAACCCATCAGTTTCTCCCACGCGAAGTTCAAATTTTGTGTGGGTTTTTATGTTTCCATTTTAAAAACTCAGAATTCGGGGGGAGGAAAGGCAATGGAAAATGGTGTTCTTGCTTCCATTTCGGCAATTACCCTATATTTTCCTTAATGGTACTTTCAGAATTTTCGAAGAATACCACTCTCACCTAGCTTAATGACCAGGACCAAGAAAACAAATAAATAATAAGATACTAAAATCCTAAATTGAAGAGAAAGAAAGATAAAACGCTAAGCGGGGGGATGTAGCTCAGTGGTAGAGCGCACGCTTTGCATGTGTAAGGCCTCGGTTTCGATCCCCGGCATCTCCATGTTGGTGTATTTTGATTTGTAAGTCAATTTGCCTTCTTGCACACTATGGGGCAAAACTCCGACCAAACGTCTTTACCTAGGACACTGGGAAACACTCTTGAGTTTCTTCCAACCCTTCAGGAAAGTCGGAATTATCAAGTAACTGGCTTAAACTCCAATAAAGTTTCATCTCTAGAGAACAAAAAGCTCCAGTGCACGCCTGCATTTTTAAATTTTAGGCATTACGCATCAGCGTTAAGGGAAGGTGTAAACAAAAGAATTATTTTCCACCCCTTAAATCCCAGTAATTATTTTGATAAGTGCGTCGTTCCCCTGCCCAGATGTGAACTTAAAAGTTATCTCCTTGGGAGCCCTTTCCCTCCCCCCCCCCCCCAAAAGCATCTGAAATAACGGAAAACAGCTTCTGCTTACTAGTGGAGAGGAGAGTGAAAGGGAATTGTGACCAGAAAAAAAAAAAAAAAAACGGAAAAGCTAAGCATGAAGGAAGTACCGCGAGGCTCTCTGAGGCTGCTCGAGACTTCTAGAGAGGTGTTCAGCTCCAAGACCCAACCAAAATGAAAGCCAGAAACACTCTAGAGGCAGGTAAGTGTTGATAAAAAACCTTTCTCGCATCTCCCAGACTTGCGGTTTCATAATGTCACAGTTAGATACAGACATAGAAGCTTAACTCTCCTAGAGTACACCAAGAGTCTCAGTCTGTTTCTCTCTCTCTCTCTCTTTTTCTTTCTCTTTGTCTTTATGTCTCTTCATCCTTGGAGTGCCCCTCTCTTTCCAAGGCTACTCCGTTCCCTTCCTTTCCTCTACCTTTAGGCGCTTCTGGACTGAATTTTTTCTCTTCTGTTCTTCCAGAAAACTGGAGGTCTGATGCACCCAGGACTCCTGTGCACGATTTACCTGTATCTGAACTTTTAAAGACTCCAAGAGTTGATTGACTTGCTCTTTCCTTGGAATTTTCTTGTTGGAATAAATGCAAACTCCTAGCATGGGGAATTCACCTGCAATCCACATAAAGCATATCTTTCCAATTTAACATTTCCAAAAATTCACATGGCAGCTAAGTGGAATGAATCAAATCCTTCTTTCACCTTGAAAAAGTTATAATGTCCTAAATAAACTTTTCCTAAGCATAAATGCTGAATTCCTTTTATCCTGCCATTAGTTTTTGGCACTACCTGGAGTCCCTTTACTGCCCGGCTTTCTTTTCTCTGCACATCATCTGATCCTCTCATGCCTTCTTTAAATGTGCTACCCAGATATGAAATAATACAAAATCATGGAATTTTCAAGTTGTAAGGGTTCCAGAAGTCATCTAGTTCACTGCTTAACCAAAGGGAATCTCTACCTTATTTAATAAATGTTCTTTCAATGGTTGCGAGAGGAACTGATCTCAAAGGAAATCCATTTCATTGACTACACCTATTTATAGCTCTAATTGTTAGGAAGCTTTTAATTAGGCTTAAGTTTGCCTCTCTGCAAATTCTACTGTTGCTTTTATTTCTGTTATCTGTGGCAAAATAAAACAAGCCTAGCGTCCTTCAGATACTCGAAGAACTTGATCATGTCCCCCATGATATTTCTTCTTCCTAGGCTAAATATTCTCATTTCCTTCAAGTGATTCTCTTATGTGGTAGACTTAAGGCCCTTCAACACCCTGGTGGCCTTCTTTGGAGACTCTCCAGTTTGTTCATATCTTTCTTAATTGTAGTTGTCATAAGTGAACACAATTCAACAGATATATTCTGACTAGGGTACAGTAAACAAGGACTGAATATTTGCTTATTCCTGGAAGCAACATCTCTCTTAAGGCAACCCTGACACCTGCTTAAGTATTTCCTTATATCACACTATTGACTCATATTGGTCATGTGGTCCACCAAAATTTGAAGAACTTTTTCAGGCACACTATTGTCTAGCTATAGATCTGTCATCTTTTGCTTGGGAACCTGATTTTTTTTTGAACCTATATATGAAAAGACATGAAGTATTGTGGAGTGGGTCTAAAAAGTTATGATAGAACCTGATTATGTAGCACATTAAATAAAAGACCTGGAATTTATTTTTCACCTGACAGGTAATGGGGTGAGAAAGTAGACCCCACAGTCACTTTACTGTTTTGGACCTTTGATAAAGTTAAAATTTGAGGAGTTTGGAGACAGTCATCTTCAATAGTGATCTTTTTTGCATTGTTCTTACTGGGCCATCATCTGTAGAGGTCTTATGATCAGCATAAGATTCATTCAGAGAAATACTGATCTTTCACTTCTAGTGACTGTCAAAGAAGCTTCCTGCTGTAACATCTGAAGACAGAGCAGAGTAATTTAAACACTTGAGTTAAGGCAACTAAATTTGAATCATGGCCCTTACACTTTGTCTTGTGTAAGCTGGTAACAATCATTGAAAGTCTCTGGGATCATTTTCCTCATATATAAAATGAAGGTTAAGGGAGTGCTTGGGATAGATGGGTTCTGCATCTCCTGTAAGGTCTATCTCAACCATGCCACATGCCTTGATCAGGTCATACTTTCCCCCCTTATTAATAAGACCATTTTAGTGATTGTCTTTGAAAGGAAATGCCTTAGGAGTACATTGCCTTGCCAAATAGCCTGAGTGCTGCCTCTTTCACTGATCCTTTAGCTGCCTAGCAGGGGCCTAACAGGCAAGATCCTTACTCTTGCAATCTCTATATTCTACTATATTCATGCACTTTCTTTAAAGAAGAATCCCAATAGAGCCTTTCTTTAAATGATAAGTAGTATCTATCTAAAAATCTATCTATCTATCTATCAAGTATTATCCATAAGGATAATTTCCAATAAGCATTTCCACCAACAAAACTTAGTAGGAAGAGATAGAAAGAGAAATTCCATTTAAGGGGCAGCTAGGTGGCACAGTGAACAGAGCACAAAGCACTGGCCCTGGAGTCAGGAGGACCTGAGTTCAAATCTG
>CM053583.1:50563038-50580651 GCA_028627135.1 Pseudochirops cupreus | reverse complement strand
AAAAGGGAATGGGTCAACCGCACTCTCATTGATGCTGGCTTAGAGAAGGAATGACATAAACTCTAAACTTGGTATATTGGCCAACAGGAGAGTAGGGGGGAAGGGAATGAGAGGGGGGAGGATGAAGGGGAGGACAGGTTTGGGGGGAGGGTTGTTAGAAGGACACACTTTTGTAAAGGGACAGGGACAAAGTAGAGAACAGAACAAGTGTGGGGTGGGATAGAAAGGAGGGAAATACAAGGTATTGGGGTATGGAGATCCATCTTGCCCTACTGGAAAGTCAGAAGGGTGATGGGGGAGTATATAGGAGAGAGCTGATTGGGGGAGGGGGTATACAGTGGGATCGCTGTTTTGGGGTGGTGGATAGGGTTAAGATGAGGAGAAAATTTGTAAATTAAAATCTCATGTAAATGAATGATGTAAACTAAAAATAAGCAACAGTTAACAAAAAAAGAAATCTGGTATGGCTGGGCTATGTTCTTTCACCTTTTGAAAAATTGATTCCCTTGATTTTCTTGACCTTTTGTTTTTCTAGATGAATTTAAAAGTTTTTTCTAGCTCTACAAAATATCTTTTGATAATTTTACTGAATTAATGATTTAATTAATTTACTGATATTAATTTATCTAGAATTGCCATTTTTATAGTGGCTTGGTCTGCCTGTGAGCAATTAATATTTTCCAGTTGTTTAGATATGACTTTCTTTGTATGAAAAGTATTTTTTGATTGTGTTCATATTTTTGTCTTGACAAAGTAGACTCCCAAGTATCTTATATTGTCTACTGTCATTTTAAGTGGAATTCCTTTTTCTATCTCTTCCTTTCGGACTTTAGTGGTAGAATATAGAAATGCTGACAATTTACTTTAGTTTATTTTATATCCTGCAATCCTGCCAAAGTTGCTAATTATTTGAACTGGGTTTTTTGTTGATTCTCTTAGATACTCCAGGTATGCCATCATATCATCTGCAAAGAGTAGTAATTTTGTTTCCTCATTGCCTACTCTAATTAATATTTTCTTTTAGTTTTAATTTTCAAAATTTTGTTTTATTATTTCTTAATATCTAATGAAGAAATGAGCTTCCATCTGCCAAATTCTAATTTTTAAAGAATTATTTTCTTCAGTGAGCCTTCATACCTCCTTTTTCATGTGGCCAGTTCTACTTTTTAACAAGTTTTTCTTTTCAGTGAATTTTTGTACATTTTTTCCTATTTCTTCAATTGTACTTCTTAAGGAATTCTTTTCTTCAGTGGATTTTTGTGCCTCTTTTTTAAAAATGATTTTGCCTATTCTGTTTTTTAAACTGTTATGTGGAGTGGAATATGATGGAGGTTTATATCATAGCAAGGTCATTCTTGAGTTGGCCAGGCAGCATTATGAAGCATAATCAAACAAACTGAAACCTGGGAAAAACATTAGCTTAAAAAGGCCAGGGTCTCCCACTGTTCTGGGGTCATTGCCAGTCATCCTGACCCCTGTCTTGCCACTGGACTCCAATAACTATGGGAGAAAGAGTTAGATTGATAACTTTGTAGAGCCCTGTTTACAAATCTAATTCACTTACAAGTCAGGACGTCACCCTCCTGATATTATTAGTCCTTTTTGAGAATGAAGGACAAACGACAATCTGTGAGTAGTAGCAATTGCACCCCCCCCCCAAACCCAAGTGACCAATTGCAGTTGGGCAATGCTTCTATTTTATCCCTCTTCCTCCTCTTCTTCCACCTCCTTCTCCTCCCCATCTCTTTTCCTCTTTATCGTCTTATTCCTCCTCCTTCCTCACCCCCTCTTCCTTCTTTCTCTGTCCATATGGGGAGTCATATGGTTTTGGTCACTTATACATTTGGTTTTGGTCACTTATACATCACAAGATATCATTGAATTTGGGGGTTAGATTATTTTTTCTTACCTATTTATTTTGTATTTTACAAAAACTGGGACAATTAACTCTTCTGTTTCACGTAGTTTTCATTCATGATTTCTTGACATAAAACTCTGGTAAACCAGGCATTAAAAAAGCCCATTGTGATTCAAATCGAGCTACTTGACTACACCTTTAAACTCAAATCACTCTCCCACTGATTAGCCAATAATAGGTCCCAGTCCAAGCATCTTTTGCTCATCGTTTTGGTTTAGATGTGAGTGAATGTAAATAGCAATTGTTTCGATTCTGACCAGAAACTCTGAGGGTCTTTCCCTCCTAGATTGCTTCTTTTGGGAAATCAAACTAGGCCATCTTTTCACTCAATTCTTACCTAGCCTTTTAATTTCTGAATGGATGTTACCCAGGACAGACTGAGACCTGGGAAAAACCTTAACATAGAAAGGTCAAGATCTCCTACTGTATCAGGAGCCATCACCAGTCCACTGACCTGTCTTGCCACTGGACTCTGATGGCTCTGGAGGAGAGAGTGAGGCTGATAACTTTGTCCAGCCCTGCCTCACTTAAATCCAATTCACTTGTGTGTCAAGATATCACTCTCCTGAGGTCAATTGGTCCTTTTCAAAAATGAAGGATGAAGGACAACAACAATGAGGCAAAGTTGGATCTGGCTTGGCACATATTATTGTATATTGAAATGGAATCTTTGTAAGTAGCAGAAACATATTGAATAGAATTTATTGTAACCATTTGCACTGAAAAATGTTCAGTTTTGTTAGAAACCTTTGCAAACACATACATGCCATATTAAAAGTTCAAAAACTTTTTTCTCTTTATAACTTGTGATTAAAGCCTATAGGGTTATGTTCTTATTCCTGAACTCAAACCGTAACAAGTATAAGAAGCTTCTTCCCAGGTCATTCTCAATATAATTTATTAGCACTTGTTCTTGGGATGCTTGCCCATCAGGAGATAACTGTTACATCCCAGGTTCACTAAATAAATTTCATTCGTAGGCTAAGTATGAGAAAATACTCACTAAGCCTCCCCTCCAGTTAACAGTAAAATGTTTCCATTGTTGCAAAGGTAGGTGAAAGTATGTATTGACTCTGTTGCTATTCTTGGCCAATACTGAATTCATACAGACTGTTTACAAACTCAGCTGTGCTCCTATTTTACCTAAGGGAAAAACTAGATTCATGCTTTTACTCCACTTTGGGAAGTTACAGAATAAAAATCAATATGATCCTCTTTAATTGAGTTCAGAGTTCCAGGAAGAAGATCCTGAAATTTTTCTGTATTTTTTTCTGTAAATTTTTTGTTTAATCTGCCCCTGTCCCTCTCTCTTGAATCTAATCCCCAATAATGAAGCATATGAAAACCAGAAATTTCTGTTATCTCACACTTTTAGCTGATGTCATATTGCAGTGTAAACAAACTAGATAAAACAAGGAAACTTGAGTTAATATAAATTTTATCCATCTGGTCACCTAAATAAAACAAATGGAGTTCTAGTTGCTATTCAAATGCTGTCCCCATACCTGCTTCAGTCTCTCTTAAATTCTTGTGTTTGGGCGCCAAACTCACCCTCTCACCTGTGTATATCTTACTACTCCAAGAATGTTTCCAGGGGAAGGAGAAGGTAAAAGTAAAGAGGACCCAGCATTTTTAAAGCATCAGACCTTTTTAGTCAATGGATCTAAATTGAGGATCCTTAGGTAAGGTGACTGCTACAAATGCAAAATATTTCTGAATTCTATCTGGTCTTTCTAATTCTGCCATGATGGTAGCAGGAGCACATAAAGAGAATTAAGAGTTCCAAGGTTCATCCAGTTTTTAGGTTGTATATATGTAGGAAGGGGAGGAGACGATCTCACAGATGGAAGAAGCTTCTTCCTGATAGATGTGCTAACATGTAACGGAAATACCTGGAAGAAATTCAGGGCAAGTAGGGACGTTCTATAACTATTTCTGATATCTACATGGCAAAGAGGAGTCCCTTTTATTGGCTATGGAATTAGAATTGGAGTATGTTTTAAAAGGGCATTGATCATCCATGGTCATTCTCTTGGATTGGGCCCTTTCTGGATTTGCTGGCATTGTAGAAGGAGGCTTACCTGTGTACTGAAATCCTGTGTGTTGGGGAAGTGTCACAGGCTTTTCATTCCATAGAGCCAAGAGTGCATAGCTCATCCTTGTACAATTGAGTATAGGTCAAGAGAATGAACCACAGGGAGATGAAGGAGTGATGTTGAGCATTCAAGTTCTGAGGAAGAATCTTCAGCTCAGCATCATCTAAGACTTAGTCTCATCCAGTTGCTATGTTAAAGCCAAGCAATAGCAGCTTATCAGAAGAATGCTACTGTGAACAGCTTTTAAGGTTCTGATTACACAGTATAGTGAACACTCCATTCTATAATAAATAAGAGCAAAACATTCACAGTAAATCAAAGTACAGCATTCACAATGTTACAATTTATCACAGAAAACCAAAATATAGCATTCACAAGAACTTATCATAGGAAATGGCCACATAGTTTCTAACACAATGGTCACAAAGTTTTCAACAAAGAACAATCATTTAGTAACTCAATCATTCAATCATCTTAATCATTCAATCATCCTTAGGGAGGTTTGCTTCCTCAAGGAACACAAAATACAATAGTCAAAGTTCTCCACTCATGAGGCACACTAAGTTAGCTCAATCAGTCATCAATCACTAAGTGCAATCATTTAGTCAATTAATTATCCTTCATCATTCACTATTCAATCATCAGAAAATACACAGACCCTCCACCCCTAGGTCACTAGTAAATTATAATCTTCTTAGTCAGTACACAGTATCCAAGTAAAGTCTTCTTTGAGCTTAACTCGGGGTGGTTTCTCAGATTCTCTGGATCCCCTTCCATGGTCCCAGCTCCTACCTGGATTCATCAAACTGTCACCTGGGTTTGAAGGCAGACAGCTCCCAGGTCCTTGTTCAGCTCTCTGTGCAGTTCCTGCTCCACATTGGAGCTCACAGTGTCCAGTCCATCTCAAATCCTTCACAGTTTCTGTTCCTAGGAAGGCAAGGCTTAACAAAGCAACAAGCAGACAAAGTCTTAAATCCTTCACGGTCATCCTTCCTCAGTCTTTTGTCAGCTCTGGCTTGCCCTTGGACTCAACAAAAATTTCAGCTGGTTCCCAGAATCAAAATCACTCTATCCAGGTTTTCAAAATCAAAATCATTCTCTCAGCCTGGGGGGGACTTTCCTCTTCAGCCTCCCTGGCTACTCTCCAGCCTCCCTGGCTCTTCTTCAGCCTCCCCAGCAGCAGCACCTTCTGTTTGCTTCAAGAAGATCTGTCTTAGTCACCAATTCTCATTTTTGTTCTCAATTCTCAGTCCAGCAGTAGCAGCCCATCCTCCAGATGCTGCTGAGAGAAATTCTCTCTTTCTCCAATGGTAGCAGTTTCTGCCTCCAGATCCTTGTCCCAAGAAATTCTGACTCTCCCTCTCTAGGTTTTTCCTTATATACAGTACTGCATTAGCTTCCTGTTTCAGCCAACCCCTTCCTGCTACATCAGCAACAGGGATTCATACCTTCTTGATTGATTACTAAGTGCTAAATACCTGTTACCTTTGCCAATACAAAGGGATTTTCAAATTCAAATTACATTACCATTACACTATGTCACATTTGCATGTGAACTTGGTAGGGAAAAATGATATGTTGAAACTATCTTAAATCTGAGCTTACTGTACCTAGTGACCAAAGTGTTGTAGAAAACAATGTGTTCCTCCTCTGGGATTGAAGAGTGGAGAATATTGGTACTTTTTTGTTTACTATCTCTTCTAAGCACCCCTATGTAAAATCTCATTGACATTAATAGGAAAAATGGAACTGGGGCAATAAACATTGTCAGCTAACAGTATAGAAACACATTGCAACAAAGGTTTGAGTGCAGAGAGTTAGATAAAAACATTTTCATAATCATTCAAAGGAACCTTAAAACACTGACAAGAAATGGTGCTGCCATTGCTCTGGAACAATAAGGTCAGACCATACTTATGTATAAATATTAACTTAGCTATTTTTACTCTAAATGTAACTGGATCCTTGTCCAGTGATCAACAGGTGGACCTAATCCTGGAGAAGTTGAAACGTATCATGCATTTTTGCTATAAATCAAACCAGAACAGAACATAGCTAAGTGGGAAGAAGATTCTGAAGTTGTTTTTGGAGAGGCAAAGAAAAGAATTAGAAGAATAGGTATTATCTTTTGCCCAAATGTAACAAAAAAATTTCATGAGATGTTTTTTCATTTTGTATTAAAGAACTTATTAAGATGATTTGCAAAAAGATCACTGTGAAAAGAACTATAGTTTATGTGTCAACATGTATTTAAAATGATTGGTATTTCTATATATTATCAACAAAGTCTAGCAGGAAGAGATAGAAAGAGAAATTCCATAAAATAACTGCAGACAGTATAAAATACTTGGAAGTCTACCTGCCAAGACAAACCTAGAAACTATATGAACACAATTACAAAACACTTTTCACACAAATTAAGTTAGATCTAAGCAACAAAAGAAATACTAATTGCTTATGGATAGGTTGAGCCAAAATAGCAAAAATGATGATTCCACCTAAATTAATTGATTTATTCAGTGGCATGCCAATAAGATTACCCCTCCCCCCAATGTATAGAGCTAGAAAAAATAATAATAAAATAATAATAAATGATAAAATAAAAAAATAAAAAAAATAATAAAAAGGTCAAGAATATCAGGGGAATCAGTGAAAAAATATGAAAGAAAGTTGCTTAGCTGTACTAGATCTCAAACTATTACTAAGTGGCAATCATCCAAATGATAGGGTACTGGCTAAGAAATAGAGTGCTGGATCAGAGGAATAGATTAGGTACACTATACACAGTAGTAAATAACTCGAGTGATCTAGTTTTTTTGACAAATTCCAAAATCCAAGATTTTGGGACAAAAACCAAGTATTTGACAAAAATTACTTGGAAAAATGGAGAGCAGTTTCATAGAAACTAGATATAGGCCAGCTTCTCACATGGTATACTGAGATAAGGACAAAATGGGTACATGATTTAGACATAAAGAATGCTATCATAAGCAAATTAGAGGAGTATGAGATAGTTTACCTGTCAGCTTACTGTCAGCTTTATGGATAAGAGAAGAAATTATGACAAAGCAAAAGATAAAGAGCAATACATTATAAAATGAATGATTTTGGTTACAAAAAAGAAAAAACTAAAAAATTTTGCACAAACAAAACTGATGCAGCCAAGATTAGAAAGAAAGAAAACTGGGAGGGTGGGGAATTTTTATATCAAGTTTCTCTGTAAAGGCCTGATTTCTCAAATATATAGAGAACTGGGTCACATTTGTAAGAATATAAGTCGTTCCCCAATTGATGAATGGTCAAAGGATATGAACAGGCAGTTTTCAGAAGAAATCAAAGTTGTCTATATCATATGAAAGAATGTTATAAATCACTATTGATTAAAGATTTGCAAATTAAACCAACTCTGAGGTACCATCTCCCAGCTATAAAGCAACACATATACTAGCTCTGTATCCCAAAAAGGTCAAAGGAAATGGAAAGGGACCTATATATACAAAAATATTTCTAGCAACCCTTTTTGTGGTGGCCAAGATTGGAAATTGAAGGGATGCCCATCAATTGAGGAATGACTAAAGAAGTTGTGGTATATGATTGTGATATTATACTATTTTGCTCTAAGAAATAAAGAGCAAGATGCTTTGAGGAAAACCTGGGAAGATTTACATGAAGTGATCGAAAGTGAAATGAGCAGAACCAGGAGAACATTGTGCACAGTAATAGCAATATTCTATAATGATAAATTCTGAATGACTTGCTATTCTCAGCAATGCAATGATCCAAGACAATTCTGAAGGACTTATGATGAAAAAAAAATGCTATTTACCTCCAGAGAAAGAACTGATCAAAGTCTAATTGAAAATGGAAGCAGTTTATTTTCTTTTAATTGGTCCTGGTTTTTTTTTGTTTGCATTTTCTTTTGCATTATGGCTAATATGGAAATATTTTGTGGAACAAATATTTAATCTACAACAAATTGCTTGCATTATCAGTGAGGGTAGAGGGAAAGAAAGGTAGGGAAAAATATGAAACTTGGAAAAAGGCAAATGTTAAAATTTTTGTCCACATGAAATTGAGAAAAAATGAAATGTAAAAAACATCTTTTGCAAAGAATGAAGCAGTAGAGACATAAATAACTCAATAATGTAACGTAATTTAAAATTAGATTATTTCAATGTAAAGATGAGCACAGGTGAGAAGAGTGAAAAATATGTTCTGAGATATGGTTCAGGTGTAAGAAATGAAAGAATCCAAAGGCTTCTGATATAATCGCTCAGTTAGTAGAACAGTGTTTCATGTAGTAGAAAAGTGGCCACATCTGGAGTAGCACCTTTGGTTTGTTATATCTATATATACCACTAGAAGGCAATCTAAGCTTCAGATGTAATACATCAACAAACTGAACAAGAACAAAACTTCCTGGAGATCTATACTCCTGAGAACATAAGTTAGTTTCTCTGAAAATGTGTGTTATTGTCCTCCATCTCCTAGACCTTCCCAACCTTTATTTTTCCCTCATGTCTTCCTGGGTTCCTATCTGGTTTGGATATTTCATATAACTTGCCTGCCCATTGGATTCTCCTTGATTTCCTCCTTAACTTGATCCTGCCTCCAAAAAATCCATTTAATCAAATTCTACTTAATAAACTAAAGGAAAATCTGAATATAACAGTGAGGTCTAAAGCAGTTGATTACACAAGTCCCAATTGGTCTTATGGTGTTCTGTGACATGATAAGCTAACACACCTGAAGGTCTTTTTAAAGGAAATCCTTTCAAGCTTCTCTGTTTCAACGACAGAGAGGACAAGACCCTATCATCTCACCAAGCTCCAGAACTTCTTTTACCCTTGAATGGCCAGGGAGTGAATGACGCGTATCTACTGGCTCCCAAATTTCTCACAGCATCTATCAACAAGCCTGTGGAAAATCTTTGTGTTTTATAATATAAATGCTTTTCTATTTCAGGAAAATTTTTTATCAGGAGACTTGAAAAGATTGTCAATACTGCCTTCACCCTTAGACAGTTCCCTTCACTGGACAGAATACCTTTGTGCCAGAATCTACAGTTTCTTCTAAGCTGGGTTTTATACATGGTCTTTTCAGCCTCAGGTGTGTGTATGTGCAATCAATATGGGTTGTGGCCTGAGGTGAAGATGATGAGGACCAATTTTCATACTCAATGAACAGCATCACAATCACAATTGCCACAATTCTGATCCCAGAGCAATAGTAAAGAGCTTCCAAGGAAGATCAGTCTTATTAGTTTGGCTATGTTGCTATCCAATCTTGTTTTTCAGCTTTTAAAAATCCTGCATAAACACAAAGAAAAAAGTAAATGAAAAGCCCCTAAGGATTTAGAAAATGTGTCAGACAACACACCTCTATGTTAGAAATTTTCTTTATCCCAGTGGATTTCAAATGGCATTTTAATGAGGTAGATTGTATTTGTTGGTAGGGTGCTCAAGGGGTTATATCCCAAATGCTAAGAAAACCAACATAAATATGGTGCCACCATGCAAAGACAATAACCTGGAGTCTACAGTTATCATCTTCTTGTAACAATAGGTACCATTGCTGTTCTTGATTTTGATATAAAAACACTTAGATCTATTTTTGATTTATCATTCATTTCAGAGAGCTGTCTATTCCTCATGCCATGACAGACTTTATGTTGATTTCAATTTTATATCTCTCTGTCTCTATCTCTCTGTCTCTTTCTGTCTCTGTCACTCTCTGTCTCTGTCTCTCTAAGTCAGTCTCTCTCTCTCTCTCTCTCTCTCTCTCTCTCTCTCGCTCTCGCTCTCGCTCTCGCTCTCTCTCACTGTTTTCTAATGAGTAAGATTAATTCCTGACTTTGGTCTTGTTGTTTTCAGTCCCTTACAGGGTTATATAATGTTAAAGATTTGGAAGTGAGGTATATGCATTGAGCATTATTACAGCATGTTAGTAAATAAAATTCTGATCTTTCATAGGTGACATCATATACCCTGAAACATCATTACCAACAGTAAGTACATGATCAAGCATAGTTAGATAAGGAACACTCAGGGAAAAATCTTGGTGCATACATAAGTGCATTTGTTTTATTTATTACTTTCCCCCCACTTCTTAAATTGAGTCTTTGGGTGCAGAATTTCACTGACATATTTGTTGACTGATGTAACAGAAAGAGAATTGGACTTGAGGTCAGGAAAACTGGGTTTGAGTCCTATATCTGAATCTTATTATTGGCTCTAACTGTGATTGTGGCTAAGTGACTGTACCTCTGTGATCCTTAATTACCTCATCTATAAAATTAGTTTAATAATATCTTCTAAAAATTGTGGGGACCTAGTAATGTATGAAATTTACATCATCTAATAGAGTTAATATGCCTCTTATGTGATTAGTTTGATTATGATACCAACATAAATGAGACTGAGATTTTCAAAAGTACATTATTGCCTTCCATTCAACTAATGTTTTGATGTGTACATTATGCTGGTTATTGTGTTCTAGCCACTGGGGAGAAAAAGAATAAAATGCAAAATAGTCCTTAATTTCAGGGAGCTTAAATTCTATTGGAAAGGAAGGGGTGACATAGTTACAGAGATAAGTAAATACAAGATAAGTTGAAGAGGGATGGAATTTTAGAAACTAGGCTTCCTGTGAGTAGTGACGTAAAGGTAGCTAGAGATTCTAAGAAGCAGATATGAGGTAGGGCATTTGGAGCATGGAGGATGACCTGTGCAGAGGGCAGAGATGGGTGTAGAATTATGCACATGGGATACAGGCAGAAGACCAGTTGGGCTGGAGTATAAGCATACCTGAGAGTAAAATGGAATAAATCTAAAGAGCAAGGTAGATTCGTGTGGCATGGAAGTCCTAGTATGTTACTGCTCCTCCTTGCCCTGGCAGTTGCTACCCAGGATTGTGACCCAAATCCAAGTATGGGCAAAGCAACAGAGTCCTGCCTTCGGTGGCAGCAAAGAGACTCCAATTAGACATAAATGTGGATATTATAAGTAAATTAAGTGAGGCATGGAATAGTTTCCTTCTCAGATGCATGGATTGGGGAAGAGGTTATGAGCAAACAAAATGTAGAGAGCATTATGGACTTTCAGGGCTCTCAACCAACTCAGAGCATATGTCAACTGTCCTATGGTAAATTTTTGTGTCCTATATTATTTGTGATCTTATGTTCCATCAAAATTTTATCAAGATCCTTGAAAAGATTGTCAATACTGATTTTACACATGGATAATTATCCTCACTATGAATGATACCTTTGTTCTAGGATCTGCAGTTTCTACTAAACTAAGTTTCATAGTTGGTTTTTCAGCTTCAGTGTTGTATATGTATAATCAGTTTTTGTTATGGCCTGACCGAAATGAATCTGGTGAAATTATGAGGACCAGCTTTCATAGTTAGTTAACATTGTTACAAGCCCAATTGCTAATGTTGATCCCAGAACAATTTTTGAGAGCTTCCATGGCAGATCAGACTAATTTAGCCACAGTGCTGTCCAATCTTGTTTTTCTTTTTCTTTTTTCTTTTTACTTTTTAAAAATCCTGGACAAATATGGATAAAGAAAAAATAATGAAACCCCATGAGAATTTAAAGAACTTCTCATACAACTGATTGGTGTGTTTGTAATTTTCTCAATCCCAGTGGATTTCAAGACGTATTTTAATGACGTTGGCTACATTTGGTACTAAAGTGCTCAAGGGTTTACATTCCAAACATTATGAAGGTCAACATAAATATTGTACTACTATGCAAACATAATAACTAGAGCCTAATGTAATCATCTACTTGAATAAATGGGTACCACTGGGGTTCTTGACTTTAGTCTAAAAATTCTTAGACTTGATTATTGATTTGTAGCTCATTTCAGGGAAGCCTGTCTATTCCTCTTGACATACCAGTCATTGTATTGATTTCAGTTTTGTATAGGGCTTTAATGCATTTCTTTCTCTCTCTCTCTTTCTCATTCATTCCTGACTTTTTCTTGTTGTTTCTGCTCCCTAATAGCACAATATATTGTCAAAGATTTGTTAAGTGAGTTATATGCATCCAACATTATTACAGCATATTAGAGTGCCAAATTATTTTCTCTCTTAGGTGATATCATATACCCTGGAACATCACTACAAGCAGTAAATATGTGATCATACATGGTAAGCTGAGAAAAACTCAGGTAAAGACTTTGTGTATATATAAGTGCATTTGTTTTGTTTATTACTTTTCTCCCACTTCTCAGATTGAGACTTTGGGTGAAAAATTTCACTGATATATTTGTTGGTTGATGTAATTGAAAGAGAATTGGACTTGAAGTCAGGAGAACTGGATTTGAGTCCCACAGCTGAGTCTTAATGGCTCTGACAATAATTATTACTTAATGATTGTGGTTAAGTGACTGCAACTCTATGATCCTTAGTTACCTCATCTGTAAAATTAGCATAACATCATCTTCTAAAAATTGTGGGAGGAAAGTTATTTAAGAAATTTAAATGTTCATATTGAGTTATTAATATTCCCCTTATGTGATTATTTTGATTATGATACCAATGTGAATGAGACTTGAGATTTTCAAAAGTGTATTCCATTCAACTAATATTTTGATGTGCACACTATTCAGGTTGTCCTGTCCTAGCCACTGGGAATAAAAAGAATAAAATGCAAAACAATCCTTAATCTCAGGGAGTTTCCATTCTATTGGAGAGGAAGGGATGAAATATTTACAGGGATAAGTAAATACAAGATAAATTATGTATGAACAGAGTTTTAGAAACTAGGCCCCCTCTAATTAGTGTCCCACTAACTGAGAAACAAAGGAAGCTTGAAACTCTAAGAAGCAGAGATGAGTTATGGCATTTTGAGCATGGGGATGGCCTGTGCAGAGGGACAGAGATGGGGGTAGAATTCTAGGTCTGGGGAATAGGCATATCAGTTGAATTGGAGTATAGCTATTCCTGAGAATAAAGTGAAATAAATCTGAAAAGCAAAACTGGATTCATGTGACATAGGAGTATATAATATCAAACTGAGGAATTGTTATTTTGTCCTCAAGTCAGTAAGATATGTGTTAAAGGCTTGGGTAATCAAATGATATGGTCAGTCTATGCTTCAGGAAGATCATAGCATTGCAATATTATCATGTTATGCTTTTAGAGAATAGTTGAGAGGGCAAAGAGACTGAACTTTAAATTAAGAGGCTTTTGCAATGGTCCAAGTGAATAGAGATGCAAACCTGAGTTAGAGAGGTGGCTGTGTGAGTGAACATAAACATAAATGTGGTACATGTTGTGGATATAGAAGTGGTAATATTTGGCAACTGATCTGAAAGATTAGGGAAGGGAGAACAGAGAGAAGAGTAGACGTTAATTCCAGGATTGCAAACCAGGCTATATAGAAGAGTGAGAACCCGAACAGAAATAAGAAATTATCAAAATAATTTTTTAAAATTGAAGGTTGAAGATAGTATGAATTCTTTTTTGAACTCACTGAGTTTGAGATGCCTTTGGGATGTCTATGTATAAAATGGCCAACTATTGATGATCTATGGAATGGAGCTCAGAGACAGATATACAGACTTGGGATTCAACTAAATAGAAAAGGAGTTAATGGCAATGGAACTTAATGAGCTCACTTAAAAGATATAGAAAAGAGGGAAGGGCTTAGGATAAAGGAAGACGCTTGTGTAAGATTAGGAGACTGCACAGGGATCATGATCTGGCAGAGGAGGCTGAGGTAGAAAGGTCAGACAGGTAGAATAATACTAGTATCAGAGTGTCATGAAAACTTATGAGGAGTTGGTGGTTCACCTTGTCATGTGCTTGGTAGAGGCCAAGGATCAATCAATCAATTAATCAATATTTATTTAGTATTGACATGATGATACAAATACAAAGTCTATTATAGTCCCTATTCCCTAGGAATTTGAATGAAGATTATGAAAATATTATCATTTACAAATTAACAAATTATTGGTAACTTTGTAGAGAATACTTCCTGTGGAGTGATGGGGTCAGAAACAAGACTATGGGTTAACATGTGAGTATGAGGAGGGGAAGTGGACTAAATATTATTAGATTTTTTTCCTGAGAGGTTATTGGGATAGGGAGGAGATACAGTATGAAAACTTGAAATAATGTCAGGGTCAAATGGAAAATTTTACAGGATTGGAAGATCTGAGCCAATTTTTAGGAGAAGGGGGAAAGCCCATAGAGGAAAAGACTAAAAGTTAAAAGGGAGTTTTTCGCTGGGGGAAAGCTTAGGGTTGAAATAGGAGAAATGGAATTAATGGATAAATTAGAGGAATTAGTCAGGGAAAAAGAAGGACTATCTCTTTCTCAGATTTTTTTGCAATGACAAAAGGGTGTGATATTGAGGAGTTTTGAACTGTAGAAGAGAAAAGAAAAAGGAGCCCACAGGAACAACCTTTCTTTTGTTAGAAAAGTTGGATGCCAAGTCCTCTCTTGAGAGGGAAAGTTAAAGTAGGAGGCATCAAAAAATTCACTCAGCACTCTACACATTTTTGTTTATTTGAGTTGTTATTTTTTCTTGTGGTCAGTCATAATGAAAGAGGTGGACAATAGGCCCATAAATGAGTGTTATGATCAGTTTCTTCTTCAGCTGAATAATATCTCAATATTTTTTATCTTTCCTATTGGATTGAGAAGAAAAGAAAAATGAGTTTAGAGTTGGGAGTAATAAAAACATTTCAGAAAAAACGTATGTAAGATAATTTCTTTTGTTTCAATCTCAGCAGGCATCAACAAATGCCCAACATTTCAAGAGTTTTGCCTTTCAAAGAAATGTAACATATATACAAGTAAAATTAGACTTCCTTTTGGTCTTTTTGCATCCTGAAACTGTTTTGCTGTTACTCTTTCCTTCTCCCATGTCTATCACTACCCACTTAGCTACCTCTCCTCACTCACATTGGGAGACCCTCCTTTTAAGTGATATGTATACTCAAGGAACAGAAATTAACAGTTCAGTCATGTCATCGAATGTTCACGTCATTCTGTATTTCTAGTCTGTTATGTTTGAAACTGAACAAAAAGGGAAACTGAGACAACTCTCTGAGCAAGATGACATTTATTAGCAAGCCATGCTGCCTGTCAATAAATTGATGAGTGGGTTAGCCCTATTGATGTCAAAGTCCCCGAGCAAGAGAACAGTTCCTCTTTTAGAGATTTTAGGGCGTATAAAACAAATAACAGAATAGGGCAGATGATGTCATGGGCTTTTAAGGGCAACGTGATTGGTTACAGAACTGAGGTGCAGGGAACAACATGATTGCTTGGAAGTTTGGTAAAGAGAGCTAGCAATGACTACCCCTATTTTCTCATGAGAATAAGAAATGCTCATTACTTGGGTGCAGGTGCAAGATAGTGGCCCAGACTTTTGGACAGGAAATCAGATATCCTTGACAGATAGCTTCATGATATAGAGATCTCAGGCACCACTCCCTTGCTTTCCCACGTATTTCCCAAGGCAGCTAATATCTCTGAGTCGAGAATATATCAGTGATTATCAGGGAATCTTAATTTCTAAAATTAACCCATTACAGATCAGCTGAATTCTGAAATAATTTCAGAGGCAAAGAACCATGACTCAAGTTGTGTTTGTCCTTTATTTTTTTTTAAGAGTTCCATGGCATCAGGGAAATGATGACATAACTTGCAGTTGACTTTGATTTGACTGAGGGAGGGCTGTGCAAGGTCACCAGCCTCACCTTCTCCTCCAGAGCCATCTGTATCCAGTGACCTGATATTCATCAGGATGACTGGAGATGTTGTAGGATGCAATGGGAGACCCTAGCCCTTTTAGGCTAAAGAAAGAAGGAAGGAAGAAATGAATGAATCCATCTATCTAGCCAGTAAATCCCAAGTTAAGTGGACAGCTTCTGACCATCAAAATTTAACTTCTTTTTTCTCTTGATCCAGATGACTCTGGAGGAGAAAGTGAGGCTGGTGACCTTGCACAGCCCTCCCTCACTCAAATCAGTCAACTGCAAGTCATGTCATCATTTCCCTGAAGCCATGGTCCCCTTCAAAAATGAAGGACAAACCCAACCTGTGAGTAGACTGAGCTACCTGAATGGGGACCCAACTAGTTGGGTAACTCAGGTCATCCTCTCCCTTTCCCTCTCCTTCTTATGACTTAAGTAATTACAGGACAAAAGCAGTTATAGAATAAAGCTAATTAATTGTAAATAGATCAACAAACAGATGGTATAGGATCAATCTTAATCTTTTCAAGTCCATCATCACTCTGCCAAGAAGTGGTAGGTAACATTTTCTCACTGGTCTTTTGAAGACATGATTTGTCACTATATTGGTCCAAGTTCTGAGGTCTTTCAAAGTTGTACACCCTATCATGTTTATTGTGACCATCATATTAATTGTTCTACTGAGTTTGCTTTGCTTCAGTTAACAAGTGTTCCCATATTACTCCAAAGCAGTCATATTTCATTATTTCTAGTGGTACAATAATTTGTCACTACTGTCTTGTACCAGAATTTGCTCAACAATCAAAGGAAGAAATAGGTAAATAGGATGTGGTTACAGCAAGTTGAACAAGTACTTTCCATTGTTTTACCTAGAAACAGTGAAGTTCCCATGGAAAATTTCCCATATTCTTTCAGTCTGGTGATATCTAGCCTAATGAGAGCCCTTTGTAGTAATGTCAAGTTCTAGAAACAAAATAAAATGAGAAGTCTTAGAGTCCAGATGCTTCATTCTTCTTCTTTTGTGATTTTAGAGTATAAGGGTTATCTTGGAAATCAGAACTCTTCTTATAGTCAATTAGCATGAGGTGGATAACATCCTCAGATGTGGAGAGTGTCCTGTAAGAATTTAGGAATTAAAAAGTAGACTCAATTTATTTGGAATGGATTAACAATAGTTGGCAGAACAGCATTTGCATATTTGGATAATGTCTCTGCATATATATAAGAAAGGTTCCAATGATGAGAATTCAACTATTCTCTTCACTCTTACATATTTGTTTTTACATTGTCATAACGGCAAAATTGGAAAATCACACTATACTGTTGGTTTATGGGGAAGAATTAGGAAAAAACTAATTTTTAATCTCTGCTTTGCTTATTGGCCCCATGTCATGGTGTATAGGAGCAAAGCATTGGAGTAGGACAATAGGATGGGCATGGAGGAGGTGACCAGTGAATGTTTCCTGAACACATCAATAGATATATCCAAACCTTAGCTCTCTATTCTATTTTAATCTCTTTTTCTTCTATCTAATAGGCATTCTTTCCAAGCCATGTCTGGCAATAACTGCTCTGCTGTGACTGAATTCATTATTTTGGGGCTAACAGATGATCCAACCCTTCATGTCATCCTCTTTGTGATGTTTCTGGGTGTCTATGCTGTCACCTTAGTTGGTAACCTTAGCATAATAATGTTGATCAGAAATAGCTCCCAACTTCACACTCCAATGTACCTTTTTCTTAGTCACTTGGCTTTTGTGGACTCTGTATATTCCTCATCTGTCACACCTGTTATGCTCAAAAACTTCCTTGTGGAAAAAACTATAATCCCTCTTGGAGGCTGTTTGGCCCAGACGTGTTCTACAGCCATGTTTGG
>CM053583.1:50547068-50562538 GCA_028627135.1 Pseudochirops cupreus | reverse complement strand
ATCTTGGGAGTAGGAAAGCTTCAAAAGTGGTGAATAATCACAGAAAAAATGATTAATCTCATTGGGTCCACAGAAGGACCTGTTCAATAAGCAACCAGTGAAGGTCCAAGCATTTAAAGAACTACCCAGATAGGATGTGACGAGTAATAGAGTGCAGACCTTAGGAGACATGTTGGTAGAGTAGAGTAGGGGGTTACAGATGGCCATATACCGATCATAGGCCATCACAGCCAGCAGGAAGCATTCAGCTGTCCCAAACATGGCTGTAGAACACGTCTGGGCCAAACAGCCTCCAAGAGGGATTATAGTTTTTTCCACAAGGAAGTTTTTGAGCATAACAGGTGTGACAGATGAGGAATATACAGAGTCCACAGAAGCCAAGTGACTAAGAAAAAGGTACATTGGAGTGTGAAGTTGGGAGCTCATTCTGATCAATATGATTATGCTAAGGTTACCAACTAAGGTGACAGCATAGACACCCAGAAACATCACAAAGAGGATGACACGAAGGGTGGGATCATCTGTTAGCCCCAACATAATGAATTCAGTAACAGCAGAGCAGTTACTATCAGACATGTCTTGTAAAGAGAGCCTGTTAGACAGAACAAAAGGAGATTAAGATAGAACACAGAGCTAATATCTGGATATGTCTACTGATGTGTTCAGGAAGCACTCACTGACTCTCCCCTACATACCCATCATCCTCCCTTTCTCAATAACCTCTCAGATCGATCCTATATCACTTATTTGTTGATCTCTTTACAAATAATTTGTTTTATCCTGTAACTGCTTTTGTCTTGTAATTACTTGAGTCATGGTTCTTTGCCTCTGAAATCATTTCAGAATTCAGTTGGTCTGTAATGGGTTAATTTTAGAAATTAAGATCCCCTGATAATCACTGATATATTCTTGACTCAGAGATATTAGCTGCCTTGGGGACTATGTGGGAAAGCAAGGGAGTGGTGCCTGATATCTCTATCTCATGAAGCTATCTGTCAAGGACGTCTGGTTTCCTGTTCAAAAGTCTGGGATATTATATTGCATCTGAACCAAAGTAACAAGCATTTCTTATACTCATGAGAAACTAGGGATAGACATCACTAGCCCTAATTACCAAATTTCCAACCAATCCTGTTGTCATGTCATCATGTCCATGTCATCATCTACCCTATTCTGTTTTTTTGTTTTATACACCCTAAAATCTTTAAAAGAGGAACTGTTCTCTTACTCAGGGACTTTTACATTAATAGGGGCAACCCACTGATCAATTTATTGACAGGCAGCATGCCCTGCTAATAAATGACATCTTGCTCAGAGAGTAGTCTCAGTTTACTATTTTGTTCAGTTTCAAACATGACAGACTAGAAGTACAAAATGATACAAGCATTCTATGACATGACTGAACTGTTCATTTCTGTTCCTTAAAAGGAGGGTCTCCCACTGTGAGTGAGGAGAGGTATCTAAGTGTGTAGCGATAGACATGGGAGAAGGAAAGAGTAACAGCAAAGCAGTTTCAGGATGCAAAAAGACAAAAAGGAAGTCTAATTTTACTTGTATATATGTTACATTTTTTCAAAGACCAAGCTGTCTTGAAATGTTGGGCATTCGTGGATGGCTGTTGAGATTGAAACAAAAGAAATTATCTTACATATTTTTTCCTGAAATGTTCTTATTACTTCCAACTGTAAACTCATTTTTCTTTTCTTTTCTTCTCAATCAAATAGGAAAGATAGAAAATATTGAGATACTGTTCAGCTGAAGAAGAAACTGCTTATAACACTCATTTATGGGCCTATTGTCCACCTCTTTCTTTATGACTGACCACAAGAAAAAATAATGGCTTACCTAAACAAAAATGTGTGGAGTGCTGAGTGAATTTTTCAGTACCTCCTACTTTAACTTTCCCTCTCGAGAGAGAACTTGGCATTCAATTTTTCTGACAAAAGACAGACTGCCCTGTGGGCTCCATTTTCTTTTCTCTTCTGCAGTTCAAAACTCCTCAATATCACCTCCTTTTGTCATTGCAAAAATCTTTAAGAAAGAGATAGTCCTTCTTTTCCCCAGGGCCAGCTCCTCTTTATTCAATTAACTCCATCTCTACTAGTTCAACCCTAAGCTTTCCCCAATGAAAAACTCCCTTTTAACTTTTAATCTTTTCATCTATGGGCTTTCCCCTTTCTCCTAAAAATTATCTCACATCTGTCCAATCCTGTAAAATTTTCTATTTGACTCTGACATCCTTTCCCATCATCATACTACATCTCCTCCCTTTCCCAATGATCTCTCAGGAAAAAAAATCTAGTCTTGTTTAGTTCATTTCCTTTTTCCTACTCACATATTAACCTGTTATAGTCTTGTTTCTGATCCCATCACTCCACAGGAAATATTCTCTACAAAGTTACCAATAATTTGTCAATTTGTAAATGATAATATTTTCATAATCTTCATTTAAATTCCTAAGGTATATTGTAACAGAATTTGTATTTGTATCATTAGCACCTAGGAAAGTAGCTTAAAAAGTCAATGCTAAATAAATACTGATTGATTGGTTGGTTGGTTGGTTGGTTGGTTGATTCTTGGTCTCTAACAAGCTTATGACAAGGTGACCAACCAACTCCTTGTGAGTTTTCATGATACTCTGATACTAGTAACATTATACCTGTCTGACCTTTCCTCCTCAGCCTCCTTTGCCAGATCATGATTTCTGTGCAGTCTCCTAACCTTACAGGTGCCTATTCCTCTTTCCTAGGACCTTTCCTCTTTTCTATATCTTTTAAGTGAACTCATTAAGTTCCATTGTCATTAACTTCTCTATTCAGATGAATCCTAAGTCTATAACCACCTCTGAACTCCAAGAGATTACCAATAGTTGAACATTTATACATAGATGTTCCAAAGGAATTTCAAAATCAGAAGTTCAAAAGAGAACTCAAATTATCTTCAACCTTCAATTTTAAAAGTATTTCCATAATTTCGTATTTCTGTTCAGGGCCCCACCATTCTTCTACCCTGGTTTGCAATCCTGAATTAACCTCTACTCTTCCCCCTGTCTTCCCTTCCCCAGTCATTTGCCAATCTTTTTACTTCCATATCCATAACATGTATCATATATACTCTTTTGTCCACCTCTCCAACTGAGGTTTGCATTTCTATACACGTGGGCTATTGCAAATGCCTCTTAATTTAAAGTTCAGTCTCTATGCCCTCTAAATTATCCTCTAAAAATGTACAAAAAGTTCTTCCTAAAGCATATGACAGACCATATTCCTTACTTAATCAAGTCTTCAACAGATATCTTATTGACTTGAGGACAAAATAATAATTCTTCACCTTGATACGTATAATCCTATGCCATGTGAATCCAGACTCCCTCTTCAGATTTATTTCACTTCATACTCAGTCATACCTAAACTCCAAACCAATTGATCTGCATATTTCCTAGACCCAGAATACTACCCCCATCTCTGTCCCTCTGCATAGGCCATCCTTTATGCTCAAAATGCCATAACTCATCTTGGCTTTTTAGAGTTTCATGCTTCCTTGTTTCTCACCTAATGGGTCACTACTTACAGGAAGCCTAGTTTCTAAAACACTGCCCCTCCATAATTTATGTTGCATTTACTTATTCCTGTAAACATTTCATCCCTTCCTCTCCAATAGAAGGTGATCTCCCTGAGGTTAAGGACTGTTTTGCATTTCATCCTTTTTATCCCCAATGGCTAGGACAGGACACCTAATATAGTGTGCACATCAAAATATTAGTTGAATGGAACAAACTTTTAAAAATCTCAAGTTTCATTCATGTTGGCATCATAATCAAAATAATCATTAGAGGAATATTAATAACAATATGAAAATTGAAATTTCTTATATTACTTTCCTTACACAATTTTCAGAAGATGTTGTTATGCTAATTTTACAGATTAGGTAACAAAGGATCACAGAAGTGCAGTCATTGACTCATAATCACAGAAAGTCTTAGCTATGGGACTCCAACTAAGTTCTTCTGACTTCAAGTCCAATTCTCTTTCCATTACGACAACCAAAAAATATATGTATGAAATAATTCACCAAAATCATCAATTTGAGAAGTAGAGGGAAAGCAATACATGAAACAAATGTATTATGTATACACAAAGACTTTTATCTAAATTTTCCTTACTTTATCATGTAGGATCACACACTTATTGCTCGTAGTGATGTTCCAGGATATATGATATGACCTGTGAGAGATCAGAATTGTTCTTACTAACATGCTGTAATAAAGCTTAATGCACATACCTTACTTCTACTTCTTTAACCTTATATGGCCCTATAAGGGACCAGAAACAAGAAGATCAAAATCAGGAATGAATCTTACTCAATAAAAGAGAGAGAGAGAGAGAGAGAGAGAGAGACAGAGAGACAGAGAGAGAGAGAGAGATGTGCATTAAAGTCCTATATAAAACTGAAGTCAATAAAATGCTTGGCCTGTCAAGAGGAATAGACAGGCTTTCCTGAAATGAGTCTAAGAATTAGGTCTAAGAATTCTAAGAATTTTTAGACTAAAACTAAGAATACCAGTGGTACCCATTGATGTAAACAGATAACTACATCAGGCTCCGGTATTTATGTTTGTGTAGTAGCACCATATTTATGTTGAGTTTCATGACATTTGGGATGTAAACCCTTGAGCACCTTAGTACCAAATAGGCAACATCAGTAAAATGCCTTTTGAAATCCATTGGGATTGAGAAAATTACAAACACACCAATGAGTTGTGTGAGAAGTTATCTAAATTCACAGGGGGATTTATTATTTTTGCTTTACCTATGTTTATCCAGGATTTTTTAAAAAACAAAAAGAAAAAGAAAAACAAGTTTTGATATCCCCATACCCAAACTAGTCTGCTCTCTCATGGAAGTTCTCAAAAATTATTCTGGGATCAATATGTGGCAATTGTCTTCTGACAATATTCACTAACTATGGAAATTGGTCCTCATCATGTGATCAGGTTCATTTTGGTCAGGCCATAACATGTATTGATTACACATATACAAACCTGAACCTGAAAGACCAACTATGAAACTCAGTTTACTACTAACTGAAGATCTTGCAACAAAGGTATCATTCACAGTGAGGACAATTATTCACGTGTAAAAGCATTATTGACAATCTTTTCAACAATCCTGATAAAAAACTTTGCTGGAAAAAAGAGCATAAGTTATATAAGAAACAAAAATTTTCCATAGGACAGTTGACATATGCTCTGAGTGAGCTGAGGTCCAAGAAATAAGAAATGCTTTCTGCATTTGTTCCATATATCTGGGAAGGAAACTATTCCATGCCTGAAATGTGCTCATAATATGCCCACTTATGTCTTACTAGTATCTCTTTGCTGACACTGAAAGCATGACTTGATTGCTTTGCCCATACTTGGATTTGGGTCACAGTCCTTGGTAAAAGTTCTGGGGCAGAAAATAATGCTTGTTGTCACTCACAAAACAAAGCATAGGCCAGAAGAGTAGTAAAAACCTCTACTAAGGTCATACCATATTGGAAGAAATGAAAACTTACAGATTCCGAGAAGTATATCTGAAAAGAGCAGTACAAAATCCCTGAAGCTTGGGGCAGTGCCTCCTCCATCCTAGGAAGTAGAACCACACTTTAGCAAAGACTTAAAACTCATAAATGAGCACACAACAGAAAAATTCTGACCATAGAAAGTTACTATGGTGACAAGGAAGATCAAAACACACTCTCAGAAGAAGGCGACAAAATCAAAATTCCTATATGCAAAGACTCACAAAATATATGAATTGTTCTCAGGCCATGGAAGAGCTCAAAAAAGGATTTAAAAATCAAGAAAGGGAGGTATGGGGGAAATTGGGAAGAGAAATGAGAATGATGCAAGAAAACCAAGAAAAAAGAATCAATACCTCGGTAAAGGAGGCACAAAAGAATACAAAAGAAGATAACACAGAATAGGCCAAATGGTAAAAGATATTTTTAAAAACCTGTGAAGAAAAGAAATCCTTAAAAAAAGACAATAGCTCAAATGGAAAAGGAGGCATAAAACCTCACTGAAGGGATGGAAGGAGATGTCTACATTCAGAGAAAGAACTAGAAAGAACACAGTTTAAATGGACCCTGAAGGAAACTACATGCTCTCGTTCTTTTCCATGTCTGATTTTGTTTCTTCTTTTCCATTGTTCACTCTGTTGGTTACAACCTTTCTATACAACCATACTAACGTCCATTGTGAAAGTATTTGCAGATCTTATACTTGATTGCATGCTGCGTTGGGGGGGAGGAGGGAAGAAAATTTGAAACTCAAAGGATTGTGGAACTGAATCTTGTAAACTAAAAGTAAATAAACAAATCAATTTTCACAAAAATTTTTTTAATCTCACTGAAGAAAATAATTCCTTAAAAATTAGAATGGAGCAAGTAGAAGCTAATGATGTTATGAGACAAAAAGCAAAAAAAAAAATGGAGGAAAAACAATTGGCCTAGAAAATAGATCCAGGAGAAATCATTGAAGAAATGTTGGACTACCTGAAAGCCATGATAAAAAAAAAAGAGTATTAAACAGATCTAAACAAATGAAAAAATAGAAGGCAATGTGAAATATCTTATTTAAAAAACCATTGACCTGGAAAATAGATCCAGGAGAAACAATTTAAAAATTATTGGACTGCCTGAAAGCCATGATCAAAAAAAGAACCTAGAAATCATCCTTCAAGAAATTCTCAAGGAAAATTGCCCTGATATTTTAGAACCAGAGAGCAAAATAGAACTTAAAAGAATTCACAGGCTAGTGGGACTCTGACCCTGATAAGCCCCCTCAGGTGACGGGCTTGCTGCCAGGCCTGGATCAGTTCCCCACCCCCCAGGAAAAGAGTTCAAGCACACAGGTGTGAGGATTGGATCCTCGAGAGAAAGCATGCCATTAGGAAGCATCCTATAAATCTCTCTTTTAACTCACCCTCTGGGTAGAGAACTCTCTCAGCCCTGCTGTGGGACAGAAGGGCTCCCCACATTTTCTCAGCTCTGCCATGGAAGACAGGGTTCTCCTAACTTCGCCCACCACAGAAAATTTGACTTTCAAATACAAGACACAAGAGAACCATAGACAGGTAAACAGGAAAGGAATATTATAAGGGATTTAATAAGATTGAACTGTTTACATTCTTGCCAGTTATTTTCTCTTTCCTGCTTTTCTACTTCCTGCAAAAAGTGTTTCCTCTCTAACTAACAAGAGCTTCCTCTGTAAGATTGCAATTCATCTACTCTGAATAATTTGTACGCACCTAGTTATTTACATGGTGTGTCTCTAAATGCAATATGTGCTGCTGGAAGGCAGAGATTGTGTGTGTGTGTGTGTGTGTGTGTGTGTGTGTGTGTGTGTGTGTGCACGTGCATGCGCACTCCGAGTTATAGCATAGAGCTGATACATTGCAAACTCTTAAAATCCTTATTGACTGGTGGCCAACTTGGTTATCCTCCTTTAGATGTTCTCCAGATCTTCAATATTTTCTTAAAATGAGGACTTGAAAACTGAAAATATTATTCCATAACTGGTCTTATTAAGTAAGAATCCAATGGAACTAACAACTTCCTAATTTTTAAATAATCTTTCATTTTTTCCAGTTGTAGATAAAAAATGTTTAAATTTGTGTAATTTTTTTCCAAATTAACTGGAAGAGGTAGACAAGTAAACCGTTTCAGGCCTGTGAGAAAGCCAGTGTAAAGACAGGGAAGATGCAGTGTCACATGGGGAAAGGCAAATAGCCCAGTGAGACTAGATTGAACACTGTCTGGATAGAAGTAAGAAGTAAGACTAACAAGGTAAAAAGGAGGAAGATGATGATTTTATTTTGAATGATTGTTTATTGATATCTTTTGTTTTAACATAACCTAAATCTCTTCTAGTATCTCTCCCACCTCACCCTTCACAAAGAGTTAGCCCAAAAGAAAAAAGAATACATGATATAGGTGTATTATGCCACAAAGGTAGTCACTAATGAAAAGAAATTCCCTGCATAGACCAAAGTACTTATCGAAGCACTTTTGTGGTAACAAAGAACTGGAAACAAAGCAGATGCCCCATGATTGAGGAATGTCTAAGAAAATTTTCTCTTCTGAACATAATAAAATATTACTGTGCAGTAAAGAGTATGATTAATAGAGAAACATAGAAATTATTTACATGATTTGACACAGTGATGATAGGAGAGCTAAGAAAACAACACACATAATGAATTTTGTGGTTCTTTAGTCATTTTAGGCATGTCTGATTCTTCATGAACCCAGTTAGGTTTTTCTTGGAAAAGACTCTGGAGTGGTTCATGATTTCTTTCTCCAGCTCCTTTTACAGATGAGAAACTGAAGCAGAGTTGAGTGACTTGCCTTTCCAAATCTTGTTAATTGGTATCACTTAATCATAACCATTTTATCAATAGAATGTTAGATCCTTAAAGGAAGGGAATGTTTCATTTTTCTATTTGCATCCATGAAACTGAACATAATTCTAGAGACATAATATGTACTTGATATGTAGTTGTTGTAATGAGTTGAATTCATTAAAAAAAGATGTTTCTTGTTCATCAGATTCTTCAGTGCCCCTTTTACTTCATTGTTTCTTAGATTGTAGATTAGAGGGTTCAACATGGGCATTATTACGGTACAGAAAATAGATACCATTTTATTCTCCTCTGTTGAGTAGCTGGACTTGGGCAACACATAAATGAATATATTTGACCCATAGAACAGAGTGACTGCAGTGAGGTGGAAGGTACAAGTTGAGAAAGCTTTGGATCTTCCTTCAGTGGAGCTTATTTTCACGACAGAAATGATGATGTATACATAAGAGATTAGGATAATGAGAATTGTGACTATAAGTACTGACACAGCAGAGAGAGCAGGAAGAATTTCAGCAAGATCATTTTGGTAGTTGGAAAGTTTCAGAAGTGGGAAGTAATCACAGAAAAAGTGATTGACTTTATTGGATACACAAAAGGACAGATTCAATAGAGATCCAAGAATTTATGCAACCACCAGGTAGGATGTGATGAATAACAGTGCAGACCCTAGTAGACATGTGGGTAGAGAAGAGTAGGGGTTACAGATGGTCATGTACTGCTCACAGGCCATCACAGCAAGCGGGAAGCACTCAGCTGTCCCAAAGCACTTGCTGCAAAACAAAAGTGGGCCACACAGCCTCCCAGAGGGTTTAAGGTCTTGTCTACAAGGAAGTTAATGAGCATGAGAGGTGTGAGAGATGAAGAATAACCAATATCCACAAAAGCCAAGTGGCTGAGGAAAAAATACATTGGAGTGTGAAGTTGGGAGCTATTTCTGATCAATATGATTATGCGAAAGTTACCAACTAAAGTGACAGCATAGACACCCAGAAATATCACACAGAGGATGACACAAAGAATTGGATCATCTGTTAATGACGAAATAATGAATTCATTCACAGCAGTGCAGTTATTGCCAGACATCTGTTTTGGAAAGGGTTGCTATTAGAAGACAAGGAAAATAAAACAGAATATTAAGATTATAATAAGGATTAAGATTTGTATATATCTATTAATGTATCCAGGAAACATTAATTAACCAAGTCCTACATAGCCTTCCTACTATCTCACTCCCAAACTTTGCTCCTCTGCACCATAACAGAGTGTGCATAAGCAAAGCAGTAATGAATAAATTTGTTTCCTCCAAATTGTTCCCTAATAGCCAACATTATGATTTGCCAATTCCACCATTTGATTTCCACCATAGGCTCTTTTCTTAAATATATGCAGAAATTAAATCCAAATGTGTAAATGCTATTTTGCTGGGTAACCACCATTGTTAATCCCTTCCAAAGAAAAAGAATCTGCTTTGTGATCCCCGACCTCTCAAAGGACCATGATACAGAACTGAAGATGTTAATTCACTTCATGCTAATTGATTATGGGGAAAGCTCTGGTTCCCAAGATGACCTCTGTTCTGTAAAACCACAAAGAATGGGAAAATCTGATTTCTAAGTCAGCTTATGTTATTTTTCTCACAGAACTTGGCATTACTGCAAAGAGATATCATTAGGTAAGATACTGTAATCCTGAAAGAATGTGGGAAATTTCCTTCTCATCTTATTCCCAACCTCAAACCTGAAATCACTTATCTCTATAATTTCTTATTTTTGTTCAGGGCCCCATGATTCAACTTGGTTTGCAGTCCTGGAATTAATCATCTCTGCTCTCTATCTTCCCTTCTGCTAACAGTCATTTGCCAAATCTTGCCACTTCTACATCCACAACATATATCACATATACTCTTATGTCCACTCAAACAGTCACTTCCCTAACTCAGGTTTGCATCTCCTCTCACTTGGACTATTGCAAAAGCATCTTAATTAGAAGGTCAGTCTCTATGTCCTCTAAACTATCCTCAAAAAAACCCAACATAAGTGATCTTCCTAAAGCACATGGCTGACCATATCATGTGATTACTGACTTGAGGACAAAATAATAATTCCTCAGATTGATATTTATATTCCTATGCCATGTGAATCCAGTATCCCTCTTCAGATTTATTTCATTTTACTCTATATTCCAGTCCAGCTGCCCTTCTGGCTGCACCCCACACCCAGAATTCTAGCGTTATTTCTGTCCATCTGCACAGGTCATCCTCAATGTTCCAAATGCCCTAATTCATCTCTGCTTCTTAGAATATCAAGTTTCCTTAGTGTCACAGCTAGTAGATCACCACTCACAGGAGCCTAGCTTCTTAAACTCTGTCCCTCCTCAACTTATCTTGTACTTATTTATCTCTGTAAATATTTCACCCCTTCCTCTCCAATAGGATGTAAGCATTTTATTTTTTTAGTGCCCAGTGGCTAAGACATAGAGTGCACATCAAAATATTAGCTGAATGGGATGCATTTTAAAAAATCTCAAGTCTCATTCAGGTATCATAACCAAAATAATCACATAAGAGGAATATTAATAACTCAATATTAAATTTTAATTTTAAGATACTGATACGCTAATTTTACAGGTGAAGTAACAAAGGATCACAGAGGTACGGTCACTTAACCACAATCACCATGAGAGCCAGTAAGGCTTAGATGTAAGACTCAAAACCAGTTCTCCTGACTTTAAGTCCTATTCTCTTTCCATTACATCAATCAACAAATATATCAGTGAAATTCTTCACCAAAAGTCTCAATTTGAGAAGCGGGGGAAAAGTATTAAATTTTTTAAATGCACTTATGTATATACAGAGATTTTTCCCTGAGAGTTTCTTACTTATGTTTCATCATGTACTTATTCCTTGTAGTGATGTTTCAGGGTATATGATGTCATCTATGGGAGATCAAAATTTTACTTACTAACATGCTGTAATAATGCTCATAGCATATACCCCGCTTCTATGTCTTTAACATTACATGATCCTATAAAGGACCAGAAACAAGAAGACCAAATCAGGAATGAATCTTACTCATTAGGGGAGAGAAAAAGAGAGAAAGAGGGAGAGTGAGGGAAGGAGAGAGAGAGACAGAGACAGAGACAGAGACAGAGACAGAGACAGAGAGACAGAGACAGAGACAGAGAGGGAGACAGAGAGAGACAGAGAGACAGAGACAGAGAGGGAGACAGAGAGAGACAGAGAGACAGAGACAGAGAGAGAGACAGAGAGACAAAGAGAGAGAGAGAGAGAGAGAGGAATTAAAGCCCTATATAAAACTGAAATCAATATAATGTTTGGGAAGTGAAGAGGAATAGTCAGGCTTCCCTGGAATGAGCTACAAATCAATAATCGGGTCTAAGCATTTTTAGACTAAAACCAAGAACCCCAGTGGTATCCACTGATGCAAGCAGATGATTACATTAGGCTCCAGTTTTTATATTTGCATAGTAGTACCATATTTATGTTGAGTTTCAAAACATTTGGGATGTAAACCCATGAGTACCTTAGCACTAAGTGCAGCCAACATCATTAAAATGCCTTTTGAAATCCACTGGGATTGAGAAAATTACAAACATACCAATGAGTTCTATGAGAAGTTTTTTAAATTCTCAGGGGTCTTCATTATTTTTTCTTCATCTATGTTTGTCCAGGACTTTTAAAAAGGTTTTTTAAAAGGGGGGGGGGGGTTGGCAGAGTGAATGGAGCATTGGTCCTAGAGTCAGAAGGACCTGAGTTCAAATCCACCCTCAGACACTTAACATGCACTGGCCCTGTGGCCTTGGGCAAGTCAATTGACCCAATTGCCCTGCCTTCCCCTCTCCAAAAAAAAAAAAAAAAAAGCAAAAAAAAAATTTTTTTTAATTGGATATCACTATAGCCAAACTAGTCCAATCTGCCATGGAAGCTCTCCAAAATTGTTCCGGGGTCAATATGTGACAATTGTCCTTGTGACAATGTTTGCTAACTATGAAAATTGGTCCTCATCATGTCACCAGGTTCATTTTGGTCAGTCCATGACACATACTGATTACATTTATGTAAAACTGAAGCTGAAAGATCAACAATGAAACTCAGCTTAATAGAATCCATAGATCTTGGAATAAAGGTACTGTACATAGTGAGGTCAATTATCCATATGTAAAGGCATTATTAACAACCTTTCTCAAGCTCCTCATAAAATTTTGCTGGAATATTAGAATATATATAATATTTGATGCAAAAATTTTCCATAGCACAGTTGACATATGTTGTGAGTTGGCTGAGGGCTAGGAAATCCCATAATGCTCTCTATACTTGTTTGGCCACAAATTCTTCCCTTATCCATATATTTGATAAAGAATCTATTCCCATACCTCACTTAACTTTCTTATGATATCACCATTTATGTCAAAAGATGTTGATCTATACCTAGTTTCTGCCAAGTTGCTTTTCAGTTTTCCCATCAATTTTACTCAAATAGTGATTTCTTATCCCAAAAGCTTAGATTTTGGAGTTTATCAAACAAAATATTATTATGGTCACTACTGTGTGTTAGTCACCTATTCTATTTCCCTGATTGACCACTCTGTTTCTTAGAAAGTACCAAGATGGTTTTCCCCCTTCGTAATATAGTTTGAGATCTGGTACTGTTAAGCCACTTTTCTTAGCATTTTTTTTCATTGATTTGTTTGATATTCTTGAACTTTTTTCTTACAGATAAATTTTGTTACTTTTTCTAGTTTCACAAAATATTTTTAGTATTTTTATTTGTATGGCACTAAATTAATTAATTGATTGCGCCGAATTTTAATTTTTACTATATTGGCTCAGCCTACTTATGAGCAATTCATATTTCTCCAGTTGTTTAGATTTTACTTAATTTGTGTAAAAATTGCTTTGTGATTGTTTTCATAGAGTTCCAGGGTTCGTCATGCCTGGTAGACTTACAAGTAGTTTATATTGTCTGCAATTATTTTCTGTGGAATTTCTCTTTCAATCTCTTCCTTCTAGATTTTTTAATATATACAAATCTGATACTGCTTTCTAAAAAATGTTGACTCATTGGCTACAATTATTTTCATGGTGGTCTTTTTGCAAACTATTTTAAAAGCTCTACAATATAAATTGAAAAAAAGTTTCATGAAATGTTTCTTATTACCCTTACCATTATATCTGTTACACCAACTCCCTTCTTTGCCTCTCCAAAAACACCTTCAGAACCACCTTTCCATTTGGCTGTAACTTGCCCTTGTGTTCTGGTTTGATTTATAGCAAAAATGCAAGATACGATTCACCTGCTGCAGGATCATGTCCACCTGTTGATCCCTGGACAATGATCCCATTACATTAAGAGTAATAATTAAATCACTATTTATAGGTAGGCATGGTCTTGCCTTACTGATCCAGAGCTATGCCAGCTACATCTTCTCTTCATTGTTCTAACATCCCACTTAGTGGTATGTGGATGTTTTAATATAATTCTCTGGGCTTAAACCCCTATTACTATATGTTCCTCTACTGTTAACTGACAGTGATTACTGCCCTAGTTCCATTAGTCCTATTAATATCAATGAGATTTTGTAAAAGGTAAAGATATGACAAGGAAAAAAGATATAACAAGCACAGAAGAACCAATATTCTCTACTCTCCAATCCTTGGAGGAGGAACATACTCTCCTTTATTCCACCTTGGTCCCTGAGAAGAGTAGGCAACAGCTGAACACAATTTCTACATTGCAATCTCCCCTACCATGTTTGCAGCCAAATGTCATATAGCAACTGGATATAGCAACTAGGACTGACCCAGAAATAAAAAAGGAAATTCCATATTAAATCACTGCAGACAATATAAAGTCCTTGGCAGTCTACCTGCCAAGACAGGCCCAGAAACTACATGAACACAATTACAAAACACTTTTCACACAACAAAAGTCAGACCTGAACTATTGGAAAAATTTTTATTGCTTATGGAAAGGGCCAAATGAATAGAATTAAATGATGATTCTACCATACCAAACAAGCTACCAAAAATTATTTCAAAGGGCTAGAAAAAAATAGTAACAAAATTCATCTGGAAAAACAAAAGGTCAAAAATGTCAAGGGAATGGGTAAAAAACTGTGAAGGGAAATGACATAGCTGTAACAGGCATGAAACTGTACTATAAAGCAATAATCATCAAAACAATCTGCTTCTGGCTAAGAAATAGAATAATGAATCAGCGGCATGAATTACATACATAATATAAAGTAGCAAGTGGCTATAGTAATCAAGTATATAAAAAACACAAGAAATAAATTATAGGGACAAGAACTTGATATATAAAAAACAAACTTGGAAAACCGGAAAGCAATTTGGCAGAAACTAGTTATAGATCAACATCTCACACCATCTACTGAGATAAGATCAAAATGGGCACATGATTTAAACATGAAAAATGATATCATAAGCAAATTAGGGGGGAAAGAATAGTTTACATGTCAAAACTATTGGTAAGGAAAGATTGATGACCAAAAGAGAAAGAGAACACATTATGGGATGTAAAATGGATAGCTTGATTGCATTAAATTAAAAGAATTTTTTCTTTTTTTTAAATTAAATTTTATGTTAATTTTTACTTTAAATCATTCGTTTCCACAAGATTTTGAGTTACAAATTTTCTCCCTGTCTTTCCTCTACCCACCACCCCAAAACAGTGATCCCACTGAATAACTCCTCCCCCAATCTTCTCTCTTTCGTATCCTCCCCCATACCCATTCCAACTTTCCAGTAGGGCAAGATGGATCTCCATACCCCAGTGCCTGTATATCTTATTTCCCACTTGCACGTAAAAAAAATAATAATAACAATATATTTTTTTAAACATTTGATTTTAAATCTTTGAATTCCAGATTCTTTCCCTTCCTCCCTCATCACCCACCCTTACTGGGAAAATAAGCAATTCAATATAGGTTATACATGTATAGCCACAAAAAAAATTTCCATAATAGATATATTGTGAAAGATTGACTATATTTCCCTCCATCCTATCCTGCCCCCCACGTGTTCTA
>CM053583.1:50521057-50546968 GCA_028627135.1 Pseudochirops cupreus | reverse complement strand
TGAAGGATGATTTCTAGTTCTTTTTTTGATCATGGCTTTCAGGTAGTCCAATGATTTTTAAATTATCTCTCCTGCATTTAATTTCCAGGTCAGTGGTTTTTCCAATGAGATATTGCACATTGCCTTCTATTTTTTCATTTGTTTGGATCTGTTTGATAGTATCTTTATTTCTCATAAAGTCATTTGCTTCCATTTGCTCCATTCAAATTCTGAAGGAATTATTCTCTTCAGTGAGCTTTTGAGATTCTTTTTCCATCTGGAAAAATGGGCTTTTTAAGGCATTCTTCTCCTCACTGGCTTTTGGGGTGTCTTTTGTCATTTGAGTTAGTCTATTTTATTAAAGCATTTTCTTCAGTCAGGTTGTTGACTCACTTTTCATGATTTTCTTGCATCATTCTTATTTCTCTGACCAGTTTTTCCTCCACTTCTCTTATTTGGTTTTCAAAATCCTTCTTAAGCTCCTCTATGGCCTGTAAACACTTCATATTTTTCTTGGAAGTTTTTGGTGCAGGAGTTCTGACTTCATTGTCTTCCTGCCATTCCATGCTTTTATCCTTTTTGTCCTGAAAAAAGGAATCTAAAGTTGGACTGATGTGCTTGCTTTGCTTCTTTTGCTTGCTCATCTTGCCATTCAATTACTTGACTTTTGAGCTTTTTGCCACAGTAGAACTCTGCTTCCAGAGAGGAGAGCTTTGTCCCAAGTCAATGGGATTTTCACAGCTGCCAAAGCTATTAGTTGGGCACCCTCTCTGAAGCCTCCACAGGCTCTGGCACCTGGTCACACACCCTGGGACCTCCAACCAAGACAGTGATCCAGATCCAAGCAGGTTAAAGTAAGAGCCATTACTCCTGAGAATGGTCACTTGATCTCCCTATGATCTGCAGACCAGGAGCTCTGAAGCAGCCATGTGATGGTGGCTGCACAGCCACCATGCCTTGGCCACTTCTTCTCTGGGCAGAGGCCAGACCACACTCTTGGTCCCCCTGTTCCCAAAGTCCACACTGACTTTTTTACTTTGCCTTTGGCATTTATGGGTTGATAATTCTGAAAACCATTGCAGATGCTGGTGATCCATTCTCCTGAAGTCCCTGCAGCCACTGCTGATCAGGGCCACCCTGAGGCTAAAACCATGGGCTCACAGGGGGCTGGGCTCTGCTTCCAGAACACTGGGATAGACTCTTCTTGTCAGCCTGCTGGGCTGCCTTCAGCAGGAGCTTTGTTACTCTGTCACTTTGTGGGTTCTGTAGCTCTAAAGTTTGTTTAGAGACACATTTTATAGGTATTTGAGGTGGTTATGGGAGGAGCTCATGGAGTTTTCCTATTCTACACCACCATCTTGGCTCTGCAAATTAAAAGAATTTTTGCGCAAACAAAACCAATGCAACCAAGATTGGAAGGAAAGCAGAATGCTAGGATTGAGGAATGAAGTTTTACAGTCAGTGCCTCTGACAAAGGCCTCACTTCTCAAATATAGAGAGAGCTGAGACAAATTTATAAGAATGCAATTCATTACCCAATTGATACATCTTCAAAGGATATGAAAAGAAGATTTCAAAAGAAATCAAAGCTATCTATAGTCATTTGAAAATCATTTGATCTGATAAACGCAAATAAAAACAAGTCTAAAGTATTACCTTAGACCTATCAGACTGGCTAATATGACAGAAAAGAAAAACAACAAATAATCGAGAGTATGTGGGAAAATTGGACAATAAATCGCTGTTGGTGGAATTGTGAACTGATCCAGCCATTCTAGAGAGCAATTTGGCACTATGGCCAAGGGGCTTTCAAACTGTCCGTATCCTTTGAACCAAAAATACAGCTACTAAGTCTGTACCCCAAAGAGATCAAAAGAAAAGGAAAAGGACCTCTATGTACAAAAATGTTTGCAGTAATTTGTTTGGGCAGGCAAAAAATTGGATAGTGAGGGGGTCCCCATAAATTATGGAAAGTCTGAACAAGTTGTGGCATATTATTGTTAGTTTTGCATCATGATACTGTTGTGCTCTAACTGCACAATACTATTATGCTCTAAGAAATGAGGAGCAAGATGGTCTAAAAGAATATGGAAAGATTTACACAAACTTTTGAGTGAAGGGAACAGAACCAGAAGAGCATTGTACACAGTAAGAACAATAGTGAATAATGATGAACTGTGAATAACTTAGCTATTCTGAGCAATACAATAATCTAAGACAATTCAGAAAACCTTATGATGAAAAATACTATGCACCTCCAAAGAAAGAACTTACAGCATCTGAGCACGTATCAAAACATATATTTTTTAAACTTCATTTTTCTTGGGTTTGTTTTTGGGAGTGGGTCTGTGTTTTCCTTTACAATGTGATGAATATGGCAATATGTTTTGCATGACTGTACATGTAGAACCTATTTCAAATTGCTTGTATTCTCAATGAGGACATAGAAGAGGAAGGAAGAGAGAGAATTTGGAAATCAAAATTAAAACATAGGAAACTTTTAAAATTTTATCTGTAATTGAAAAAATAAAAGATTATTTTTTAAAATTAGGAAGGTGATAATTCCACTGAATTCTGCCTTAATAAGACCAGATATGGAATACTATTTTCAGTCCTGATCTCCTCGTTTTAAAAAAAATGCTGAAAATCTGGACAGCATCAAAAGGAAAATAACCAAGTTGTCACCAGTCAGCAAGGACTTTAAGGACTATATGCCAGGCTCTAAGCTATGACTTGGAATAAAACGCAAAGCAAAAAACAGGCCCCGTCTTCCAGAAACTCACATTGAATTGAGAGAAATACCATGTAAATAACTCGATGCATGCAAATTATAGATAGATAAGACAGGTGGTAATCTTAGAGAGGATGCTACCATTACCTAGAAAGGAAACATTTCTTGCAGAAAGTGCAATATGAACTGTCTTCAGGAAAACCAGGGAAACTAAGTGGCAGACCTAACCAAGCAAAACATTTCAGGCATGTGAGACAGCTACTATAAAGACACAGAAGACAGAGTGTCATGTGTGGGAAAAGGCAAATAGCCTAATGCAGCTAGATTTTACACTGCATGGATAGAAGTAAAGTATAAGACCAAAAGGTCAGAAGGAGCAAGATTATGGAGATTTTTATTTTTTAATGAATGTTTATCAAAATCTTTTAATGTAACCTAAATTTCTCCTATTATGTGTTCATCCTCACCCCTCACAAAGAGCTGACAGAAAAAAAGAATACATTTTACAAGTTTATTATGCCATGAAGATGGTCACTGACAAAAGGAAATTCTCTACATTCATCAAAATATTTATGACACCATTTTTGTGGCAACCAAGAACTTGAAACAAAGCAGATACCCCATAATTGAGGACATGCTAAACAAAATGTGTCATATGAACATAATGGAGCAATGCTGTACTTTAATAAAACAACAAATATGAGTAATACAGGAAAAAAGTTTTACATAATCTCATACAGATGGATGATTCTCATAGCTAAGAAAACAACACATGTACAATGAATTTTATTATTGTTCTTTCATTTCTGTGATGTCTCACTCTTCATCAATCTTTTTGGTGTTTTATTTGGAAAGATACTGGAATGATTTGCTATTACTTTCTCCAGTTAGGTTTACAATTGAGCAAAACCAGGCAAATGGGGTTAAGTGACTTGCTCAGGATCATACAGCCAGTAAGTGTTTGAGGGCAAATTTGAACTCATAGAGATGAGTCTTCCTTATTTAGGCTGGATATTCTAACCACTCTGCATCAAGCTTCCCACATAATGAATAAATTAATAAATTAACAGTACAAAAGAAAGAACAACCACCACAAATAAACCCAAAGAAGAGCTGTGAGAAGACATCTCTCTTTACATTTTGCAGAGTAGGGGGACCATCTTTGCAGAACATTGCATGCATTTAAATTCACAAATTTAACCTATCAAAATGAAAAAAAATTGTTGTTGAATCATTTCAGTTATGTTTGACTGACTGTTCATGACCATATTTGGAGTTTTCTTGGAAAAGATCCTGGGGAAGTTTCACATTTCCTTCTCCATCTCATTTAGAGACAAACAGTGTTAAGTGACTTGCCTTTCCAAAACCCATTTATTGCTATCACCTAATCATAGCCATTGTATCAATAGGATATTAGATCCTTAAAGAAAGAGCATCTTTCATTTTTGTATTTTCACCTCCAAAACAAAAACAATATAATATGTACTTTATTAAATAGTTGTTTTCAGCTGAATCATAAAGAAAGGTGTTTCATATTCATCACTTTTTTCAGCGCCCTTTTCACTTCATGGTTCCTTAGACTGTAGATCAGAGGGTTCAACATGGGGATCATTACCATGTAGAAAACAGACACCACTTTGTTCTCATCTGTTGAGTAGCTAGATTTAGGCATCATATAAATGAAGGTAAGGGTCCCATAGAACAGAGTCACTGCTGTGAGGTGGGAGGTGCAAGTTGAGAAAGCTTTGGATCTCCCTTCAGGGGAGGTTATTGTCAGGACAGAGTAGAGGATGTATACATAAGAGATTATGATAATTAACACTGTGATCACAATGACTGATCCAGCAGAGGCAGAAGGAAGAATTTCAGCAAGATTATCTTGGTAGCTGGAAAGCTTCAAAAGTGGTGAATAATCACAGAAAAAGTGATTGATTTTATTGGATCCACAGAAGGACAGATTCAGTAAGCAACCCATGAAGACCAAAGCATTCACACAACCACCCAGGTAGGAAATGATGAGTAACAGAGAGCAGACTCCACCAGACATCTTGGTGGAGTAGAGTAGGGGGTTACAGATGGCCACATACCGATCATAGGCCATTGAAGCCAGAAGGAAGCACTCAGCTGTCCCAAAGGTGGCTACAAAATAAAATTGGGCCACACAGCTTCTCAGAGGAATTGAGGTCTTATCTCTAAGAAAGTTGATGAGCATGAGAGGTGTGACAGATGAGGAATATCCAATATCCACAAAAGCCAAATGGCTGAGGAAAAGGTACATTGGAGTATGAAGCTGAGAGCTATTTCTAATCACTGTGATTATGCTAAGGTTGCCAACTAATGTGACAACATAGACACCCAGAAATATCACAAAGAGGATGACACAAAGGGTTTGGTCATCTGTTAACCCCAAAATAATGAATTCAGTCACAGCAGTGCAGTTGTCAGACATATGTCTCTGAAAGTGTGCCTGTTAAAAGGAAAAGAGATTTAAAAGATTATAAGATTAAGCTTTAAATATGTCTATTGATGAATTCAGGAAACATTTGCTGACCACCTCCTACATACCCCTTCTACTTTCTTGCACCCACACTTTGCTCCAGTGTACCATGATAGTCTATCCATAAGCAAAGCAGAGATAAATAAATTTGTTTCCTCCAATTTTTCCCCATGGACCAACAAAACTGTATGATTTACCAATTTTGCCTTTATGACAAGCTGAAAAAGTCTGTGAGAATAAAAAGTACACTTTAATCCCCTCCAGAGGAACCTTTCTTATATAAATATACAGGGAATATGCCTACCTGTGTAAATGCTGTTTTGGATGAGTAACCACCCTTCCAAAGAAACACTCTACTTTGTCATTCCTTATCTCTCACAGGACCACTTTCCACATGATGCTAAATTGGTGTGAGGAAAGCCCTTGTTTCCAAATGACCCTTGTGCTCAAAAATCACAAAAGAGTAGTAATGGGGAATCTGGGTTGTAAGTCATCAAATGATATTTTGTTCCCAGTAATTGGTATTACTGCAAATGGCTATCGTCAGGTGAGATATTCCTAGCCTTAAACATGTGGGAAATTTCCAATAGGAACCGCTGCTATTTCTAGGTGAAATAATGGAAAACACTTGCTGAACCTTCTGTGACGATATCCTGTTTACATATTGCTTCCATCAATTAGAGAATAGCTGAGCAAATTTTGGTATAGGAATGTAGTAAAAATTAATTCTGCCATAAAAAGGGAAGAATATGGTTACTCTGGAATAATGGGGAAACATTTTTTATCAATTTATGCAGAGGAAACTCAGTAGAAGTGGAATAAATATTTATGTGACAACCACAACAATCATGAGAAGGGAAACAACTTGGAAAGATCTCAGAACTTAAACCAAAAGAGTGATGGATCATGTCTTCAAAATACTGATGAGGAAGTATTAGCTACCACTTTTCTTCAGGGAGATACAGAATGAGATACAATCTCAGACATGTCCAATATGTTGATTTGAATTCCTTCACTATATACTCATCTCTCTCAAAGGAGAAGTTCCACTGTTGGTGGGGAGAAGTAACAAAATGGGTAGACACAGACCTGGGGAGATAGAAAGAACAACAAGAAAACATTTTCAAAATGTAGAAAAATCAACAGTGAATTACAATTTTACATGTATATCTATCACATTTCTTTTAAAGGTTAAACATCTTGAAATGTTTGCATCTGTTGATGCTTGGTAAGTTCCAAATAAAAGAAATTATCTTAAATCCTACTTTTTTCCTGGGATTTTCTTATTACCCCCAACTCTAAGCTCATTTTTCTTCTCTTCTTAGTCCATTAAGACAGGATATAAGTTTCTACATTAAGGGATCGAAAGGCCTGGAATATGATATTCCAGAGATCAAGGGAGCTAGGATTAAAACCAAAAATCACCTACCCAGCAAAACTGAGTATAATGTTTCAGGGGAAAATATGGTCATTCAATGACATGGAGGACTTTCAAGCATTCTTGATGAAAAAATAGAGTTGAATAGAAAATTTGATATTCAAATACAAGAAGCATGAAAAGGCAAACATGGAAAAGAAATCATAAGGAACTTATCAAAGTTGAACTATTTACATGCTAACATGGAAAAACAATAATTATGACTTGTGAAATTTTTCTCATTATGAGGATAGGTGAAGGGAATATAAATGTATATATAAATATATATGTATACATACACATATGTTCATATAAGAGGGTATATGCTTATGAATACATATCTGAGTTTACGTATATATGTGTACACAGACAGAGGGCACAGGATCAATTTAATAGGAAGGGATGATATTTTAAAAGATGAAATTGAGAGGTGGGAGAGGAATAGATTGAGAGGAGGCAGAATGGGGTTAAATAATCTCATATAGAAGAGGCAAGGGATAACTGTTACAGTGGAGGGGAAGAATAGGAAGGCAAAAATTAATGAATCAACGTTACTCTCATTGAATGTGGCTTAGGGAAGGAATGACATACACTCTAAATTGGGCATCTTGCCCTACAGGAAAGTAGGTGGGATGGGGATCAGAGGGGGGATGATGGAAGGGAGAGGAGGGGCTGGAGGGTTGTTAGAAGCACACACTTCTGTAAAGGGACAGGGACAATGTAGAGAATAGAACAAGGTGGGGTGGGATAGGAAGAAGAGAAATATAGTAAGTCTTTCACAATATGTCCATTATGGAGATGTTCTGCGTAACTACACATGTACGGCCTGTATTGAATTGCTTGTCTTTCCAGTGGGGGTGGGTAAAGAGGGAGGAAAGGAAAGAATCTAGAATTTAAAATTCTATAATCAAAGTTAAAAATATATGTGTGTGTTTATATATTATTATTAATAATTACATGCAACTGGGAATTAAGATATAGAGGCACTGGGGTAGGGAGATCCATCTCACCCTACTAGAAAGTCAGAGGGGTTATAGGGGAGGACATAGGAGAGAACAGATTGGGGGAAGGAAGGAACAGATTGGTATACAGTGGGATCGCTGTTTTGGGGTGGTGGGTGAGGAAAGACAGGGAGAAAATTTGTAACTCAAAATCTCATGGAAATGAATGATATAAACTAAAAATAAACAAAAGTTAAAAAAAAAAGAAAGGAAATAAAATATTGAGATACTGTTCACCTCAGAACATGCCACAATATAATGCTCATTTATGAGTCAATGGTGTAACTCTTTGTGACCACAAGAAAAAAATATGCTTTAACTAAAAAAGTTGCAGAACACTGAGTGAAATTTTCAACACCTCATATTTTACTCTTCCCTCCCAAGAGAGTACTTAGCATACTATGTTTCTCACCATTCCTGTGGGCTCCCTTATTTTTCCTCTTCTTAAATTCAATACTCTTCAATATCGTCTCCTATTGTCTTTGCAACAGTCTTTGAAAAAGAAGCACTCCTTTTCTACAAGGAAAATATTGTTTTATTTATTCCATTTTTCCTATTTCATCCTTCCTAAGATGTCCCCATTGAAAACTCCCTTTTAATTTCTGATGTTTTATCTATGTGCTTCTTCCTTTCTTTCTACAAATGGACTCAGATCTGACTAATCCTGTAAGAACTTCAATTGTCCCTGACCTCCTTTCCAGTTATCATAGTTTATATCTTACCTTTCTCAATCAGTTCTCAAGAACAAAAAAAATCTACCTATATTGAGTCCACTTGCTCTCCTCCTGCTCACTTGTTAATCCATTCTAATCTGGCTTCTGAGTCCATCAGTTCACTGGAACTGTTCTCTAAAAAGTTGGCAATAATTTCTTAATTTACAAATCACAAAATTTTTGTAATCTCCATTTAAATTTTTACAGGGTAGACCTTGTTTCAGACTTTGCATTTGTATCCATTGTTGTTTAGTCATTTTCAGTCATACCCTGTTCCTTACGACTTCTTAGCTAAGATACTAAGGTATTTTGCCATTTCCTTTTCCACCTCATCCTACAGATGAGAAATTGAGGCAAACAGGGTTAAGTGACTTCCCCAGGGTCAAACACCTAATTAGTTTCAGAGGGCAGATTTGAACTCAGAAGGATGACTCTTCCTTACTTCAGCCTGGCTACTCCATCCACTATGTCACTCAGCTGCCCTATTTGAATTATTAGCACCCAGGAAAGTGGCTGGAAAAAAGTATGTGCTTAAAAAATAAGTGCCGATTTGTCGATTCTTGATCGCTTTGAAGCATGACACACTGTGAACCACCTTCTTTTCTTGGATATTTTATCCTCATGAGTTTAAAGATACTGAGTCTGCTGGTACAGTATTCCTTTTACCTGTCTAATCTTTCCTTCTCAGACTCCTTTGTTTGATTTTGAATATATGTTATGTGTGTATTTGCACATATATATGTGTGTATATATATATGCACACACACACACACACACATCTTAATGCATATGTGTATATCTCCAGCCATGAATTCCAATCCACGCATTAACAGTAGTTGGATATTTGGCCCTAGATGGCCCAAAGGCATTTGACAGTAAACTAGTCCCAGCCCTCAACCTAAAACCATTTATCTCCATAATTTCTTATTTCTTTTCAGAGCCCCATAATCATACTAGGTGTACTGGTTTGCAGTCTTGTAATTAATCTCTACTCTTCTATCTTTCCTTCTCCAACTTGTCCACTGTCAAATATTGCCACATTTAAAACCACAGCATATATCACATCTCCTCTTATGTCCACTTACACAGTCACCTCCCTAATTCAGGCTCGCTTCTCCTCGTACTTGGACTATTGAAAAAACCACTTAATTAGGAGTCCAGTCCCTCCTTCCTCTAAACTATCCTTTAAAAACCTACAAAAATGATCTTCCTAAAGTATATGAGTGAACATGTCACTCAAGCCTTGAACACATGCCTTATTGCCTTGAGAACAAAATAACAACTCTTCAGCTTGATGTTTAGATTCTTGCACAATCTGAATCCAGTCTCCCTCTTTAGATTTACTTCACTTTGTTCCCAACCATATAATCTACATTCCAGCCCAACTTGCCTACTGTGTGCTCCCCAGACCAGAACTCTACTGCCATCTCTGACCCACTCCACATACCATCCTCCATGCTCCAAATGCCTGACCTCATCTCTACTTAGAATCTCAAGCTTCCTTTGTGGCTCAGCTAGTGGGTCACCACTTAAAGATAGTGTAGTTTCTTAAACTCTCACCTTCTCGACTTATATTGTATTGACTTATCCTGTAAATATTTTTTTTTACTTCCTCTCCAACAGAATGTAAACACCCCGAGTTTAAGAACTGTTTATATATTTTTTTCTTTGTATGTCCAGTAACTAGGACAGGTCCTTGTCTTTGTGCCTTCAAGTGAAGGCAACAAATCACTTCTGAAAACTTCAAATCTCATTTATGGTGGTAACCTGATCATAATTATCAAACAATAGGAATTCTAATAACTCAATACCACAATTGAAATTTCATATATTACTTTCCTCCCTGGGGCAATATCTCATTTTACAGATTAGATAACTGAGGATCATAGAAGTTAGGTCATTTATCCACAATCACAGTCATAGCCAGTAAGACTCAGATGTGGGATTTGAACCCAGGTCTCCTGACTTCAAGTACAATTCTTTATTCACCACATCAAACAAAATGTCAGTGAAATTTTTCCACTTAAATTTGTAATCTGAAAAGGGTTTGGGAGAGTTGTGCATGAAACAAATGCATCTATGTATTCACAGAGATCTTTACCTTGGGTGTCCTTACCTAATCTCCTTCTATCAGGAACTTACTGTTTGTAGTGACATTTCAAGATACATGATGTCACCTGTGGCAGATCAGAATTTACTTACTACCATGCTGTAAATAATATTCCATGCATATAGCTCATTTCCAAATCTTTGATTTTATACGGCCCTACAAGGGACCAAAAATATCACATGAGAAATTTACAGGCTTCTCTAAATGAGCTACAAAGCAAAAATCAGATCTAAGTATTTTGATAGTAAAACCAAGAACAGTAGTGGTACCTATTGATGCAAGAAGATGATAACTGCAGACTCCAAGTTAGTATCTTTGCCTGGCAGCACCAAATATATTTTGAGTTTAGTAGCATTTTGGATATGACCCCTTGAGTACCCTAACACCAAATATAACCTACATCATTAAAATGCCATTTGAAATCCACTGGGATTGAAGACATCACAAACACAGAGGAGAATTATCTGAGAAGTTCTCACAATTCTCAAGGGTCTTCATTAATTTTTTCTTATCCATGTTCATCCAGGACTTTTAAAATTCAGAAACTAAATTGGATAGCAACACAGTCAATCTAGTAAGTATGATCTGTTATGGAAAATCTCAACAACTGTTCTGGGATCAATATGTGGTGATTGTAATTGTGATTGTGATTGTGTTCACTAAGTATGAAAATTGGTCCAGGGAAATTCACTAAATCGATTTTGGTCAGGCCATAACCCAAACTGATTACACAAACGTGCAACTGAGACTAAAAGACCATTTATGAAACTGAACTTAGTAAAAATTGCAGATCCTGCTACAAACGTACTATATTTGAAGGAAGGACAATCATCCACATGTGAAGGCAGATTTTTGAAGGCTCCTGATAAAATTTCCCTGGAATATGAGAGCACTTGTGACATATGAAATAGATATTTTCCACAGGACAGTTGACATATGTTGTGAGTACGCTGAGGGCCAAGAGATAAGTGTAATTCATTCCTTGGTCTTGCAAGGGGAAAAGCGATTCTGGAGCTTGGTGAGATGATTTGGTCTTGTCCTCTCTGTGGGAGCTTGTCAATATGCTAATTACACAGGCATATGTTTCTAATCTCTGGCTGTTTAAATATTCCTTTGCAAATCTAATTAATGATAACTGATTAAATGACAATTAGAAACTAAATATTACCTCAAATGACAATATTGGGGAGATATTAATTGGCAGGGGAGATTGATGTTTGAGCAAACATAACATAATGGGGAAAGGGGTTCAAGCCAAGAGTATTTTTTTTAAAACTGCGTAATCCATTAAGATTACTCGTAAAACTTTGAGGGCAGTAATTACTGATCTTACTCTGTCAAGGTTCACTCAGCAATATGCGTGTGACTTGGAAGAAGTACCCTAAGAACCTATGCGAACTAAACAATAATATAAAGGGAAATTATGTAGAAAACAAAGAATAATTAGCAGGGTCACATTTCAAATTATACTATGAGGTCATTGTGATAAAGTCATACTATAAAATGATTGTTTCCCAAATGACGTCATGTTGGGGAAAAGGTTGAATAACAGCACAGAAGAGGCAGTGCAAAATTATAAACTATTGTAATCAAATTAATGTTTGAAAAACTGAAAATTACAATGCAGTGGAAAAGGTACTCATTTTTGAAAGGTGCATCGTATCAGCCAAAAAGACTACTAGAAATTTAGGAAGAATTAAGAGATGTACAGCGTCAAAAATTAGGAAATGATGAAGGTGGAGCCAATGTTGCAAAGTAAAGTAAGGGACTTGCCAGAGTTCTCCCATTTCCCTACAAACTTTAAAATAACACTTCTAAATGTAATATTGTAGAGTGGCAGAATAAACAAAAATTTGGAGTCAAACCATTTCCCATAGAAGTTTGGCAGTAAAGGTCTGTCTCATTGAGGTGAGGGTGAAAAGCATGTCAGCTCAACCCCTGCCATTGCAGGCATAGTCCCAGCAATAAGTCTTAGGACTGACAGATTCATCAGTGATAGTGTCTGGAGCCCTCAGCCCACAGACAACTGATCAGACAGAAATTGCAGGGGAACTTTTGGTGGCACTGGCAGCACAATTCTATTGCATTTTCTATATGTAATTCTGAGTAGCAGCCACAGGGTGATCAGAGACATTAGCAGAAATGGGATCCTGGTCACAGTTCCAAAGTAGAAAAAAATGCTTGTAGTTGCTCACAGACCAGAACACAAGCCAGCAGAGCAGCGATTACAACTCTCCTTAGATCATACCACCTTGGAAGAACTGAAAACTTGCAGATAGCCTGCCTCCCCATAGAACTAGTTCTAAAAACAGCAGAATGAATGATAGATAATTTTAAAATAGATCATTTTGATTATATAAAATTTGGACATTTTTACACAAATACAACCAATGCAACCAAAATTATTTTTAAAAACTGGGGGGAAATCCGAATTTTGCAACAAATATCTCTGCTAAAGCCCTCATTTCTCAAAAATATAGAGAAATTAGTCAAACTTAAATAAATACAAGTCATTCTTCAATTGATCAATGGTCAAAGGATATGAACAGGTAGTTTTCAGACAAAGAAATTAAAACTATTCATCATCATATGGTAAATTGCTCTAAATCACTATTGATTTGAGAAATGCGTATTAAACTGACTCTGAGGTACCACCTCATACCTATTAGAGTAACTAACGTGACTAAAGAAATAGGGAATGTGGGAAAACTGGGACACTAATGCACTGTTAATAGAGTTGTGAACTAATCCAACCATTCTGGAGAGTAATTTGAAACTATGCCTAACGGGCTATAAAGTTATGCATACCCTTTGATCCTGCAATATCATTTTTGGGTCTGTATCCCTAGGACATCTATAAAAAAGCAAAAGGATCTATTTGTCCAAAAATATTTGTAGCAGCTCTTTTTGTAGTGGCTAGCAGTTGGAAATCAAAGGGATACCCATCAACTGGGGAAATGGCTAAACAAGCTATGGTATATGATTGTAATGAAATATTATTGTTGTAAGAAATTACAACCGGGATGATTTCAGAAAAACCTGGACAGACTTACATGAACTAGTGCATAGTGAAGTGAACAGAACCAGGGGAATATTGTACACAATAACAGCAACATTGTTTGATGAAGAACTGTGAATGACTTAGCTTTTCTCAGGAACACAATGATCCAAAAGAACACCAAAGGACTTGTGATGAAATATATTATCCACCTCCAGAGAAAGAACTGATATTGATTGAATACAGACTGAAATACGCTATTTTTTCACTTTTATTCTTTCAGTTTTTTTTATTTTATTTGAGTCTTCTTGTACAAAATGACTGATCTGGAAATGTTTTAGATAATTGCACTTGTACAACCTATATCTGATGGCTTACCCTCTCAGGGAGGAAGGAGAGGAGGAGAGAGGGAAGGGTTGAATTTGAAACTAAAAATTTTTTTTGAATAGCAGAATTGAAAACCTGAAGCTTGGGAAAGTGATTTCTCCACCCAGGGAGCAGAGCCCAACTTTAACATAAAGTTAAAAACCAAGAAATATGCTAGGAAGATGAGAAAACAACAAAAAATAAACCTGACCATACAAAGTCACTATGGTGACAGGGAAGATCAAAACACAAATTCAGAAAAAGAAATGGAATCAAAGAAGCTACATGCAAAATCTCAAAGAAAAATATTAATAATTCTCAGGACCAAAAAGAACTCTTGGGAAACCTTTAAAAGAATTTTTAAAATCAAATAATGCAAGCAGAAGAAAAACTGGGAAAAGAAATGAGAGTGGTGCAAGAAAATTATGACCCTCCAAAAATAAAAGACCAAAAAAAAAAAAGAATTATTTGGGGCAACTATGTGGCACAATGAATAGAGCACCAACCCTGGAGTCAGGAGGACCTGAGTTCAAATCCAGCCTCAGACACTTAACACTTACTAGCCATGCAACCTTGGGCAAGTCACTCAACCGCAATTGCACTGTCCTCCCCCCTCCAAAAAAAAAAAAAGAAAGAAAATTTTGAAAAAAGAGTCAAGAACTTGCTAAAGGAGAGACAAAAAAACTTACTGAAGAAAATAACATTAAAAAAACAGAACAGGTAAATGGCAAAAAAGAGGCACAAAAATTCACTGAAGAGAGGTACTCCTTTTTTTAAAAATGACCAAATGGGAAAAGATTTGTAAAGATTCACTGAAGAAACTCCTTAGGAATAGTATTAGTCAAATGAAAAAGAAAATACAAAAGCTTGCTGAAGACAGTAATTCCTTAAAAATTGGAATTGGACAAGTAAAAGCTAATTATTCCATAATACATGAAGAAACAATAGAACAAAATTTTAAAGAAAGAAAAAACAGAAGAAAATGTGAATTAACATAGGCAAGAGGAAACAAAATTATCACTCTTTGTAGATATGATGCTATATTTGGAGAATCCTAGAGAATTAACTTAAAAAGTAGCTGAAATAATTAACAACATTAGCAGACAAAAGTTAAAATTGGTTTTACATGTAATTGGGGAAAATAAAATACTAAGTAAATGAAAAATATCAACAATTTCAGATATTCAAATGACACCACTCTGCTGGCAGAAAGTAAAGAAGAATTACAAAGGCTCTTGATGAGGGTGAAAGAAGAAAGAGGAAAATGAAAGAAGTTGCTCAAAGCTTAAACACAAAAACTAAGATCTTTGCAATTGATCCCATTGCTTCCTGGAAAATAGAGGGAGAAAAGAAATGGAAGCAGTGTCAGATTTTATATTCTTAGGCTCAAGGTCACTGTAGACAGTAAATGTATCCATGAAATTAAAAGATGCTTGCTCCTTGAAATGAAAGGTATGACAAATCAGAACACCATATGATAAAGCTGAGATATCACCTTGCCAACAGAGGTCCATATAGCCAAAGTCAGGTTTTTTCCAGTAATAATGTATGGTTAGGAGAGTCTGACTATCAGGAAAGCTGAGTGCCACAGAATCAATGCTTCCGAACTACAGTACTGGAGACAGTTTTCGAAAGTCCTTTGGAAAGCAAGGAAATCAAATAGGTCAATATTAAAAGAAATTAACTCAGTTCACTGAAAGGCCAAATACTGAAGCTGAAGCTTAAATATTTTAGCCACATAATGAAAAAACGGGATTCTTTGTAAAAGACTGTAATGTTGGGGAAGATTGAAGGCAAAAAGAAAAGGGGATGGCAGAGGATGAGATGAAGAGATAGTATCATGGAAACAATGAACATGAACCTGGACAGACTTTGAGTGATGGTAGAGAATAGAAGGGCTGGCATTCTGAGGTCTGTGGGATCATGAAGAGTCAGACACAAATAACTAACATGACTAAAACACCACAACAAAAAATATGCCAGGCACATGGCTATAGTATGGAATACAAAGAAAAGCAAAGCAAAACAAAACAAACAGTCCCTGCCATCCACAATCTCTTATTCTACTGGGAAAGACACAATGTAAATGACCAAGTACATAAAAATTATAGATATAGTAGATGGAAGGTCATCTTAGAGTGGAAGCTACTATTAGTTTGAGAAAGACTTTTTATAGAACATGGGATTTGAGTTGTCCTGAGGAAAGCCAGGGAAACTAACCAGCAGAGGTGAGGGAACAAAGCATTTCAGGCATGTGAGGCAGGCACAGAAGATGGAATGTTATGTTTGGGGAAAGGCATAGTCCAGTGTAGCCAGATTCTACAATGCATTCATGGGAATAAAGTGTAAAACTAGAAAGGTAGGAAGGGGCCACATTACAGAGATTTTTATTTTTTAATGATTCTTTATTCATATCTTTTTTTTTAATGAACTACATTCTTTCTAGAATCTTTCCCTCTTCACCCTTCATAAAGAACTATCCCGAGGGGATGGGGGAGGGGAGAATATATTTACAGGTATAATGCCACAAAGGTGCTAAGTCATTGATAAAAGGAAAATCTTCCCATATACCAAAATAATTACCACACCACTTTTGTGGTTGCAAAAAACTGGAAACAAAGCAGTTGCCCAGTGATTGAGTTGTGGCTAAACAAATTGTGTCAGATGAACATAATGAAATATCACTGTGCTGTAAGAAACAACAAATATGATGAATACAGAAACATAGAACAGATTTACATGATCTGATAGAGAGTGTTAATAGCAGAGCCCTTAAAACAAAACACACAATGACTATAACAATGTAAATAGAAAGAAGCCCCACAAATCAAAAGATAATAAATGTTGCAAGATGCCAAAAGTATAATAGACTCAAAGAAGAGCAATGAAAAGACACCTTTCTCTACTCCCTTACAGAGATAAGAGGTCCATGTTTGTAGAACTATACATGTATTTTCACACCTTTGCAATCAAAATTTAAATTCACAATTTTGACCTATAGAAATGAAAATATACCTTTTCTAAAGGCCATTTATTGATATCATTTACTCTTAAGCATGATATCAAAAGAATATTAGATCCTTAGAGACAGGGAATATTGAGTTTTTGTTCCTACGTCTCCAAAACTAACACTCTGCCTAGGATGTATTTTGTACTTAAGAAATACTTAATTGAGTTGAATTCAAGAAAAAAAGGAGTTTCCTACTCATCAGTTTTCTCAGGGTCTCTTTTACTTCATTCTTCCTTAGACCATAGATTGGGGATTCAACATGGGGATCATTACAGTGTAGAAAACAAACACCACGTGAACCTCATCCATGGTGTAGCTGGACTTAAGCATCATATAAATGAATATGAGTCCCATAGAAAAAAAGAGACAGCTATGAGGTGGGAGGTGCAAGTTGAAAAAGCTTTGGCACTTCCCTCTGCAGAGTTTATCTTCAGGACAGAAAAGAGAGTACATACAAAAGAAATTATGATAACTAGCACTGTGAACATCATTATAGACCCAGCCAAGGCAGCAGGAAGAATTTCAGCAAGATTATCTTGGGAGAAGAAAAGCTTCAAAAGTGGTGAATAATCACAGAAAAAATGATTAATCTCATTGAGTCCACAGAAGGACCTGTTCAATAAGCAACCAATGAAGGTACAAGCAATTAAACAACTACCCAGGTAGAATGCGATGAGTAATAGAGTGCAGACCTTAGGAGACATGTTGGTGGTGTAGAGTTGGGGATTACAGATGGCCATATACTGATCATAGGCCATCACAGCCAACAGGGAGCACTCAGCTGTCCCAAAGGTGGCTCCACAGAACATCTTGGCCACACAGCCTCCAAGAGGGATTATAGTTTTGTCCCCAAGGAAGTTCTTGAGCATATCAGGTATGACAGATGAGAATATACAGAGTCCACAGAAGCCAAGTGACTAAGAAAAAAGGTACATTGAAGGCTGAAGTTGGTAGCTCATTCTGATCAATATGTTTATTCTAAGGTTACCATCTAAGGTGATAGCATAGACACCCAGAAACATCACAAAGAGGATGACACGAAGGGTTGGATCATCTGTTAGCCTCAAAATAACAAATTCAGTCACAGCAGTGCAAAGATTGACAGACATGGCTTGCAAAGACAGCCTATTAGATAGAAGAAAAGGAGATTAAAATAGAATATAAAACTAAGTTTTGGATATGTCTCTTGATGTGTTCAGAAAACATTCACTGGCTACCTCCTACATGCTCATCATGCTCCCTTTCCCAATAACCTCTCAGATTGATTCTAAATCATTTATTTGTTGATCTGTCTACAATTAATTGGTTTTATCCTGTAACTGTTTTTGTCCTATAGTTACTTGAATCATGGTTCTTTGCTTCTGAAATCATTTCAGAATTCAGCCAGCCTATAACAGGTTAAATTTAGAAATTAAGATCCCTTGATAATCACTGATATGTTCTTGCCTCAGATATATTAGCTGTCTTGAGGATTGTGTGGGAAAGCAAGAGAGTGGTGCCTGAGATCTCTATATCATGAGGCTTTCTGTCAAGTATGTCTGGTTTCCTGTCCAAAAGTCTGGGTCATGATCTTGCACTGGCACCCAAGTAACGAGCATTTCTTATTCCCATGAGAAAACAGGGATAGTCATTGCTAGCCTTGATTACCAAGCTTCCAACCAATCATGTTGTCATGCCATCATGTCCATGTCATTATCTTTCCTGTTCTGTTTTTTGTTTTATACACCCTAAAATCTTTAAAAGAGGAACTGTTCTCTTATGGACTTTTTTTTTTAGAACTACAAGTTTTATTTGGGATGTTGTACATTTGGAAGGGAAGGATGGCAGTCCTGTTGGGGGAGGGGGAGGTGTGGGCCACAATCATGTGTAGGTCAAGCTCTCCTATGTCCTGTGCCCTGGAGAGTGCCTGAGTAATATCTTAGATAACTGTTATCTGAGTGTTACACATGGACAGATGCTGGCTGTTTACACCACACCAGAAATTAAGTACAGAGATATATTGTCTAGAGATGTCGGGTGAAGTATCCTTGGGACTAAAGAGATGTTTGAGGTCCCTCTCCCTCCATCCCTAAACCTCAGAGACCCTGACTCCCATCCTCTTCTGGCCTTGGCTAAAACAACACGTTTAGGTCAGTTTGAACCTCAAGACCAAGATGCAGAATCACATGGGAAGGACAAATAACCAGCTGAGAGACTTAGAATCCCCTCATTTCCCTAGAGAAAGAACCCAAAAGTCAAGTGGCAGAGTCAAGATTTGAACCCAAGTCCAGCAACTACATGCTCCCAAACTTGGCTGTCTGCTCTGGGTAGTGCCTATTGGGATACTGATATGAATCAGGAAACCAGATTTGTGTCCTCCCAGAGAAACAATTTCTCCTGCACTTGCAGAGTACACACTTTGCCAGGGAGCTCTTCCTTCTCTCCCTTTCACTTCCTCTGCCTTAGGTGGGTGGAGACCCAGTGCCTGGGGCAGAGGGCATTCAATAAGGGAGGCTCCTGGCCCAGGCTTTCAATATATCAGTATAGGCAATCCACTGATCAATTTATTGATAGGCAGCATGTCCTGCTAATAAATGGCATCTTGCTCAGAGAATTGTCTCAGTTTACCATTTTGTTCAGTTTCAAACATGACAGATTAGAAGTATAGAACAACGCAAGCATTCTATGACATGGCTGAACTATTAATTTCTGTTCCTTGAGTATCCGTATCATTTACCAATAGGGTCTCCCACTGTAAATGAAGAGAGGTAGCTAAGTGGGTAGTGATAGACATGGGAGAAAAAAGAACAACAGTAAAACAGTTTCAGGATGCAAAAAATACAAAAAGGAAGTCTAATTTTACTTGTATATATGTTACATTTCTTTCAAAGACCAAGCTGTCTTGAAATGTCGGGCATTTGTTGATGCTTGTTGAAAATGAAACAAAGAAATTATCTTACATATTTTTTTCCTGAAATGTTCTTATTACTTGCAACTCCAAACTCATTTTTCTTTTCTTCTCAATCCAATAGGAAAGATATAAAATATTGAGATATTGTTCAGCTGAAGAAGAAACTTCTTATAACACTCATTTATGGGCCTATTGTCCACATCTTTCTTTATGACTGACCACAAGAAGAAAAAAATGGCTTACCTAAACAAAAATGTGTGGAGTGCTGAGTGAATTTTTAAATACCTCCTACTTTAGCTTTCCCTCTCAAGAGAGAACTTGGCACCCAACTTTTCTGACAAAAGACAAACTGTCTCTGTGGGCTCCCTTTTCCTTTCTCTTCAGCAGTTCAAAACTCCTCAATATCACCCCCTTCTGTCATTGCAAAAATCTCTAAGAGGTTGTCCTTCTTCTCCCCAGGACCAGTTCCTCTTTGTTCAATTGATTCCATCTCTGCTAGTTGAACCCTAAGCTTTCCCCAGTGAAAAATTCACGTTTAACATTTAATCTTTTCATCTATGGGCTTTCCCCTTTTTCAGATCTGTCCAAACCTGTACAATTTTCTGTTTGACCCTGACATCCTTTCACATCATCATACTATATCTCCTCCCTTTCCCAATAACCTCTCAGGAAAAAAAAATCCAATCATATTTAGTCAACTTTCTCTGCTCCTACTCACATGTTAACCTATTACAGGCTTATTTCTGACCCCATCACTCCACAGGAAATATTCTCTACAAAGTTAACAATAATTTGTCAATTTGTAAATGGAACTATTTTCATAATCTTAATTTAAATACCTAGAGGATAGGGATTGTAAGAGACTTTGCATTTGTATCATTAGCACCTAGGAAATTAGCTGAAAAAAAATGAGTGCTAAATAAATGTTGATTGATTGGTTGATTCTTGGCTTCTACCAAGCAAATGAAAAGATGAACCACCAACTCCTCATGAGTTTTCATGACACTCTGATATTACTACTATTCTACCTGTCTGACCTTCCCTCCTCAGCCTTTGCCAGATCAAGATCCCTGTGCAGTCTCCTAACCTTACACATCCCACTTCCTCTGTCCTAAGCCCTCTTCTGTTTTCTATATCTTTTAAATGAGCTCATTAAGTTCCATTGTCGTTAACATCTCTATTCAGATGAATCCCAAGCCTATATCCACCTCTAAATTCCAATAGATCACCAATAGTTGTACAATTATACATAGATATCCCAAGGGCATTTCAAAATCAGAAGTTCAAAAGAGAACTCATATTATCTTCAACTTTCAATAAAAAATATTTCCGTAATTTCTCATTTCCATTCAGAGCCCCACCATTCTACTATATACTCTGGTTTGCAATCCTGTAATTAATCTCTACGTTCCTCTGTCTTCCCTTCCCCAAACTGTCGATTGCCAATCTTGTCACTTCTATATCCATAACATGTATCATATATACTCTTGTGTCCACCTCCCTAACTCAGGTTTACATCTCTATTCACTTGGACCATTGCAAAAACCTCTTAATTTAAAGTGCAGTTTCTATGCCCTCTAAATTATCCTCTAAAAATGTACAAAAAGTTCTTCCTAAAACACATGGCTGACCATATTCCTTGTGTAATCCAGCATTGAACGGATATCTTATTGACTTGAGGACAAAATATTAATTCCTTACCTTGATACATATAATCCTATGCCATATGAAACCAGTCTCCCTCTTCAGATTTATTTCACTTCACACTCAGGCATACCTATACTCCAGCCCAACAAGCCTGCTTATTTCTGAGACCCAGAATTCTACCCCCATCTCTGTCCCTCTGCACAGGCCATCCTTTATGCTCAAAATGCCATAACTCATATCTGCCTCTTAGAGCTTCAAGTTTCCTTTGTTTCTCAGCTAGTGGGTCACTACTTAGAGGAAGTTTAGTTTCTAAAATACTGTCTGTCCATAATTTATCCTGTATTTACATATCCCTGTAAATATTTTATCCCTTCCTCTCCAATAGAAGGTAAACTCCCAGGATTAAGGACTGTTTTGTATTTTATTCTTTTTATCCCCAATGGCAAGGACAGGACACCTAGCATAGTGTGCACAACAAAATATTAGTTGAATGAAACAAACTTTTAAAAATCTCAAGTCTCATTCATGTTGGAATCATAATCAAAATAATCACATGATCAGAATCTTAATAACTGAATATAAAAATTGAAATTTCTTTTACCTTCCACAATTTTCATAAGATATTGTTATAATTTTACAGATTAGGTAATAAAGAATCACAGAAATGCAGGCTCTGAATCATAATCACAGAAACACTCAGCTCTGGGACTCAAACCCAATTCTCCTGACTTCAAGTCCAATTCCCATTCCATTATACCAACCAAAAAATATATCTTTGAAGTTCCTCACCTAATGCAGCAATTTAAGAAGTAGAGGGAAAGTAATACATGTAACAAATGTATTTATGTATACACAAAGGTTTTTATCTAAATTTTCCTTACTTTATCATGTATGATCACATACTTATTGCTCATTGTGATGTTCCAGGGTATATGATATGACCTGTGAGAGATCAGAATTTTTCTTGTTAACATGTTGTAATAATGCTCAATTCATATAGCTTGCTTCTACATTTTTAACATTATATGGCCATATAAGGGACCAGAAACAAGAAGACCAAAATCAGGAATGAATCTTACTGAATAAGAGAGAGAGAAAGAAAGACACAGAGAGATAGAGACAGAAAGATCCAGAGAGAGAGAGATGCATTAAAGCCCTATATAAAACTGAAGTCAATAAAATGCTTGGCCTGTCAAGAGGAATAGATAGGCTTCTCTGAAAAGAGTTATGAAACAATAATTAGGTCTAAGAATGCTAAGAATTTTTAGACTAAAACCAAGAACACCAGTGGTACCCATTGACGCAAACAGACAATTACATTAGGCTCCAGTTTTTATGTTTGCATAGTAGCACCATATTTAAGTTGAATTTCATGACATTTGGGAGGGAAACTCTTGAGCACCTTAGAACCAAATAGCCAACATCATTAAAATGCCTTTTGGAATCCCTTGGGATTGAAAAAAATCACAAACACACCAATGAACTGTGTGAGAAGTTCTCTAAATTCTCAGGAGGCTTTATTATTTTTTCTTTACCTATGTTCGTCCAGCATTTTTAAGTTAAAAACAAAAAGAAAAACAAGATGTGATCTCACTATAACCAAACTAGTCTGATCTGTCATGGAAACTCTCAAAAATCACTCTGGGATCAACATGTGGAAATTGTGCTTGTGATAATGTTCACTAACTATGAAAATTGGTCCTCATTGTGTGACCAGGTTCATTTTGGTCAGGCCATGACATGTACTAATTACACATATACAAAATTGAACCTGAAAGACTAACTATGAAACAGCTTAGTAGTAACTACAGATCCTGGAATAAATGTATCATTCATAGTGAGGACAATTATTCATACCGACAATCTTTACAACGATCCAGATAAAAATTTTGCTGGAATATGAGAGCACAAATAATATAAGACACAAAAACTTTCCATAGGACAGTTGATATATGCTGTGAGTGAGCTGAGGGCCAGGAAATCACAAATGCTTTCTGTATCTTGTTGGTCATAAATTCTTCCCTTATCCATATATCTGAGAAGGAAACTATTCCATGACTCACTTAATTTCCTCATAATATGCCCATTTATTTCTCATAGGAATCTCTTTACTTGCACTGAAGGCAGGACTCTGTTGCTTTGACCATACTTGGATCTGGGTCACAGGCCAAGGAAGAACAGTAGCACTCCAGGGCTTATGGCAGCACTGGAGCACGGACCCTCACCACAGTTCCAGGGCAGAAAAGAATGCTTGGTGTCATTCACAAAATGAAGCATAGGCCAAGAGAGTAGTAAACACCTCTACTTAGGTGATGCCATCTTGGAAGAAATGAAAACTTACAGATCCCTAGAAGTACATCTGAAAAAAGTAGTACAAAATCCCTGAAGCTTGGGGTAGTGCCTCCTCCACCCTGGGAAGCAGAACCTAACTTTATCAAAAAGTAAGAAGTAAAAAATGAGCACACAACATAAAAAGTTCTAACCATAGAAAGTTACTATGGTGACAAGGAAGATCAAAACACACTCGCAGAAGAAGGAAACAAAGTCAAAATTCCTATTTGCCAAGACTCACCAAAAAATATGAATTGGGCTCAGGCCATGGAAGAGCTCAAAAAGGATTTTTAAGATCAAGAAAGGGAGGTGAGGGGTAAATTGGGAAGAGAAATGAGAATGATCCAAGAAAATCATGAAAAAAGAATGAATCACTTGGTAAAGGAGGCACAAAAGAATTCAGAAGAAAATAACACCTTAAAAAAACAGAATAGGTCAAATGGTAAAAGAAGTACAAAAACCCAGTGAGGAGAAGAATGTCTTGAAAAGGAGAACTGGCCAAATAGTAAAAGATATTTTAAAAATCTGTGAAGAAAAGAAATCTTGAAAAAAGAGAATGGGTCAAATGAAAAAGGAGGGATAAAAGCTCACTGAAGAAAATAATTCCTTAAAAATTAGAATTGAGCAAGTAGAAGCTAATGACTTCATGAGATATCAAGAAACAATAAGACAAAAAAAAAGAACAAAAAAGATGATGCAAAATATTTCCTTGGAAAAACAATTGACCTAGAAAATAGATCCAGGAGAAATCATTTAAGAATTATGGTACATGAGGTGGCTAGATGGCATAGTGAATAGAGCACCAGCCCTGGAGTCAGGAGGACCTGAGTTGAAATCCGACCTCAGACACTTGGCACACTTTCTTGCCGTGTGACCTTGGGCAAGTCACTTAACCCCAATTGCCCTCCAAAAAGCAAAAGAATTATGGTAGAACCTGGAAGCCACAATAAGAAAAAAAGATCCTGGGGGTGGAGCCAAGATGGCAGCATAGAAGCAGCAAGGTACCGCAGCTCCCAAATAGCCACGTCAAATACCCATAAAATATGACTCTAAACAAATTTTAGAGCTCTAAAACTCACACAAATATACCTCCCGCTGAAGGAAGCTCAGCTAGAAGGGACCGTCTCAGTGCTGGGAGCTAAAACCAGCCCAGCCTGAAACCACAGCGTGGCCGGCCAGACAAGCCGAGCCAAGCTGAAGCTGGAGCTTCAGGAGAGTGGATCAGTGGCAGCTGTGGCAGTTTCCAGAATTATCAAGCCATAAGAAACAAGGACTAAGTGACAGGTCAGTGAAACTCAGCTAAACTTGGGGAAGAAAAGTGAGCCCAGCCAAATTGCCTCCAGGGCAAGGAAGCAGCAGAAGTGCAGCCCTGCAGCCACCTCCATGTAGCTGCTTCAGAGCTCCCGGGCTGCAGACAGCAGGGGGGCCAAGCCATCGTTCAGAGGCCAAGTGCTCTTGCATTGAGTGGCCTGGATCCAGATCGTTGTCTTGGGTGGTGGTCCTGGGGTGCGTTTTCAGTGAGCCAAAGCTGGTGGGGGCTGCAAAAAAATGGCAGCCTCCTAATAGCTCTGGCAGCTGGGAAAACCCCAGCAATTTGGGACAGAGTTTTCCCCTCTGGAAGCAGAGTTCCACAGAGCTAAAAAAATCATTGAATGGTCATCATGAGCAGACAAAGGAAGCAAAGTAAGAACAGCAGCCAAACTCTAGATTCCTTCTTTGAGGATAAGAAAGATTAAAGCTTGGAATGGGAGGAAGACAATGCAGTCAGAACTCCCACACCAAAAGCCTCCAAGAAACATGAAGACTGCCTAAAAGCCATAGATCAGCTTAAGAAGAATTTTGAAAACCAAATGAGAGAAGTGGAGGAAAAATTGTGAAGAGAAATAAGAATGATGCAAGAAAATCATGAAAAGAGAGTCAACAACATGACTGAAAAAAATAACACCTTAAAAAATAGATGAACTCAAATGGCAAAAGAGGCCCAAAAAGCTAATGAGGAGAAGAATGCCTTAAAAAGTTGAATTTGCCAGATAGAAAAAGAATCTCAAAAGTTTTCTGAAGAGGATAATTCTTTCAGAATTAGAGTGGAGCAAATGGAAGCAAATGACTTTATGAGAAATCAAGATACTATTAAACAGATCCAAACAAATGAAAAAATAGAAGGCAATGTAAAATATCTCCTTGAAAAATCCACTGGCCTGGAAAACAGATGCAGGAGAGA
>CM053583.1:50499798-50520557 GCA_028627135.1 Pseudochirops cupreus | reverse complement strand
TTCCAGTGGGGGTGGGTGATGAGGGAGGAAGGGAAAGAATCTAGAATTAAAGTTCTATATTCAAATGTTTAAAATATATGCATATATCTATATACAATTATTATTATTATTATTAACTACATCCAACTGGGAATTAAGATACACAGGCACTGTGATAGGGAGATCCATCCTGCCCTACCAGGAAGTCAGAGGGGCGAGGGGGAGGACATAGGAGAGAGCAGATTGGGGGAGGGGTTATACAGTGGGATGGCTGTTTTGAGGTGTTGGGTAGGGGACGGATGGGGAGAAAATTTGTAGCTCAAAATCTCATGGAAATGAATGATGTAAACAAGAAAATAAATTAATTAATTTTAAAATTAAAAAAAAAAGATCCTGGACAGCATCTTTCAAGAAATTATCAAGTAAAACTGCCCTGATATTCTAGACCAGAGGGAAAAATAAAAATGGAAAAAATCCACCAATCACCTCCTGAAACTGTGCCCAAAATGAAAACTCCCAGAATTATTATCACCAAACTTCAGAGCTCCCAGGTCAAGGAGAAAATATTGCAAGCAGTCAGAAAGAAAAAAAAATTAGTATCATGGGGCCACAGTAAGGAAAATACAAAATTAAGGAGTTTCCATATTAAAGGCTCAGTATGCTTAAAATATGATATTCTGGAGAACAAAGGAGCTAAAATTAGAACCAAGAATCACCTACCCAGAAAAACTGACTATAATCCTTTAGGGTGAAAAATAGATATTCAAAGAAATAGAGGACTTTCAAGCATTCCTCATGAAAATACCAGAGGTAAATAGAACATTTGACTTTCAGATACAAGACTAAAGGGAAGCATAGAAGGGTAAACAGGAAAGGAATATCATAAGGGACTTAATAAAGTTAAACTGTTTGCATTCCTGCCAGTTATTTTCTCTGGTTTTCCTCCTTTTCTACTTTCTGCAAAAAGTATTTCCTCTCTAACTAAGAATAGCTTCCTCTCTAAAATTACAATACATCTACTCTTTCAATTTGTATGCACCTAATTGTTTACATGGTGTCTCTCTAAATGCAATGTGCACTACTGGAAGGCAGGGGACTTTGTGTGTGTGTGTGCTTCAAGTTATAGCGTAGAGTAGGTATATTGTAAACCCTTAAAATCCTTATTGACTGGTGACCAACTTGGTTATACTCCTTTGGATGCTCTCCAGATTTATAAATTTTTCTTGAAATGAGGACTTCAAAATTGAAAATATTGTTCTATAACTAGTCTTATTATCTCCCTTATTAAGGGAGAATCCAGTGGAACTATCACCTTACTAATTTTTAAATAATTTTTCATTTTTTCCACTTGTAGATAAAAAATTTTTAAATTTGTATAATTTTTTTTCCAAATTAACTAGAAGAGGTAGGTAAGTAAACTATTTCAGGCCTGTGAGAAAGCCAGTGTAAAAACAGAGAAAATAGTGGTGTGGGTGGGGGAAATACAAATAGCCCAGTGCAACTAGATTGAACACTGCCTGGATGGAAGTAAGATGTAAGACTGACAAGGTAAAAAGGACCAAGATGGAGATTTTATTTTGAATGATTCTTTATTGATATCTCTTGTTTTAACATAACCTAAATTTCTTCTGGTACCTCTCCCACCTCACCCTTCACAAAGAGTTATCCCAAAGAAAAAAGAATACATGGTATAGGTGTATTATGTCACAAAGGTAGTCACTGATGAAAAGAAATTCCCTACACAGACCAAAATTTTTATAGAAGCTCTTTTGTGGTAACAAAGAAATGGAAACAAAGCAGATGCCCTATGATTGAGGAATGGCTAAGCAAACTTTCTGTTATGAACATAATGAAATATTACTGTGTAGTAAAGAGTTTGTTTAATAGAGAAACATAGAAATTATTTACACGATATGATACAGTGATGATAGCAGAGCTAAGAAAACAACACACATAATGAATTTTGTGATTGTTCAGTCATTTCAGTGACGTCTGATTCTTCATCAATCCAGTTAGGTTTTTCTTGGAAAAGACACTGGAGTGGTTTGTCATTTCTTTCTCCAGCTCATGTTACAGATGAGAAACTGAAGCAAACAAGGGTGAGTGACTTGCCTTTCCAAAACCAATTATCACTTAGTCGTAACCATATCAATAGAATATTAGATCCTTAAAGGAAGGGAATGTTTCACTTTTGGACTTGTATCCATGAAACTGAACATAATTCTAGAGACATAATATGTTCTTGATAAGTAGTTGTTGTAATGAGTTAAATTCATGAAAAACAAAGGTGTTCCCTACTCACCAGCTTCCTTAGTGCCTCTTTTACTTCATTGTTTCTTAGACTGTAGATCAGAGGGTTCAACATGGGAATCATCACAATATAGAAAATAGATACCACTTTATTCTCATCCATTGAGTAGCTGGACTTGGGCAACACATAAATGAATGTACTTGTCCCATAGAACAGAGTGACTGCAGTGAGGTGGGAGGTACAAGTGGAGAAAGCTTTGGATCTCCCTTCAGTAGAGCTTATTTTCAGGACAGAGAAGAGGATGTATACATAAGAGATTAGAATAATGAGCACTGTGATTATAAGTACTGACCCAGCAGAGACAGAAGGAAGAATTTCAGCAAGATCATTTTGGTAGTTGGAAAGTTTCAGAAGTGGTGAGTAATCACAGAAAAAGTGATTGATCTTATTGGATCCACAGAATGACAAATTTAATAAGCAACCAGTAGAGACCCAGGAATTTATGCAACCACCCAGGTAAGATATGGTGAATAACACAGTGCAGACCCTAGTAGACATGTGGGTGGAATAGAGTAGGGGGTTACAGATGGCCACATACCGATCATAGGCCATCACAGCCAGTAGGAAGCACTCAGCTGTTCCAAAGGTGGCTGCAAAACAAAATTGAGCCACACAGCCTCCCAGAGGGATTGAGGTCTTGTCCATAAGGAATTTATTGAGCATGAGAGGTGTGACTGATGAAGAATAACCAATATCCACAAAAGCCAAGTGGCTGAGGAAAAGGTACATTGGAGTGTGAAGTTGGGAGCTACTTCTGATCAATATGATTATGCTAAGGTTACCAATTAAAGTGACAGCATAGACACCCAGAAATATCACAAAGAGGATGATACGAAGGGTTGGATCATCTGTTAACCCCAAAATAATGAATTCAGTCACAGCAGTGCAGTTATTGCCAGACATCTGTCTTGGAAAGAATGCCTATTAGACAGAGGAAAAGGAAAATAAAAGAGAATATTAAGATTATAATAAAGATTAAGATTGGGATATATCTATTGATATATTCAGGAAGCATTAACTGACCACCTCCTACATTGCCATCTTACTATCTTACTCCCAAACTTTGCTCTTATGCACCATGAAAGGGTGCCCATAAGCAAAGCAGTGATAAATAAATTTGTTTCCTTCAAATTGTTCCCTGAAAACCAACATTACCCTCTGATTTGCCAATTTCACCATTTTGATACTGTGGGGATAAGCTAGTAAAAGAAAAAAGAATACTTTAATTCCACCCTACGATCTTTTCTTAAATATATGCAGAAATTATACCCAAATGTGTAAATGCTGTTTTGCTGAGTAACCACCATTGTTAATGCCTTCCAAAGAAAAAAGAGTCTGCTTTGTGATCCCTGAACACTCAAAGGACCATGGTCCAGAACTGAAGATGCTATTCACTTCATGCTAATTGATTATGAGGAAAGCTCTGGTTCCCAAGATGATCTTTGTTCTGTAAAACCACAAGGAATGGGAAATCTGATTTCGAAGTCATCTTATGTTATTTTGCTCATAGAACTTTGTATTACTGCAGTGGGATATCATTAGGTGAGATATTGTGAGCCTGAAAGAATGTGGGAAATTTCCCGTGAAAAGCTCTGCTCCTTGTTATCTTATTGCCAACTTCAAACTTGAAATCACTTATCTCTATAATTTCTTATTTTTGTTCAGAGCCCAACCATTCAACCTGGTTTGCAATCCTGGAATTAATCAACTCTTCTCTCCATCTTCCCTTCCCCTAACAGTCATATGCCAAATCTTGTCACTTCTATATCCACAACATATATCACATAAACTCTTATGGCCACTCAAGCAGTCACCTCCCTAACTCAGGTTTGCATCTCCTGTTACTTGGACTACTGCAAAAGCCTCTTAATTAAAAGTCCAGTCTCTATGTCTTCTAAACTATCCTAAAAAAACAACATAAATGATCTTTCTAAAGCACATGACTGACCATATTATTTGATTACTCAAGCCTTGAACAGGAATCTTATTTACCTGAGGAAAAAGAATAATTCCTCACATTCACATTTATACTCCTATGCCATGTGAATCTAATCTCTCTCTTCAGATTTAATTCATTTTCCTCTCAGGCATGTCTATATTCCCATCCAGCTACTATTCTGTCTGCACCTCACACCCAGAATTCTACCTTCATTCCTGTCCCTCTTCACAGGTCATCCTCAATGTTGCAAATGCTCTAACTCATCTCTGCTTCTTAGAATATCAAGTTTTCTTTGTGTCACAGCTGGTGGCTCACCACTCACAGGGAGCCTAGCTTCTTAAATTCTGTCCCTCCTCAACTTATTTCATATTTACTTATCTCTGTAAATATTTCACCCCTTCCTCTCCAATAGGATGTAAGCATTTTATTTTTTTTAATCCCCTTAATGCTAAGACATAGGGTGCACATCAAAATATTAATTGAATGGGATGCTTTTTTAAAAATCCCAAGTCTCATTCATGTCGGTATAATAACCAAAATAATCACATAAGAGGAATATTAATAATTCAATATGAACATTTCAGTTTCTTAAATAATGGTCCTCCCATAATTTTTAGAAGATATTGTTATATTAATTTTACTGATGAGGTAACAAAGGATCATAGAGGTACAGTCACTTAACCACAATCACAGTGAGATCCAGTAAAACTCAGATGTAAGACTCAAACCCAGTTGTTCTGACTTCAAGTCCAAATCTCTTTCCATTACATCAACCAACAAACATATCATTGGAATTCTTCACCCAAAGTCTCAATTTGAGAAGTGGGAAAAAAGTAATAAGCAAAACAAAAGTTCTCGTGTACACATGAAGATTTTTCCCTAAGTATGCCTTACCTATATTTGATCATGTACTTACTCTTTGTAGTGATGTTTCAGGGTATATGATATCATCTATGAGAGATCAGAATTTTATTTACTAACATACTGTAATAATGCTCAATGTATATACCTCATTTCTAAATCTTTAACATTATATGGCACTATAAAGGACCAGAAACAAGAAGACCAAAATCAGGAATGAATCCTACTCATTAAGGGAGAGAATAGGAGAGAGAGAGAGAGAGAGAGAGAGAGAGAGAGAGAGAGAGAGAGAGATGAATTAAAGACCTATGAAACTGAAATCAATATAATGTTTGGTAAGTCAAGAGGAATAGACAGGCTTCAATGAACGAGGCTACAAATTAATAATCAGGTCTAAGCATTTTTAGACTAAAGTCAAGAACACAAGTGGTACCCATTGATGCAGTAGATGATTACACTAGGCTCCAGTTTTCATCTTTGCTTAGTTGCACCATATTTATGTTGACTTTGATAACATTTGGGATGTAAACCCTTGAGCACTTTAGCAGTAAGTACAACCAACATCATTAAAATGCCTTTTGAAATCCTCTGAGATTGAGAAAATTACAAACATGCCAATGAGTTGTGTGAGTTCTCTAAATTCTCAGGGGGATTCATTGTTTTTTCTTTATCTATGTTTGTCAAGGATTTTTAAAAGTTTAAAAAAAAAAGATTGGCTATCACTATCACGAAACTAGTCTAATCTGTCAGGGAAGTTCTCAAAAATTGTTCTGGGGTCAATATGTGGCAATTGTGCTTGTGACAATGTTCACTAACTATGAAAATTGGTCCTCATCACGCCACCAGATTCATTTTGTTCAAGCCATTACACATACTGATCACATATAAACAAAACCAAAGCTGAAAGATCAACAATGAAATCCAGCTTAATAGAAATTATAGATCTTGGAACAAAGGTACTATTTATGTTTAAATTTTAATTTATTAATAAATTATTAATTTAATTTAAAAATTAAATTAATTTTAAATTAGTTAAATTAATTTAAGTGCCATTTTAAATTAATGCTATTGATTAAATATCATTAAATAATTTTCAAATTTATTGACAAGCTTTCTATGGTTCCTCATAAAATTTTGCTGGAATACAAGAGCATGTATATTATTTGACACAAACATTTTCCATGGCACAGTTGACATATGCTGTGAGTTGGCTGAGGGGCAGGAAATCCCATAATGCTCTCTATACTTTGGTCATAAATTCTTCTCTTATCCATACATCTAATAAAGAATTTATTCCACACATCTCTTAATTTGCTTATGATATCATCTTTTTAACCTTATTTGAGTATACAATTTAACATGCTGGTCTACATCTAGTTTCTGTCAAACTGCTTTTCAGTTTTCCCATCAGTTTTAGTCAAATAGTGATTCCTTATCACAAAAGCTTGGATCTTTGGGTTTTTCAAACGATTGATTATTATGGTCACTACTGTGTATTGTTCACCTCATCTATTCCACTTATCCACCACTCTATTTCTTAGACAGTACCAGATTACCCCCTTTGTAATATAGTTTGGTATCTGGTACTGTTAAGCCACTTTTATTCACATTTTTTTCATTGACTCACTTGATATTCTTGACCTTTTTTTTTTAATTTATTTACTTATTGGACGGGGGAAGGCAAGGCAATTGGGGTTAAGTGACTTGCCCAAGGTCACAAACTAGTAAGTGTCAAATGAATGAGGCCATATTTGAACTTAGGTCCTCCTGACCCCCGAGCTGGTGCTCTATTCAGTGTGCCACCTAGCTGCCCCCTGACCTTTTTTTCTTACAAATAAATTTTGTTACTTTTTCTAGTTCTATAAAATAATTTTTAACTATTTTATTTGTATGACACTAAATAAATATATTAATTATGATGAATTGTAATTTTTAATATATTGACTCAGCCTACTCATGAACAATTAAGATTTCTCCATTTGTTTATATTTGACCTAATTTGCGTAAGTGTTTGTGATTGTGTTCAGAGTTCCAGAGTTTGTCATGCCTGGTAGATTTCTAACTAGTTTGTATTGCCTGCAGTTAATTTCCCATGGAATTTCTCTTTCAGTCTCTTCTTCTAGACTTTGTAATATATACAAATCTGATGACTTCTTTCTAGAAGATGTTGACCCATAAGCTACAATTATTTTCACGGTGGTCTTTTTGCAAATTATTTTATTTCAATAAAATTAAATTTTATTTTAAATTATTAAATTTAATTAATTAATTAATATTAACAAATTTTAAATTACTTGTCAATAATGCCTTTATACATGGATAATTGTCCTCACAAATTATTTTAAAAGCTCTCCCATATAAAATGAAAAAAAATGTCTCATGAAATGTTTCTTATTACCCTTGCCACAATATCTTGTACAACAACTCCCTTCTTTGCCCTTTCAAAAGCAACTTCAGAACCACCTTCCCATTTGGATGCGATTTCCTCTTGTATTCTGGTTTGATTTATAGTAAAAATGCAAGATATGATTCAACTGCTGCAGGATTATGTAGTAATAATAGTTGAGTTACTATTTATAGGTAGGCAAGATCTGGCCTTGTTGTTCTAGAACTATGCCAGGTACATCTTCTCTCTTCATTGTTCTAACGTCCCACTTTGTGGTTATGTGGATGTTTGCATGTAATTCTGTGGGCTTAAATCCCCATTGCTGTATGTTCCTCTACTGTTAGTTTTCAGTGATTACTGCCCCAGTTCCATTTGTCCAATTAATATCAATGAGATTTTGTAGAAGGACGCCTACTTGAAAGATATATTAAGCACAAAAGAACCAATATACTCTATGTCCCAATCCCTCGAGGAGGCACACACTCTCCTTTATTTAACCTTGGTCCCTGGGGAGACTACAGCGTAACACAATTTCTACATAGCAATCTGCCCTACCATGTTCATAGCCAAATGTGACATAGCAATTGGATGAGCCTGGGACTGATCAAGAAATCAAAAGGGAAATTCCATTTTAAGTAACTATAGACAATATAAAAGACTTGGGAGTCTACCTGCCAAAACAGACCCAAAACTACATGAATACAATTATGAAATGCTCTTCACATGACAGAAGTCAGATCTAAATCATTGGAAAATATTTATTGCTTATGGAGAGGCCGAATGAATAGAATGAAATAATTCTACCTAAATTAATTTATTTATTCAGTGCCATAGTAGTCATGCTACCAAAAATTATTTCATAGGGCCAGAAAAAATGTCAAAAATTGATCTGGAAGATCAAAAAGTCAAAAATTTCAAGGGAATCAGTGAAAAAAAAAAGTGAAGGAAGGTGGCCCAACTATAACAGGTATGAAACTGTACTGTAAAGCAGGAACCATCAAAACAATCTGCTACTGGTTAAGAAATAGAGTAATGAATCAACGGCATCAATTAGGTACGTAATATAAACTAGCAAATATCTATACTAATCTAGTATTTGAGAAAACACAAGATACAAGTAATAGGAACGAGAACTTGATATTTAATAAAATAAGCTTGGAAAAACAGAAAACTGAAAAAACATAAGCTTGGAAAATCTGAGTACAGATCAAAACATATATATTTTTAAACTTTCTTTTTCTTATGTTTTTGTTCTGGGAATGAGCCTGTGTTTTCTTTTACAATTTGGCAGAAACTAGCTGTAGATCAACATCTCACACCATCTACTGAGAAAAGATCAAAATGGGCACATGATTTAAACATAAAAAGGGATATCATAATCATAGGGGGGCATGGAATTGTTTACTTCTCAAATCTATGAGTAAGGAAAGATTTATGACCAAACAAGAGAGAGAGAGTACATTAGAGGATACAAAATGGATAGTTTTGATTACATTAAATTAAAATAATTTTTGCACAAACAAAACCAATGCAGCCAAGACTAGAAGGAAAGCAGAAAACTAGGATGGGAGAAGGAAATTTTACAGCCAGTGCCTCTGATAAAGGCCTCATTTCTCAAATATTTAGAGAACCAAGATGAGTTTATAAGAATACAATTGATCCCGACTGATACATCATCAGATGATATGAACTGGCAGTTTTCATAAGCAATCAAAGGTATCTATACTCATCCGAAAATCACTTGTTAGGAGAAATGCAAATAAAAACAACTCTAAGGTATCACCCCACAACTATCAGATTGGCTAGTATGACAGAAATGAAAAACGACAAATGATGGAGGATATGTGGGAAAATTGGACAATAAATCACTGTTGGTGGAGTTGTGAACTGATAGAACCATTCTAGAGAGCAATGTGGCACTGTGGTCAAGGGGATTTCAAATTGTGCATATCCTTTGACCCAGAAACACAACTACTAAGTGTGCACCCCAAAGAGATCAAAGGAAAAGGAAAAGGATCTATATGTACAAAAATATTTACAGCAGTTTGTTTGGGGTCCAAAAAATTGGATGTCCATCAATTAGGGAATGGCTGAAGAAGCTGTAGTATATTATTGTTATGCAATACTATTGTGCTCTAAGAAACGAGGAGCAAGATGGTCAAAAAAAAACATGGAAAGATTTACATGAAGTTATAATGAGTGAAGTAAACAGAACCAGGAGAATATTGTACACAGTAAGAACAATAGTGTACAATGATGAACTGTGAAGAACTTAGCTATTCCGAGCAATACAATCATCTAAGACAATTCAGAAAGCCCTATGATGAAATATGCTGTCCACCTTCAGAGAAAGAACTTACAGAGTCTGAGTACAGATCAAAACATATATTTTTTTTAACTTTATTTTTCTTGGGGGTTTTTTGGAGCAGGTCTGTGTTTTCTTTTAAATGTGACAGATGTTGAAATGTGTTTTGTATGACTGTATATGTAGAACCTATATCAAATTTCTTGCATTTTCAATGAGGGCATAGAAGAGGAAGGGAGAGAGTTTGGAAATCAAAATTTAAAAATAGGAAACTTTAAAAATTTTAGCTGTAATTGAAAAAAAAAACAAGATTATTTTTTAAAATTAGGAAGGTGATAATTCCACTGGATTCTGCCTTAATAAGACCAGATTTGGAATACTATTTTCAGTCCTGATTTCCTCATTTAAAAAAAATACTGAAAATCTGGACAGCATCCAAATAAGAATAACCAAGTTGTCACTTGTCAACAAGGATTTTAAGATCTATATAGCAGGCTCTATGCTATAACTTGGAATAAAACGCAAAGCAAAAAACAGGCCCTTTTTTCCAGAAGCTCACATTGTATTGGGAGAAGCACCATGTAAATAACTAGATGCATGCAAATTATAGATAGAGTAGATGGGTGGTAATCTTAGAGAGGAAGCTACCATAACCTAGAAAGAAAACATTTCATGCAGAAAGTGGAATGTGAACTGTCTTCAGGAAAACCAGAGAAACGAAGTGGCAGGCCCATGCAAGCAAAACATTTCAGGCATGTGAGACAGCCAATGTAAAGACACAGAAGACAGAGTGTCATGTGTGGGAAAAGGCAAATACGCTAGAGCAGCTAGTTTTTACACTGCATGAATAGGAGTAAAGTATAAGATTGAAAATGTCAGAAGGAGCAAAATTGTGGGGATTTTTCTTTTTAATGATTCTTTATTGATATATTTTGTTTTAACATAACCTAAATTTCTCCTAGTATGTCTTCATCTCATCCCTCACAAAGAGCTATCATAAAGAAAAAAGAAAACATTTTACAAGTGTATTATGACACAAAAATGGTCATTGACAAAAGGAAATTCCCTACATTCACCAAAATATTGATGACACCACTTTTGTGATAACAAAGAACTTGAAACAAAGCAGATGCACTGTGATTGGGGAAACACTAAACAAATTGTGTCATGTAAACATAATGGAACATTTCTGTGCTTAAAAAAACACACAAATGTGAGTAAGACAGAAACAAAAAAAGTTTTACATAATCTGATACAGAGGGATGATTCACATAGCTAAGAAAACAACACACATACAATGAATTTTATTATTGTTCTTTCATTTCAGTGATGTCTCACTCTTCATCAACACGTTTAGTGTTTTATTTGGAAAGATACTGGAATGATCTACCATTTCTTCTCCAGTTCATTTTACAGATAAGCAAAACCAGGCAAATGGGGTTAAGTGACTTGCCCAGGGTCACATAGCTAGTGAGTAAGTGTTTGAGGGCAAATTTGAAATCAAGGAGATGAGTCTTCCTTATTTAAGCTGGATACTCTATCCACTGTGCAACAAGGTTCTCACATAATGAATAAATGTAACAATATAAAAGAAAGAACAACCACCACAAATAAATAGAAAATGAGTCTTACAGGAGTCCAAAAGAACCACTTGCAGACCCAAAAAAAGAGCTATGAGAAGACATTTCTCCACTTTTTGTAGAGTACGAGGTCCATGTTTGTGAAACATTACATGCGTTTTCATACCTTTGCAATCAACATTTAAATTCAGGAATTTAATCTATCAAAATGAAAAAAAATTTTGTTGTTGAATCATTCTAGTTGGGTTTGACTGACAGTTCATGACTATATCGGGATTTTTCTTGGAAAAGATACAGGGGAGGTTTGCCATTTCCTTCTCCATCTCATTTTATATGTGAGGAACAGGATCAAACAATGTCAAGTGACCTGCCTTTCCAAAATCAATTTATTGCTCTAACTTAGTCATAGCCATTGTATCAGTAGAATAATGGATCCTTAAAGGAAGAGAGTCTTTCATTTTTGTACTTTCTTCTCCAAAGTGAAAAAATGTAACATATATTTATGAAATATCTGTTTTGAGTAGAATCATAAAGAAAGATGTTTCATATTCATCAGTTTCCTCAGGGCCCCTTTTACTTCACTGTTCCTTAGACTGTAGATCAGGGGGTTCAACATGGGGATCATTACAGTATAGAAAACAGACACCACTTTATTCTCATCTGCTGAGTAGCTGGACTTGGGCATCACGTAAATGAATGTAGTGGAACCATAGAACAGGGTGACTGCTGTGAGGTGGGAGGTGCATGTTGAAAGAGCTTTGGATCTTCCATCAGTGGAGCTTATTTTCAGGACAGAGAAGAGAATGTATACAGAAGAGATTAGAATAATTAACACTGACATTGTAATTACTGACCCACCAGACGCAGCAGGAAGAATTTCAGCAAGATCATCATGGTAAGTAGAGAGCTTCAAAAGTGGTGAATAATCACAGAAAAAGTGATTGATTATATTGGATCCACAAAAGGAAAGATTCAGTAAGCAACCCAGGAAGATGAAAACATTCACACAACCACCCAGGTAGGATATGATGAGTAACAGAGAGCAGACTCCACTAGACATCTTGGTGGAGTAGAGTAGGGCATTACAGATGGCCACATACTGATCATAGGCCATTGAAGCCAGAAGGAAGCACTAAGTTGTCCCAAAGTTGACTACAAAACAAAATTGGGCCACACAGCCTCCCAGAGGGATTGAGGTCTCATTTGAAAGGAAATTGATGAGCATGAGGGGTGTGACAGATGAGGAATATGCAGTGTCTATAAAAGCCAAGTGGCTGAGGAAAAGGTATATTGGGGTATGAAGTTGGGAACTATTTCTGATCACTGTGATTATGCTAAGGTTACCAACTAATGTGACAACATAGACACCCAGAAATAGCACAAAGAGGATGACACAAAGGGTTTGATCATCTGTTAACCCCAAAATGATGAATTCAGTCACAGCAGTGCAGTTGTCAGACATGTGTCTTTGAAAGAGCGCCTGTTAGAAGGAAGAGAGATTTAAAAGTATATAGGATTAAGATTTGAACATGTCTATTGATGTATTCAGGAAACCTTGACTGAACACCTTCTACTTTCTTACTCCCACACTATGTTCCTGTGCACCATGGTAGGCTTTCCCTAAGCAAAGCAGAGATAAATAAATTTGGTGTCTTGAAATCTTTCCCCATGGACCAACAAAACTATATGATTAGCCAATTTTGCTTTTATGACAATGTGAAAAAGTATGTGAGAGTAAAAAGTATACTTTAATCCCTTCCATTGGAACGTTCCTTAAATATATGCAGGGAATATGCCTACATGGGTAAATGCACTGTGGTCAAACAACTACCCTTCCAAAGAAGCACACTACTTTGTCATCCCTCATCTCTCACAGGACCACTTTCCACATGATGCTAATTGGCTATGAGGAAGGTCCTTCTTTCCAAATGACCCTTGTGCTCTAAAATCACAAAAGAGGACTAATGGGGAATCTGGGTTCTAAGTCATCTAATGTTATTTTGTGCCCAATAATTGGCATTACTGCAAATGGCTATCATTAGGTGAGATATGGCTAGCCTGAAATGTGTGGGAAATTTCTCATAGGAACCTCTGCTGTTTCTAGGTGAAATATAGGAAAACACTATCTGAATCTTCTGTAACCATATCCAATTCACATATTGCTTCCATCGATTAGAAAATAGCTGAACAAATTTTTGGTACAGGAATGTAGTAAAAATTTATTCTGCCAAAAGAAGAGATGAATATGTTTACTCTGGAATAATGTGGAAACACTTTTATCAACTTATACAGAGGAATCTTGGTAGAACTAGAAGAAATATTGATGTGACAACCACAATAATCACGAGGAGGGAAACAACTTTGAAAAACTTCAGAGCTTGAAACAAAAGAGTGATGAATCATGTCTTCAAAATGCTGATGAGGAAATAATTAAAAGCCACTTCTCGTCAGGGAGACACAGAGTGAGACACAGTCTCTGACGTGTCCAATATGTTGATTTGAATTCCTTCACTATATACTTATCTCTCGCAAAGGAGGCCTTCCGCTGTGTATGGGGAGAAGTAATGAAGTGGGTAGAGATAGACATAGAGGAGACAGAAAGAACAACAACATAACATTTTCAAAATGTAGAAAAATCAATAGCGAATTGTGACTTTACATGTATATCCATCATATGTCTTTTAAAAATCAAAATATCTTGTAATGTTTGTATCTGTTTGTGCTTGGAAGTTCCAAATAAAAGAAATTATCTTAAATACTACTTATTCCTGGGATTTTCTTATTAGACACAACTCTCAACTTATTTTTTTTCTCTTCTTAGTCCATTAAGGAACGATATAAAATATTGAGATACTGTTCAGTTCAGAACATGCCACACTATAATGCTCATTTATGAGTCAATGGTATAGCTCTTTGGGACCACAAGAAAAAAGAATGCCTTAACTAAAAAAATTCCAGAGCACTGAGTGAAATTTTCAACACCTCATACTTTACTCTTCCCTGTCAAGAGAGAACTTAGTGTACTATTTTACTGACCATCCCTGTGGGTTCCCTTACTTTTTTCTAGTCTTAAGTTCAAAACTCCTCAATATCATCTCCTATTGTGTTTGCAACAGTTTCTGAAAAAGACACAGTCCTTTTCTCCAGGGACAATAACTCTACTTGTTTTATTGACTTCATCCTTGCTATTTCATCCTTCCTAAACTATCCAAATTGAATCCTTTTTAATTTTTGATGTTTTATCTATGTGCTTCTTCCTTTCTTTCTACAAATGGACACAGATCTGGCTAATCCTATAAAAAGTTCAATAGTCCCTGACTTCCTTTTAAGTTATCGTAGTTCATGTCTTAACTTTCTCAATCAACTCTCAAAAATAATTTTAAAAAATCTACCTATGTTGAGTCTACTTGCTCTCCTCCTACTCACTTGTTAACCCATTCTATTATGGTTTCTGACTCCATCAGTCCACTGGAACTGTTCTCTAAAAAGGTGGCAATAATTTTTTAATTTACAAATCACAAAATTTTTCTAATCTTCATTTAAACTTCTACAGGGCAGACCTTGTTTCAGACTTTGTATTTGTATCCATGGTTGTTTAGCCATTTTCAGGCATGCCTGATTCTTTATAACTTCTTTGGGGGTCTTCTTAGCAAAGATACTGAAGTACTTTGCCATTTCCTTTTCCAGCTCATCTTACAAATGAGAAACTGAGGCAACCAGGGTTGAGTGACTTGCCCAGAGTCAAATATCTAATTAGTGTCAGGGGCCAGATTTGAACTCAGGAAGATGACTCTTCCTTACTTCAGCCTGGCTACTCCATCCACTGTGTCACCTAGCTGCCCTATTTGAATTATTCGCACCTGGGAAATTGGCTGAAAAAAAGCATGTGCTTAAAAAATACTTGCTGCTTTGTTGATTCTTGATCACTTTGAAGCATATGACCCTGTAGACCACCTACTTTTCTTGGATACTTTCTCATCGTGAGTTTTAATGACACTGGTTCTGCTGGTACTAGTATTCATTTGACCTAACCTTTCCTTCTCAGACTCCTTTGTCTGATTTTTTATATATCTATATGTGTGTATTTCCAGGTATTTATACACAAATATTAATTTACACGTGTGTATCTCCAGCCCTGAATTCCAATACACACATTAACAATAGTTGGACATTTGGCCCTAGATCTCCCAAAGGCATTTCAAAGTCAACTAGTCCCAGCCCTCAACCTAAAACCATTTATCTCCATAATTTCCTATTTCTGTTCAGAGCCCCACAATCATATTAGGTATGCTGTTTTGCAGTCTTGGAATTAATCTCTACTCTTCTATCTTTCCTTCTCCAAATTGTTCACTGTCAAATCTTGACAATTTTAAAACCACAACACGTATCACATCTCCCCTTATGTCCACTTACACAGTCACCTCCCTAACTTAAGCTCATTTCTCCTCATACCTGGACTATTGAAAAAGCCTCTTAATTAGAAGTCCAGTACCTCCTTCCTCTAAACTATCCTTTAAAAACCTACCAAAATGATCTTCCTAAAGCATGTGAGTGACCATGTCACTCAAGCCTTGAACACATCCCTTATTGCCTTGAGAACAAAATAAGAATTCTTCAGCTTGATGTTTAGATTCTTGCACAATTTGAATCCAGTCTCCCTCCCTCCCTTCACTTTGTTCCCAACCATATACTCTACATTCCATCCCAACTTGCCTACTGTCTCTTCTTCAGACTCAGAATTCTACTCCCATCTCTGACCCTCTGCACAGACCATCCTCCATGCTCCAAATACTCTACCTTATCTGTACCTCTTAGAATCTCAAGCTTCCTTTGTGGCTCAGATAGTAGGTCACCACTTATAGGAAGTCTCATTTCTTAAACTCCAGCCCTTCTCAACTTATCTTGTATTTATTTATCCCATAAATATTTTGTCACTTCCTCTGCAATAGAATGTAAACTCCCTGAGTTTAAGAACTGTTTTACATTTTTTTCTTTGTATTTCCAGTAACTAAGACAAGTCCATGTCCCTATGCCTTCAAGTGAAGACAACAAATCACTTCAGAAAACTTCAAATCTCATTTATGGTGGTAACCTGATCATAATTATCAAACAACAGGAATTCTAATAACTCAATACCACAATTGAAATTTCATATATTACTTTCTGCCCTGGGGAAATATCTCATTTTACAGATTAGATAACTGAGGATCATAGAAGTTAGGTCATTTATCCACAATCACAGTCATAGCCAGTAAGACTCAGATGTGGGATTTGAACCCAGGTCTCCTGACTTCAAGCACAATTCTTTCTCACCACATCAAACAAATGTCAGTGAAATTTTTACCCTTAAATTCTTAATTTGAAAAGCGGATGGGGGACTTTTATATGAAACAAATGCACCTATGTATTGACATAGATCTTTACCTCTGGTGTCCTTACCTAACCATCTTCTATCAGATGCTTACTGTTTGTAGCAACATTTCAAGATACATAATGTGACCTGTTGCAGATCAGAATTTACTTACAACCATGCTGTAAATAATATTCCAGGCATATAGCTCACTTCCAAATCTTTGACTTTATATGACCCTACAAGGGACCAGAAACATCGCATGAGAAATTTACAGGCTTCCCTAAACAAGCTACAAAGCAAAAATCAGATCTAAGTATTTTGATGGTAAAACCAAGAACAGTAGTGGTACCTATTGATGCAAGAAGATTATAACTGCAGACTACAAGTTAGCATCTTTGCCTGGCAGCACCAAATATATGTTGGGTTTAGTAGCATTTTGGATATGACCCTGGAGGACCCACCAAATATAACCTACATCATTAAAATGCCATTTGAAATCCACTGGGATTGAAGACATTACAAACACAGAGAAGAATTATATGAGAAGTGCTCAGAATTCTCAAAGGTCTTCATTAATTTTTTTTTTATCCATGTTCATCCAGGACTTTTAAAATTCAGAAACTAAATCGGGTAGCAACACAGCCAAGCTAGTAAGTATGATCTGTTATGGAAAATCTCAACAACTGTTCTGGGATCAATATGTGGTGATTGTAATTGTGATTGTGATTGTGTTCACTAAGTATGAAAATTGGTCCAGGGAAATTCACTAAATCCATTTTGGTCAGGCCATAACCCATACTGATTATACACACATGCAACTGAGGCTGAAAGACCATCTATGAAACTCAACTTAGTAGAAATTGAAGATCCTGGAAGAACAGAAATATATTCGAAGGAAGGACAATCATCCAAATGTGAGGCAGTTTTTTCAAGGCTCCTGATAAAAATTCCCTAGAATATGAGAGCACTTGTGACATATGAAATAGATATTTTTCCACAGGACAGCTGACATATGTTGTGAGTCAGCTGAGGGGCAAGATAGGTATGATTCATTCCTTGGTCCTGCAAGGGGAAAAGAGATTCTGGAGCATGGTAAGATGATTTGGTCTTGTCCTCTCTGTGGGAGCTTGTCAAATATGCTAATTGCACAGGCATGTGTTTCTAACTTCTGGTTGTTTAAATATTCCTTTGCAAATGTAATTAATGGTAACTGATTAAATGACAATCAGAAACTAAACATTACCTCAAATGATAATATTGGGGACATATTAATTGGCAGTAGAGATTGATGTTTGAGCAAACTGGGGAAAGGGGTTCAAGCCAAGAGTATTTTTTTAACTGCATAATCCATTAAGGTTACCCCTACAACTTTGAGGGCAGTAATCACTGATCTTACTCTGTCAAGCTTGACTCAACAATATGCATGAGAGTTGGAAGAAGTACCCTAAGAACCTAAATGAACTACACAATAATATAAAGGGAAATTATGTATAAAACAAAGAAGAATTAACAGTGTCAGATTTCAAATTACTCTATGAAGTCATTGTGATAAAGTTATACTATAAAATGATTGTGTCCCAAATAATGTCATGTTGGGGAAAAGGTAGAATAACAGCACAGAAGAGGCAGTGCAAAATTATAAACAATTATAATCAAATTAATGTTTGAAAACTCAAAATTACAATGCACTGAGAAAGGTAATCATTTTTGAAAGATACATCATATAAGCCCAAAAGGCTAATAGAAATTTAGGAAAAAGTAAGAGAAGTATAGGATCAAAAATTAGGAAATGATGAAGGTGAAGCCAACATTGCAAAGTAAAGTAAGGGACTTGCCAGAGTTCTTCCATTTCCCTACAAACTTTAAAATAACACTTCAAAAGGTAATATTCTACAGTGGCAGAAGAAAGAAAAATTTGGGGTCAAACCATTTCCCATAGAAGTTTGGCAGTAAAGATGTCTCTCTCTCTGAGGTGAGAGTGGAGAGCATGTCAGTTCAACCCCTGCCATTGCAGGCATAGTCCCTGCAATAGGTCTTAGGACTGACAAATTCATCAGTGATAGTGTCTGGAGTCCTCAGCCCACAGACAACTGATCAGATGGAAATTGCAGGGGAACTTTTGGTGGCACTGGCAGCACAATTCTATTGCATTTCCTATATGTAATTCTGAGTAGCAGCCGCAGGGTGATCAGAGACATTAGAAGAAATGGGATCCTGGTCACAGTTTCAGAGTGGAAAAAAGTGCTTGTAGTTGCTCACAGACCAGAACACAAGCCAGTAGAGCAGCAATTACAACTCTCTTTAGATCATACCACCTAGGAAGACCTGAAAACTTGCAGATAGCCCCCCTCCCCATAGAACTAGTGCTAAAAACAGCAGAATGAATGTAAAACTGAGTTTACTGTTAATTTTACATTTACAAATATAAAATAGATAATTTTGATTATATAAAATTTAGAAAAATTTCAATTCCCTGAAAGGTCAAATACTGAAGCTGAAGCTTAAATATTTTAATCACATAATGAAAAGACAAGATTCATTGTAGAAGACTATAATGTTGGGGAAGATTGAAGGCAAAAAAGAAAAGGGGATGGCAGAGGATGAGATGAAGAGACAATGTCATGGAAACAATGAACATGAACCTGGACAGACTTTGAGTGATGGTAGAGGATAGAAGGGCTGGCATTCTGTGGTCCATGGGATCATGAAGAGTCAGACACAACTAACAAACATGACTAAACCCCAGCAACAAAAAATATGCTAGGCACATGGCTATAGCATGGAATATAAAGAAAAGAAAAGAAAAACAAAACAAACAATCTCTGCCATCCACGAGCTCATATTCTATTGGGAAAGACACAATGTAAATAACCAAGTATGTAGAAATTATAGGCACAGTAGATGGAAGGTCATCTTAGAGTAGAAGCTACCATTAGCTTGAGAAAGGCTTTTCACAGAAGGTGGGATTTGAACTGTCTTGAGGAAAGCCAGGAAAACTAACCAACAGAGCTGAGACAGCAAAGCATTTCAGGCATGTGAAGCAGGTACAGAAGATGGAATGTTATTTGCGTGGAAAGGCAAATAGCCAGATTCTACAATGCATTCATGGGAATAAAGTGTAAAACTGGAAAGGTAGGAAGGGGCCACATTATGGAGATTTTTATTTTTTAATGATTGTCTATTGATAACTTTAATTTTTTCAGTGACCGAAATTTTTTCTAGTATCTTTCCCTCTTCACTCTTCATAAAGAACCATCCCAAAGGGGTAGGGGGAAGAATGCATTTTACAGGTGCAATGCCACAAAGGTATTAGGTCATTTACAAAAGGAAAGTCTTCACATATACCAAAATATTTATCGCACCACTTTTATGGTTGCAAAAACTGGAAACAAAGCAGTTGCCCAATGATTCAGTAATGGCTAAACAAATTGTGTCAGATGAACATAGCGAAATATTACTATACTGTAAGAAACAACAAATATGATGAATATAGAAACATCAAACAGATTTACATGATCTGATAGAGAGTTGTATTGGTAATGGAATTTGGAGATGCCCCTGTATTGGCCTCGTTTTTGGGTTGAGTGTTAAAACCTGGAACTTGTGAATCCCACTTGTGGGATGGACTTCTTGACGTGAAGAAAGAGGGCTGAACTGGGAGGAGCTGTGAATTGGGAGAGAAGCCCAAGCTTAGAGAAGGCCAGAAGGACTTTGGGAGAGCAGTATCCAATATCATGGAGCCTGAGTTGCTGAGAGAAAGACTGCTGGGAGCCGATTAGAACTGCCCAGGACTTTTGAGAGCTGCCATCTGGAACTGCCAAGAACTGAGGAGGCATGGCTGTGATGCTGGTATTTTGTCTGTCTGTTTTGATGCTGTTTTGCCAGATTTGCCTGATGGTGAAGGACAGTGCTGCTGTTGTAGAGGTCCTGGAACCTGGCTGTTGGTTCAGAAGCCCTGAAGGAGGATTTTCTTGTGGTACCTACACAGAAATCCTGGAGGAGGGCCTTGCTGATGTTTTCAGGGGTTCTGGGACTGTTCTACAAG
>CM053583.1:50478015-50499298 GCA_028627135.1 Pseudochirops cupreus | reverse complement strand
TCTTGGAATGGATACCTTAAAATGAGCCTGTATTTAAATGATGACTTTCTGTATGGGACTGTCTTTGTTGCCTAAGTTCAATGGATAATATCTCATCTCCCCACTTGCTTTGGGCTGTGTGAGAATATGAGCAAACTGAAGTGTGGTGTCAGTTTAGATTTCTGTGATCCATCCTTATGACTGTGTGTGTTTGGGCGGTCTCAGCTGTTCACTCAGTTGGATTCCTTCTGGCCTATCTCTGTGGATGAACCTTTGCAATGGGGCCACATCAGACCTGCTGTTAATATGATGCTAACAAAACTTCCGACATATTAAACTGACCAAATGTTTCAAATATGAGCTGTGTCCAGGATTTTTCTGAGTCACCTTCGTGTCAGGTTATTTATAATGTTTAGTATCCCAATCCCATCTTTTCCTGTTGAAATCTGATTGTGGGACCTAGTTCAGATACCTGCATCTCCATGAGGGAGTCCCTGGCTTCTTTCTTCTGTGTTTTCAGAGCATGGTACTTGGATGAACACTTTCTTATACATTTATTATATTACATTTTTGTATGAGTGTTATTTATTTATGTATCTGACATCCCCTCCTCTCTCTTATTCCTTTTTCTGTTGCATTTGCATTGTTATCTAGCATAGGGTTTTACAAATAATAGGTTGGCAATAAATATTTACTGTGCAGATAAAAAAAAACACTCAAAATTTAGTTTTTTTTCCTTCTAACCACCATTTTTTTTGTCTTAACAGGCACCATCTGAGAACAGATGACTGGCAAAAACTACACTACAGTGACAGAATTCTTTATTTTAGGGTTAACAGATGACCCAACTCTGCGTGTCTTCTTCTTCGTGGTGTTTCTAGGGATCTATATGGTCATTTTACTTGGCAATCTCAGCATCATAATATTGATCCAAAAGAGCTCCCAGCTTCACGCTCCAATGTACTTTTTCCTCAGCCACTTGGCTTTTGTGGATATTGGGCTTTCCTCTTCTGTCATGCCTGTGATGCTCATGAACTTCCTTGGGGCCATAACCTCAATCCCTTTGCAAGGCTGTTTGGTCCAACTTGGTTCTTTAGTTGGTTTTGGTTCGGCTGAGTGTTTCCTGCTGTCTGTGATGGCCTATGATCGCTATGTGGCCATCTGTAGTCCCCTACTCTACTCCACCCACATGTCTCCCAGGGTCTGCAATCTGTTACTCATCACATCCTACCTGGGTGGTTGCACGAATGCCTGGACCTTTGCTGGTTGCTTATTGCATTTGTCTTTTTGTGGACCCAATAAAATCAATCACTTCTTCTGTGATTACTCACCCTTGCTGAAACTTTCTTGTTCCCATGTTCCTCTTGTTGAAATTCTTCCTTCCTTCTCTTCAGGATCAATAATTGTATTAGCAGTTTTAATCACAAGTATCTCTTACATATACATCCTCTTCTCAGTCCTGAAGATACGCTCTACTGAGGGGAGATCCAAAGCTTTCTCCACCTGTACATCCCACCTTACTGCTGTCACACTGTACTTTGGGACCATTACATTCATTTATGTGTTGCCCAAGTCAATATATTCAACTGATCAGAACAAAGTGGTGTCCCTTTTCTATGCTGTAATGATCCCCATGTTGAACCCCCTGATCTACAGTCTAAGGAACAAAGAAGTGAAAGGGGCCATGAAAAAATTGATAGGCACAAAACACATTTTCATAAATTCAATTCCACTCAACAGTAAGAATCTCCTATATCCAGGGCATTGTTTTGATGATATAAAGACACAAAGAAAATAGGCCCTGGCCATGAGCAACTTACACTCTTCTCTAATACTTAGGTCTGAGTAATACTAATAAATAAATGTCCTTGAGAAATTTCATCTGGTCATTGTTATTAAATTCAATCAGTGTATTTAAATTTGCTGAAAATAAATGCCCGTGAATCTGATGTTGTTCATCTAATTGGTAGTGTGAAGGAAATCCAGGTTTTTGTCATCAATTTGAAGGATAATGTAATTATCATATTGCTTCATGGTGAACCCTCCATATGCCAAGTGCCACGTGCCACCTTCATTAGTAATGGCTTTGTCCCCCATATAACATATAGCTCTTTTTTGTCATGATGCATATTCAGAAGGATACAAAAAGTCAGCACGTGGGGGAGGGCAGGGGAACACGACGGATCCGTGGAACACTGTGCCTCTCTTACTATAACTTAAATCTGCTTAGTTTTTTTTTTTCTATTGTCACCCAGCCAACTCTTACTGTTTGTGTAATTTACTAAAATTCTCATCTTTTTCTTACATGTGCTATTGTTTACCACATTTTTGCCAAGTTAATGTTTTTCAAATTGAGAATGGGACCCAGTGAGACATTACATGCATTAATATCCATGATGAATTTGCTTATGAGATTTTGGGTAGATTAAGTTGTAGGTCAAAGGAAAATGAAGTATGAACTCTTTGCAAGTTCTTTCTGCCTCTAATTTCCAGTGGAATGAATCATGGCATCTAATCCAGTTCATGGGAGGATCTGTTAAAGTGAAGAACTTGGGGATGAAGTAGTGGTAGGATCACAGAACCTTAGAGTGTGAAAAGCCTTAAAAAACCATTTAGTTGAATCTCTATCTATTAAGGGATTTCCTCTACAACATTTCCACCAAGCAGTCATAACAGTCTTCCTTCAAAGACCTCTAGAAAAGGTCTCCTGAGGTAGCACATTGCTCCTTTGGATAATTCTAATTGGTAGGGATTTTTTGCTTACCTACATTTAAAATCTTTTTCTTCCCCTCATAACTTGACCAATTGTCCCAGTTCTATGTGAGACTAAGCAGAACAAATTTAGTAGCTCTCCCACATGTCAACTCTTTAAATACTTCAAGACAGCTTTAAGTCTTCCCACTTTTCCAAGTCTTTTTTTTCCCTCTAGGCTAAAAAAAACCCCAATTCCTTTAATCAGTTCTTTGATAGGATGATCTCAAAGCCCTGTACAAGCATTGGTGCCATCTTCTGGTGGCTCTTCACCTTGTAAATATTTTCCAAAAATATGTGCCTGAATACTATGCCCAATATTGTGAAAGATCTGATTTGACCAAAGAGGGTAGAGTAGAACTATTATCTTCCTAGTTTTGAATATTTATGTCTCACTTATGCAGCTTAAATGTGCATTAGCCTTTTTGCCTAACATTATACTCTTGACTCGTATTGTCTGTGCAGTTCACTAAAATCTTCAGATCATTCTTAGAAGGATTGTTTGGTTTGTTTGTTTTTTGCACATACCTCTTCTGTCTTGTACTTGGAAAGATAATTTTTTAAAACCCAAATGTGAGACTTCACTTTTATTTCTATTGAATTTTATCTGATTAGATTCAGAGCAATGTTTTAACCTGTTTATATCTTTTTTGGATCAGCATTCTGAGTCATTATGTTGGATCATCCCTCCTAGGTTAGTGTCATCAGGTTTAATAAGCATACCAATATCTAATATATTGAGCAATATCTTGATCAGATCAGGGCCAAGGAAAAATCACTTGGATACACTATTGGAGAACTTATTTTAACCCTACTAACATTAATAACTTCAATAACAGCGAAGCGATTCTACTATTAGAAATACATTTTTATTCTAAAAAGTTGTTAAAAAGGGGAAAAAGAACCTATCTATACATAAATTTCAGAGCAGCATTACATTATTCATAATAGAAAAAGTAAAGATAACTCACACGTCCAATGATTGGGAAATGCCTAAAAAAATTGACTGAACATTAATGATTTCTCCTTGAGTCTAATCACTCAAGTAGTCAGAGCCCAGCTGTTCTCTTCTAAGCCTAAACCACATCTTTCCACCTGTTCACAAGAGTAGCATAAGAAACTCAGTTTATGTATGTTTTCTCAAAGTATTGGATAGTCTAGAACAGGTTATTTCAAAGGAGCCGTGAAGTTGGATGGAAAAAATTAATCTTTCTTTTTACTAACCTCTAATTGAAGTTTAAGATTTCCTTTAATTATTTAAAAAACATTGTCCTGAGAAGGAGTTCATGGACTTCACTGGACTTCCCAGGGGATTCATGACAGGAATTCATAAGACCTCCTGATCTAAAGGATTCCCCTGATCCATCAGAGCTCGTAACTGTCCTAAAAGACAAAGACGTTAGCCATACATCACCTGTCCTTGATGATGAGGATTATTAATAATTAGCATCAATACAGCACCTATTATGTGAAAAGCACTTTAAAAATATTACCTCTTTTGACCCTTGCAAGAACCCTAGGAGGTAGATGTTAAGCTGATTTTTACAGAGGAAGAAACTGAGGCAAACAGGTTTAATGACTTACCCAAGTCACATAAGTAGTAAGTATCTGAACTCAGGTCTTCTTGACTTTAAGCCCAACAGTACATCCAGCTAACTGTCTTGACGACAACACCAGGCTGATTTTTCTTTTGTGATTCCTCTTCTGTTTGTTTAGTAAGCATGTATTTGAAAAAAATGTTTTAGAATTTTCCCAGGAATCAAAGTTGAGCTAAGTACCCTGAAGTTTGTAGACTTCATTTGCTCCCTCCAAACATTCCCCCTCTAAAAAAACCCCTACCATTTCTACTTCTACCATCCTTTAGCATCTCTCTCATTCTCTGTGATCTTTCATAAATTACTGATGGTGGCTTAGCAACCAATATGCATAATAATTAATTTTTATTTTATATGATTAAATCCATTTATCATCCTGGGATGTAGTTCATATGTGCCTGTTACCTGGAACTTCTCAATGTTAGCCCAATAATCTCTTATTACTTTTCTAACTATTTTATTAGCAATCTATTAGCCTGTTTTTATCCAATGTGTCCAGTGACACATTGGTCTGTCCTTTTCAATTCAAATACTGTTATTTTTACAGCAAAAACAGGAATAAAATAAAAATTGAAAAGTTCTGCCTTCTTTTCATTGTTCACTAATCACCATCTCACTGATTCCTTTCTTTGGTCCTTATCTTTTTTTCCAAAATAGCTACTACCTCCTATCATTGGGCATGTGACTCATTTCTGTTTTTTTTTTTTTTTCCTGTTATGGATAATATTGCTACAAATATTTCTGTATAGGTAAACTCTCTCTTTCTCTCTCTGTCCCTTTTAATAATGTTCTTAGGATATAATGGTTGTCCTAACAGTAAGATCAGTGGGAAAGGGGATGAACTTTTTGGACTTCATATCACCTATTACCATATTGCTTTCCACAAAGATTACAATAATTCTCAGGTCATCAACAATCAGTGCTCCTGGTTTTGCCGCAGTACTGACCAAAGTTTAATTTTCTTTTTCACTGTCTGAAAATTGAAGGAGAGTAAGGTGGCATGTGACAGTTATTTTAGTTTTTATTACTCTTTTTAATAAACAAAAATCTCTTTTCCCTCACCCTTTTTTAAAAGAAAAGCAAACTCCTTATAACACATACACATCATCAAGCAAAACAAACTCCCTCATTGAGCACAACAGAAAAATACATGTTCCATTCTGCACTCTGAATCCATCATCTCTATGTGAAAAGGTGGATTGTATACTTGATCATATTTCAGTTGCTTTTCTATAATTATTAAAGAATTTTTCTGGTTGCTTTTGGTCATTTGCATTTCTTCTTTGAAGGATTGCTTGTTCTTATTCTTTGACCGTTTTCATTTTGGGAAATGGATCTAATCCTTCTTAACTTGTGCCAATTCCATATAAATTAGCAGTCAGAGTTTTTGTCAGGAATATTCACAGCAAAGATTTTTCCAATATATATCTTAATACACTGGCTTTTATTATGCCTTAACTCTTTATTTTATATGAATAAATCCACTTATTTTAACTCAAAATTTTTCTATCTGTTGAATAGGTAATTTTTCTCTTCTACTACTCTAGTAGGCATATCATTTCAGTATCTTTTATTTTGCCTGAATAAAAAAACGAATACTTTTTGCTATCATATGAAGAATTAAAAATTAATTTATTTTCCCACTTTGCTATCCAATTTTGTCAATAGTGGGTATTAAACATTTTCTTCTCCAATGCTTTGATATTTTAGTTTCTTCTTCTTTTTTAAATCAAACACTAGTTTATTGCATAGTTTTACCTATAATTTTGGATTATCTATTCTGTTTCAAACATTTTTTCCTCACTACTTTTTGCCAGTATCAGATAATTTATGTAACAGTCCAGTATAGCATAATTTGAGAGTTAGAAGTGTGAGTAGCCCCCCTTTCCCTCACAATTAACCTTCTTATTATTGTACATTCAATTTCTATATATGTTTGTTTTTACTTTAATTCTATGAAGTAGTTTTGGTATATACACCGAATCTATAATTTGTGTCATGTTGCTTTCTTTACCATATTATATTTATGTACACTGGATAGATTTCCACTTTAAAGAAATTCTTCCTTTATTCCTAGACTGGTAAATGAGGGGGAATCCTGTGGTCAGTGTATCCTTAAGTACAAATTTCTCATGCTATGTTTGTGAGAGACACCAGTTGGTCAACCAACAAACACTTATTAAGCACTTTCTATGTAATAGGTTCTGTTAAAGGTAGAAAGACTTGGGATAGACGATGATACTTTTAATTAGATTTAGACCTAGTTGATAAGACCAAAGAGGAATCATTCATGGAGTCAATTTCAAAATGGAGGAAGGTCTCTAGTAACAAGTCCTAGGGATTTGTCATTGGCTCTGCGGTTTTTCAATATTTTTGTTAATTACATTGATGAAGGCATAGATGCTATGCTGATCAAATTTCTAGATGACATGAATGTGGGAAGAATATCTAGCACTCTGTATGACTCAGTCTGGGTATAAAAATAATTCGACATGCTAGAAAGATGCACCACATCAAGTAAGATTTGATGTGGATATGTGATTAAGTTAGTATGTAGGGTACTCCAGATAAGGAAAGGGCTCTACCCAAGCAGATCTGTGACTATTTGCCAATATGTGATCTTAGAGATCTACTTGGCATAGTGAGAGGTTAGCTAATATGCCCAGAGTCAAATAGACATCATTTGTTTTATGGAGGACTTAACCTCATACTTTCCTGACTATTCTCTGTGGTTCAGTTTCCTCCAACTTAAAATGAGAGGATTGGACTTGATGGCCTATAGGAATCCTTCCCACTCTATTATCACATGGACTCCTAATTAAGTTTCAGTGACTGTAGAAGCCCCAAGATGAATTTTCAGGTTTAGATATATCTCTTTGGTGCCACTTTGGGAATGAGTTTCAGTGGGTAGGGCTGCCTGCAAGATGAATTGGTTGTTTCATACTTTTGGAAGGATGAACTCTGATTGGAGGAGACACTCCCTGAGATAGCCTATTGAAAGAAATAATAATAATTAGAGCTAACATTTATACAGTAATTTAAGATTTTGCAAAGTGCTTTATAGCTATCTTGTTTGATGCTCCCAACCTCTGAGGTAGATGTTTTTATCATTTTTATTTTATAGATGAAGAAACTAAGGCTGAAAAAGGTTTAAGTGTTCTTATAGACCTTCCAGATATGCTACTTTACTCCCTTCCTAATAGTATAGAATATATGTGTAGAGAATGAGGTATTCCTCTTCCAAATTCTAGGAACAACTAATGATTACTTTTTAGAAGACTCATATGGAAAGTTTTATATTTAAGTACTTTGCATTAATTTTTTATTTTATCCTATATATATATTTATATGTATATATATATACTTTATATATATATATATATATATATACATATACATATATATATATATACTTTACATGTACATTTTCTTCCCTCAATAAAAAGTAACTTTCCTTACAGTAGGGATTATTTTCTTTCTTTTTTGTGTTTGTATCCTCAGTATTGGGAACATAGTAGATTCTTAAAAATTACCTGTGGGAAGCTCTGGGGGGTGTAGTGGATAGAGTACTGGGCCTGGAGTCAGGAAGACCCATCTTCCTGAATTCAAATATGGCCTCAGATACTTCCTAGCTATGCAGCCCTGGGCATAAGCAACTCTGTTTGCCTCAGTTTCCTCATCTGTAAAATGAGCTGGAGAAGGAAATGGAAAACCACTTCAGTATTTTTGCCAAGAAAACCCCAATTGAGTCACAAAGTTGGACCTGACTGAATAACAACACCAATAAGTACTATTGATTGATTGGTTGATTGATATTTTTATCCAGGTGACTTTTGAAGGAAATTTTTAGATCTCAAGATCCTTTACACTTGCATTTTTCCTTTTCTAAGCACAGAGATTAAGAGATGTGAGAGTGAACTTTCTAGCTAGCCGTAAGTGTTGGTAGAATGCATTGCCAGTGGTGAAGCATCCTGGAGAAATCTATGGGAATCACATATTCTCATTCACATTTTTTGATGGGAAGTTTTGGACAATGTCAGTACAGATGATCTTCTCTTCAGAGAAGGAAGATTTCTTGGGTAGCATTTGCATCTAGGTTTGTTTTCTAAGTAACCTTGAATGAAAAGGAATTTCCTCAGCTGTGTACCTGTTGAAGAAGGAAGAGGATCATATGCATTGCTCATGGAAATGGGAGAGGCAGCAGCAAAGGAATAGATAAATGACATGGAAGAGAGGAGAGGGAGGAAGAAGGCAAGACCTTATCACCCATGACCACATCTACTTGTACCTGAATTATATGGACAGTGCATTTCTGATGACATGCCTTGGTAACAGCCAAAATGACTTCCCAGGTGAATCCAAGGCTCCGAAAATCTCTTCATTCACTAAATGACTGGAGTGTTATCTGTCTAGCAACTCCAAATTCTATTTCTCTTCTTGGGGGAGTTCCCCTTTGGAGCAATAAAAAAAGGTAGTAGGGAAACTGTTAAGAACACTAGATATGGAAGAAAACTGTGTTGATTGTTTACGGGTAATTTTTCAAATCTGAATTTTCTGTGGATTGAAATGAAAGCTGTCCCATGCTCATTATGTATTTATTACTTTAAATACTTGTACTACATCTGGGGAACCTATTGCCTACATCTGTGGAAACTGATCCTTGAACCATCCATATCTGCATTCAGAGACTTCTCAGGGTAAATTGCCTGGACGCAATATTAAGTAAAAGAATATGACATTTTTGTGAGAGGCTTCATAAGATCTGACTTAGTCCATATGAGCATAGAGCTTTGGGGGTTATAGACTTTGGCTTACAACAATAAAACTTGCCTTCTTTTACTCATTTATCTATTTGTTTTTAGTTTTCAATGTTCACTTTTGAAGATTTTGAGTTTCAAATGTTTCCCTCTCCTCCCTTCTCCGGACAGCATGCAATCTGATATAGGCTCTACATATACAATTATATTAAACATATTTCCATGTTAGTCAAAGCATACCTTCTTGAAACAAACTCACAAAAAAGACTGTAAAATAAGTGTGCTCAAATTTTCACCACTGTCCTTTTACATGATAGTGAAAATTCTAGTAATTATAATATGAGGGAAATGACCAACATAGTAGATATAGTAATATTCCTCCAGGTAATTTAACATTTCCTTCAATTGTGAATACTGTGCCCCTCTTCCAACCTTATTCTTAGAAGGGTTTTTTTTGGCTTTGCCAGACTTGCAAAAGGGTCTGCAACACACAAAAGATTAGGAACCCCTGCTTCAAAGACTTGTGAAACATTTGTCTGCCCTCATAGAAAAGTGTTTTTTTGTAACTGCTAAGTAAATTATGTCTGGAGTAGTTGCTTGAGGTGCTATATCTGGGCAAGCCACCAGATGGAACTATAAGCTTGAGTTGCAGCTGATCCCTCAATGACACACAAGTAAAACCCTCACATCATCTTTAGCTTTGAGAACCTAGCTCACACACTCCATGCACTTACTGCTAACAGCCATCTCAAAGCCCTTCCCAATCTTGATATTTCTCCAGTGTCTTCTTAGGTTCTTATCTAGATGTTTCAGTGTTTCAGATAACATACCTTGCTTGCCTTCAGCCTCCACACATTGGATGGCTTATCTTGCTTTCTCTATCATTTTGACTCTGTCTCTTCAATTGACATTTAAATTAAATTCATTTTCATTTGCACTGAAAACAAAATTCAGATGTAACAGTAAGGTGCAAAGCAATTGTGAACATATCTGTTTCAGCTTCTTTTACCCTCTTCTGTGATGTGGCTCATGTATTTCCTGGGGAAACGGAAGGCTTACAAACCTGGAGATCTTTGTAGGGAATAGCTATCAACTTTCTCTGTTTCAGAGTCCCAGGGGACAAGAGAAAATAATCTCACCAAACTCTAGCTCTTGATGTTCCCTTTTGAGACTAGGAAACGAGTGATCTTCCAATACTGTCTAACTGCTGACCCACAGTGTACATAATTGTCTTATGCCAAATCTATGTATCATATATGGTAAATACTCTTATATCCCATGGAAATGTTATCAGGAGCCTTGAAAAAATTGTCAATGTTGCTTTCACACATGAATAGTTCTCCTCAGTTGGAATAGTGCCTTTGCTCCAGGATCTGTAGTTTCTTCTAGACTGAATTTCATACAAGTGTGTGTCTGTGTAAACAGAATGGGCTCTGGCCTGAACAAAATGGATCTGGTGAGATAACCAGGACCAATTTTTATATCTAACGAGCATTGTCATGACCACAATTGCTACATGTCATTCCCAGAACAATTGTTAAGAGCTTCCATGGCAGATCATACTATTTTGGCTATGCTGCTATCCAATCTTGTGTTTCATTTTCTAAGACCATTGATAAACATAGACAAAGGAAAAATAAATGAAGACCCCTGAGAATTTTGAGAACTTCTTAGATAACTCATCTCTGTGTTTGTAATTTTCTCAATCCCAGTGGATTTCAAATGACTTTTTAATGATGTAGGCTACATTTGGAGTTAAGGTGCTCAAGGGTTTATATCCCAAATGCTACCAAATCCAATATAAATATGGTGCTACCATGCAAAGATTATTCCTTGGAGTCTAATCATGTTCTTGTGTCAGTAGGTACTATGGCTGTTTTTGGTTTTGCTATAAAAATATTTAGATTTGATTTTTGATTTGTGGTTTATTTTAGGAAGATTTGTCTTTTCCTCTTGACATGTCAGACTCCATTTTGATTCCAGTTTTACATGGGGTTTTAATCTCTCTCTCCTCTCTCTCTCAAAGTTCATTTCTTATTTGGGTCTTCATATTTCTGGTCTCTTATACTACTATATGAAGTCAGAGATCTGGAAGTGAGGTATATGCCTGGAGCATTATTACAGCATATTAGTCAGTAAATTCCAATCTACCACAGGTTATACCACACATTCTGAAATATCACTACAAACAGTAAGTGCCTGATAGCTCATGGTTGGCAAAAGACATTTTATGTAAAGATGTGTGTGTGTGTGTGTGTGTGTGTGTGTATACATAGGTGCATCTGTATCACGTATTACTTTTTTCTCCCCTTTTCCAATTGAGTCTTTGGGGTAAGGAATTTCATTGATGTAATTACTGGCCAATGTAGTAGATAGAGAATCGGACTTAAAATCAAGAAACCTGGTTTTGAATTCAAGATCTGACTCTTACTAGCTCTGTCTGAAATTATAGGTGACTGAATCTCTGTGATTCTCAGTTACCTCATCTATAAAGTGAAGATAACAATATTTTCCTCTAAAAATGATTAGTTTATGAAATTTAAATGTGGTGTTGAATTATTAGTGTTTCTGTCATGTGATTATTATGATTATGTTACCATATATTTATATATATATATACCATATACCATATATATGTATATATATACCATATACCATATATATGTGTATATATATATATATATACCATATACCATATATATATATATGTGTGTATATATATATATATATATATATATATATATATATATACACATACATACCATATATACCAATATAAATGAGACTTGATGTTTTCAAAAGTGTGCGGTTGCCTTCAGTTCATCTAGTATTTTGATGTATCCACAGGGTCCTGTCTTAGCCACTGGTGATATGACTAGAAAATTGCAAAACAGTCCTTAATGTCAGGGAGCTTACATTGGAGAGGAAAGGATGAAATATTTACACAGATAAGTAAATACAAGATAAATTGAAGAGGTACAGAGTTTTAGAAACTGTATGATCTGCGTTTTTGTCAACATTTCCAAATGTGTAAATGTTGTTCTGTCAAGTAACCATGTTAATCCCTTCCATAGAAACAGAGGCTGTTTTTTGATTTATGACATCTCAAAGGACCATCTTCCCCAACCGAATGCTAATTGACCATAATAAAAATCTCCATTTCCAACATGATCCTTGTGCTCTAAAATCATAAAAGAAGGGAAAATGAGGAATCTGGATTCGAAATTCTAAATCCAAAAAGGTTCTAAATCTTTTCATTTTACTTTGCTTACAGAACTTGGAATTATTGCAAAGGTCTACCAGTCCACTGGCTATTACATCCCTGAAGGATGCACAAGGCTTCCTGTAAGTGGTGATCCACTAGCTGAGACGTGAAGGAAGCTTGAGATTATAAGAAGCAGAGATGAAATAAGGTATTTAAAGCATGGAATGGCCTGTACAGAGGGACAGAGGTAGGGGTAGAATTCTAAGTATGGGAAACAGAAAGCAGGTCAGTTGGACTGGAATATGGAATATAGAGTACATGGCTGAGAGTAAAGTGAAATAAATCTGAAGAGGGAGGTTGGACTCAGGTGGTGTAGGAGTATAAACATCAAATTGAGGAGCTGTTATTTTGTCCTTGAGGCAGAAATAAGCCAGTGATATAGTCAGCTATGTGTATTAGGAAGAACATTTTTGCAGGTTTTTAGAGGACAGTTTAGATCAGTGGTTCTCAACCTTCCTAATGCTGAGACCCTTTAAATACTCATATGTGGGCGTATCTGCTTGTGGGCGGACCCACCTGGAGACAGATATAGGAGCAGTGTCTCAGTTCCTAAGACCATAGGAAAACACATATTTGTATATTAAAAAGTAATATGTGATACAAATGCACCTATGTATACGCGTGCGTGCGCGCACACACACACACATATGTGTTTTCTGATGGTTTTAGGTGACCCCTGTGACCCCTGTGAAAGGGTCATTCGATCCCCAAAAGGGTTGCAAACCAAAAGTTGAGAACTGCCAGTTTAGAGGAAGGAAAAACTGAACTTCCAGTTAATAGATTTTTGCAAGAGTCTAAGTGAGAGGAGATGCAAACCTGATTAGGGACCTGGCTGAGGGAACATGGGGGGAGACATGATATGTGTTGTGTATGTAGAAGTGGCAAGATTTGGCAATTGAGTGGTTGGGTAAAGGAAGATGAAGAAGATTACAAAGAAGGGTACCTGGAAGGATGGTAGGGCCCTGCACAGAAATAAATAATTATGGTGATGAGTGGGATTAGGTTAAAGGTTAGGGATAAGATGAATTCTTTTTTGCAATTGTTGAGTTTGAAATGCTTTTGGGACATCCAGGTGCAAATGTCCAACTATTGGTGATATGTGGGTTGTAGTTCAGGATATATAAGTTCAGGATTCATCAGAATGGAGATGTTAATGGGATTTGTGGAAGTTGATGAGCTCACTGAGGAGTTGTAAAAAAGAAAAGAGGGCCTATGATAGAGCCTTAGGGCGCATATATGGTTAGGAGGCAGTACAGAGTTTCTGATCTGGCAAAGGAGGCTGAGAAGGAAAGATCAGACAAGTAGGTGGAATATGAGTATCAAGACAGAGCAGTGTCATGGAAACTCATGAGGAGAAAATATCTAAGAGTGAGCGATCCACTGTCACATGCTGCTCAGAAGCCAATCAAACAACTCTTATTAAGTACTTTTGGTTTTTCAGTCACTTTGTTAGGTGCTAGGGATTCAAATACAAAGACTAAGACAAGCCTTACCCTACAGCAGCGGTTCTCCTCCTGTGGGTCTCGATCCCTTTGGGGATCTAATGACCCCTTCACAGGAGTCGCCTAAGACCATGGGAAAACACATATTTCTGATGGTCTTAGGAACCGAGACACCTCTCCTCTATCTGTCTCTAGGCGGGTCCACCCACATGCAGATACACCCACATATGAGTATTAAAGGGTTGTGGGATTAGGAAGGTTGAGAACTACTGCCCTACAGGAACTGAAATGAGGATTACAAAAATACTAGAGCAATTAGGAAATAATTAGTAACTTTGGAGGGAATGGTGACAGTGGAATGATGGAGTCAGAATCAACAGCACAGTGAATTAATAAGTGAGTAGGAAGAAAGGATTGGACTCAATGAGGAAATGCTTCCTCCCCTGAGAGATGACTGGAAAAAAGAGGAGATATAATATGATAATGTGAAAGGAGGTCAGGGTCAGATTAAGGTTTTTAAAGGATGAGACAGATCTGGGCCCATTTGTAGGGAGAAGGGAAGGAAGGAGTCCATAGATAAGGATATAAAAAATTAAAAGGAGCTTTTAAATAGGGAAAGCTTCAGGTTGACATATGAGGGAAGGGGTCAATTGGAGAAGTAGAGGGATTGACCGTTGAGAAAAGAAGGGCTATCTCTTTTTCAGATTGTTGCAAAGACAATAGGATATGATATTAAAGAGTTCTGAATTGTAGAACAGGAAAGAAAAGGGAGTCCACAGAGATAGCCTTTCTTTTCTCAGAATAGTAAGATATAGCATCCTCTTTTGAGAGGAAAAGGTGAGGTATGAGGTGCTGAAAAATTGATTCAGCACTCTACACATTTTTGTAGTCATAGAGAAAGAGTAGGACCATAAACCTATAAATGAATATTATAGTCGATTTCTTCTCTGACATGAACAGTATTTCAGTATTTTTATTCTTTAGTCCTGGACTTAGCAAAGAAGAAAAATGAGTTTAGAGTTGGGAGCAAAAAGAACATTCCAGGAAGAAGTGATATTTAAGATACCTTTTTTTTTATTTGGAACTTAACAAGGATTAACAAAAGGAAACATTTCAATATCATTTGGTTTTTGAAAGAAATGTATATAAATGTAAAGTTTAACAGAATGGAAATGATCACTAAGTTTGTGTCTTCACCTCTACTTCCCTTTTCTTTTGTGTGTTTTTCAAATATTTTGTTATTGTTCTTTCCTTTCCCCCATGTCAACCACTACTCACTTAGCTACTTCTCCCTATCAATAGTGGAGAGGCCCTTCCTTGTAAGATGTATATATGTAGATATAAATATATACATACATATATTTTTTTCCCCAAGGAAAACAAATCAACAGATCGGCCATATCTGAATGCATGTCTCATTCTGTATGTCTAGTCTATCACCTCTTTGCCAAGAAGTGGTATATACTATTTCCTCATCAGTCTTTTGAAGATGTGATTCATCACTATATTGGTCTGAGTTCTGAGGTTTTTCAAAGATTTTTCCACTTGTGGTCATCACATAAATTTTTCTTCTAGTTCTTAATTCACTCTGCATCAGTTAATAAAAGTATTTCCATATTACTCCAAAGTAGTCATATTCATCACTTCTTATAGCACAATAAAATTTTACTACATTGCTACACACAATTTTCTGAGCTATTCCCCAATTGAGGGAAGCAATATGTAAACAGTATATGGTTACAGCAGATCGAGCAAGTGCTTTTCATTGTTTTGCCTTTATAAACAGCAGTTTTCCATGGGAAATTTCCTATAGTTCTTCAGGGATGTAATAGCTAGTATACTAGTAGACCTTTGCAATAATTCCAAGTTCTATGAGCAAAGTAAAATGAAAAGATTTAGAATCCAGGTTCCTCATTTTTCCTTCTTTTATGATTTTAGAGCACAAGGATCATGTTGGAAATGGAGATTTTCATCATGGTCAATTAGCATTCAGGTGGGGAAGATGGTTCTTTGAGATGTCATAAATCAAAAAACAGCCTCTGTTTCTTTGGAAGGGATTAACACTGTTACTTGACAGAACAACATTTACACATTTGGAAATGTTGACAAAAAGGGCAGATCATACAGTATTGGGCCACAGGGGAAACATGGAGTGAACCAACATTTTTAATCCCTACTTTGTTTATAAAGACCCTGCCATAGTGTAGAAAAACAAAGTATTAGGAGTGAGACAGTTGAATGGGTATGTAGGAGGTGGTTAATGAATATTTCCTGAATACATCAAAAGACATAGCCAATGTTTAGTTCTGTATTCTTTTTAAATCTTCTTTTATTCTGTCCAATAGGCACTCTTTCCGAGACAGATGTCTGGCAATAACTGCACTGCTGTAACTGAGTTCATTATTTTGGGGTTAACACATGATCCAACCCTTCGTATCATCTTCTTTGTGATATTTCTGGGTGTCTATGTTGTCACATTAGTCGGTAATCTTAGCATAATCATGTTGATCAGAAATAGCTCTAAGCTTCACACTCCAATGTATCTTTTCCTCAGCAACTTGGCTTTTGTGGATATTGGATATTCCTCATCTGTCACACCTCTCATGCTCATGAACTACCTTGAGGACACAATCTTAATTCCTCTTGGAGGCTGTATGGCCCAAATATGTTGTGGAGCCACCTTTGGGACAACTGAGAGCTTCCTGCTGGCTGTGATGGCCTATGATCGGTATGTGGCCATCTGTAGCCCCCTACTCTACTCCACCAACATGTCAACTAGAGTCTGCACTTTGTTACTTATCATATCCTACGTGGGTGGTTGTGTGAATGCTTGGACTTTTACTGGTTGCTTATTGAATCGTTCCTTCTGTGGACACAATGAGATCAATCACTTTTTCTGTGATTATTCACCACTTTTGGAGCTTTCCCAAGCCCAAGATGATCTTGCAGAAGTTCTTCCTGCTGCCTTTGCTGGATCAATAGTTGTGACCACATTGTTAATTATCATAATCTCTTATGCATACATTGTCTTTTCTGTCCTGAAGTTAAGCTCCACTGAGGGAAGATCCAAAGCTTTCTCAACTTGCACCTCTCACCTGACAGCAGTCACTCTGTTCTATGGGACCACTACATTCATTTATGTGATGCCCAAGTCCAGCTACACAATGGATGAGAATAAAGTGATTTCTGTTTTCTACACTGTAATGATCCCCATGTTGAACCCCCTGATCTACAGTCTAAGGAACAAAGAAGTAAAAGGTTCCCTGAGAAAACTGATGAGTAGGAAACATTTATTTTTGTGAATTTTTATCAGTAGCAATATATATTTATTACATATTCTGTGCCAGACATTGCTAGGTTTGGAGGATACAAGGACAAAAGTGAAAGTGTCTTTGCCTCTAGGGAGCTAATATATTCTACTGATATAATGGTTATGATTAAGTCATATCAAGCAATTGGCTTTAGAAAAGATGTATTTTTGTTTTAACAGGTTACATTTGTGAATTAAATGCTGATTACAAAAATCTGAGAATATATGCAATATTCAACACCCATGAACCTCTTACCTCTGCACAGGAGTAAGAAGTGTCTTCTTATACTTCTCTATTGGGGCTATGATTGCTCTCTGCAATCTTGCAGCACTAATTTTGAATTATGTTGTGGTGTCTATTCTTTTTCATTTAAATTCTCTACTAATTGTTGTATTTTTCTTGGCTTAGCTTGTGTCACTCTGCAATGGATCATGTAAATCTAGTCCATGTGTCTGTATTCATCCTATCTGTAGTTTCTGTGGCATTTTGTTTAGCTATTCCTCAATCAGTGGTCATCTACTTTATTTCCAATTCTTGCTACCACAAAAGTGCTGCTATAAATGTGTTGTGTATGTGGGGACTTTGCTTTTTATCAAAGACCTCCTTCTGGGTATTACATGCCTTTAAAAATGTATGCTTTGTTATATGGGAAAACTCTTGGGTAAGACTGAGGCAGAAGTGATACTGGAAAAAAATGGTTCATGTAAAAACAAAAAATATCAATAAGTTTTTTAAAAAAAGAATATTCTCAACCTGGCACCTTCTCACCTTTTTATTTTTACACATTTCTCCCATTTATGCAGTGTCCGATATAGCTACTCTGCATACTGTTGCATGGCGTACAATCTGCTTTGTAATCTTCAGTTTGATTTCAAGAACCAGTTTAACATTTAACTGATTATAATAGTTCATTGCCTATTCTGTTCTGTTGTTCTGCCTTTTACTCAGTATAACGTAACTTGAGAAATAATCACTTTGGAGTATAATCTGATCATAAACATTTCATAGAATAATTTGAAATCTGACAGGGCCACTATCTTTCCTCCTTTATAATTCCCCTTTATATTATTTTGCGGTTAATATAAGCTCTTGGGATCCTTATCCCAACCCACACTCACACTGATGAGTCAGGGCCCCAAAACCAAGACTGGTTAAATCTTCCCTCAAGATTTTTGGGTTTACTTTAAGGAATTATGCTAATTCTCCCTCTATTTTGTTAGCTTGAGCCCTTTCCCCTATTCTGCTGTATTCTCCCTAATATAATCTTCAAATGCCAATTAATATCTCCTCAATATCATTATTTGATGGAGTGATTTGTTTTCCAAAATTATTTCACTAATTATCATCAATATGCTTTACAAAGGAATGCTTACTGAGAAGATATAGTACAACTAGTAGTTATAACACATCCTTGTGGACCATTAGGATATTCTCCCTTATATCACCACAGTCCCTGGGACAGTGGGCTCAAACTTAAAGCAGTTGCTACAAAGCATTGACTCTCCCAAGTCCACTTTCAAATGCAACAGTCATGAATCATCATGTCTCTTTTGCTTGTAGGAGCTGCCATCTTGACTGTGAAATTAATGTCTTGCTGTAATGGGTTCTGGTCTCTTCCTAGTGCTCTTCTGGTGGTCTGAAATTGGCTGCCCACAGACTCAAGTATAGACTACAGTACCTAAACCTCTGACATCTTGCTCTTCTGGCCTTTTGAAACTCACATGGTCTCAGCTCTCTCTAACACTCCTTCACCAAAGAACAAGTCAGAATAAACACAACAAAGGCAAAAGTAGTCATAAATCCCTGTGCCCATGGATTCATGCCAATCTGGGTGAAGAATGAGGCCATTTTCATTGTGTTTAGAATGTTAAGGACTTTCCTAACTGGAGACCTAGAGAGATTGTGATGGAACTTATAACTTTTCATCTAAAACAAACTTCCTAAAGCTAAAAAGGAGAGAACCACATGGACCTTTGGGTATAACAAATTATGCCATATGTTTAAAATGAGCTAATTATTATAATGGATGTTATATTGCGATGGTGAGTGGAGCTTCAGGAGAGTAAATTGACACACTTTTTGGTAGCAAGAATAGTAATCTTTTGATTATGGTTCCAGAACTGTTAAGTGAGGATGTGGGTTGGGGTATATAGATATGGTAGTATGGTGGTTCTTGAGGAGGTAACAATGTGAAACATATCTGGAGCTGGTTTGGCCTGATACAGTAGAAAAAGTGAGGCACATGTTATTATATGTTAAATGGAAATTTCATTCAGAAACATTGTATCTAGTATAGTTTATTATAATCATTTTTTCTTGAATGATGAGTTCAGTTTTCTTTGAAACCTTTTATAACCACGTCTGTTGCATGCTAAAAGTTCAACAATTTTTTTCTCCTTAAAACTTTTGAGAAAAGGCTGAATGGGCTGTGTTCCTACCCCTAAACCCAAACTGTAGCAATTATAAGATAATAGAAACTTCTTCTCAGTCATATTCAAAATATTTGTTCGTATGTGTACTGTGGATTCTTCCCACCAGGAGACAATAGTTGCATGCCAAAGTCATGAAATATATTTTGCCCTTAGGCTAACTTTAAGAAAATGCTCGTTGTAGGCCTTGCGCATCCAATTAATAGTAACATGTTTCTAAAACTGCAGAGGTAGTTGAATGTTTGCCAAGGCTGAGTTGTCAAAAAGATCAGTCATGAATTCATAGACTGTTCACAATCTCAGCTATGTATCTCTTGGTCCATTAACACTGCTAACCCTTGAAGGTTTGTTGTGAAGCAAGACTTTGATGAGAAATAATGTAAGAAGTTAATATTTTCTCTACTTGGACAATAATAATTCAGTCTCAGATTGCATTGTGAGCAAAGCTTTGTCCCATGGCAGAGGCTGGTCCTTCTATTAACATGTCAAGGGCAGGCATAAGATTAGGCACACTAGAGACATGAGGAAGCATGCTACTCATCTGGAATCATCTGGAGGAGGTGCTGGCTGCTTTCTCATTGTCTATACTCACTATCCCTCTTAGGCTAACTAAACCATATCATTCAATACATCTTAAATACATATGAAAACTGGGTGTTGGGCTTTGTTTTCACCTTTAAGTGGTACAATGGGTAGAGAACAAGCTTTTGTCTGTTTTTGTTTTGTTCATAATAGGTTTATGTAGTGTGTGTCAAGTACCATGCAAAGCACATCATTTGGTCCTTAGAAACAATCTTGTGAGTTAGGTTCTGTTACTGTATCCATTTTTATAGATGAGGAAACTGAGGCAGACAAAGGTTAAATAACTTGCCCAAGGATGTTTAGCTAAGACATGTCTGAGGCTGGATTTGAATTCAGATCTTCCTGTCCCCAGGCCCAGTACTCCATCTACTGCACCAACCAACCACCAATACTATAAATATATAGCAGTAGTATTTACTACAAAGCTTTCTGTTTAGAGAGCATTTGCTGCTAAATATTTGAAGATAAGCAAGAAAAACTAATCATCTACCCAATGTTTGGAAATTGGACCTTGCAACCAAGGACAGCTTGTCAGGATAGCCAACAAAACAAAATCACCCCCCAAATAGAGGAGCAATGGTAAGCACTCCAGTTGTTATTAGTCTTCTGAGAGTTTGGAATTTGGAAAACACCAACTTTTGAGAAAGGAAGAATGACAGATATGCTAAGCTGCATGTAATAGTTTCACAGTTTCATATGCAATCCTCATTTTTTGTCTTATTTGTCACTGGAAATTATAATGTTTGCTGATGATTTTCTGGCTTTTCAAAAATAAGTTTTTTTCTTAAAAGGATAAGTCTAAAGAATGTTTCCCCCTACTTGAAATCCTCCAGTGAGGGGAAAACCACTACCTCTCAAGGAAAATCATTCCTTTTTTGGACAGTTCTGATTGTTAAATGTCAAGCTAAAATTTGTCTCTCAAATTTCTACTTATTGATTCTCATTGGGGCCAAGCAGAAGAAGACTTCCTCATGAAATCTCTTTAACTTACTTGAAGAAAACTATAATTCCCTTCTAAATCATATTTCTTCTAGTGTGTACATCCTTACTTAACCTCATCATCTTATGGAATGATTTTCCTTCTTACCAGCCTGGCCAGTGTTCTTTGGACATTTTTCAACTTGTCAGTATCCTTCCTAATATGTCGTATCCATAATTGAACACAACATTCC
>CM053583.1:50444239-50477515 GCA_028627135.1 Pseudochirops cupreus | reverse complement strand
AAGGACTCCTGCTGAGGACTGCCTGGGGCAGGAACTGCCAGGGGCCGGAGCTGCTGGGACCAAGCTGCCTGGACGCTGAGCAGTTGCGTGCGGGAGGAGAGGAGGATCTTTGCCTGAGGTAGCCTGTCCTGTTTGAAGGCTTGAGGATGTGGGTGTTTACTACTTTGACCACATGTGCCAACTTCATCACTACTGGGTTGGCTTTGACTTTCTGGTTTTGGGACTCAGTTTTCTGGTATTTAAATGAATGCACTATATGTATTTCTTATGTAGAGAGCCTGTTCCATTTTGTGATTAATAACTATATCAGCATATTTATAGTTACTGTAGGCATTGTGAATACTGCATTGCTGATACACCTCATGAAGCTCACAGTCTAGTAGAGAGATGTGACATGCATAAAGAATGGTGATACAGAATCATAAAAAATAAGAGGACTGATAATAAAACATGCTATCCATGATAGAAAGGTGATGGATGGATTCAGGATACAGAATGAGAGGGAGAGAGATGGGGGCAGGGAGGGAGGAAGAGAGAGAAAGAGAGAGAGAGAAGGGAAGGAGGAAGAGAGAGAGAGAGAAGAGAGAGAGAGAGAGAGAGAGAGAGAAAAGGGAGGGAGGGAGAGAGAAAGAGAGAGAGAGGAAGGAGGGAGAAAGACAGACAGACAGACAGATAGTTTGTATCCAACCACTGAAGAAATTTGTTTTGCTTGACTATGCATATTTGTTGGAAGGAATTTGTTCTTTTCTTTCTCTTCTTCGATGGAGTGAGGGGTTTGGAGAAGAGAAAATAGATTTCTGCAATTTTCTCAAACAGAGTTGGGAGGGGCTCAGATGTGGAATGTCGCAGGCACTCTCAGATGAAGCCATTGTTTTATTAGTTTTATTAATTCATTTTACTGTGTTATAAGAGACATCTGTAGAGACCAGGGGAAATCTGTACATGTTTGTAATATAAAAACAAAGTACTTTGAAATCTCCAGGAGAAAGTAACCACTATCAACTAGAGATATCAGGGAATATTTCATGGAGAAGTAGCCTTAGAGTTGGACTTAAAAGGACAGGTAGGAATTCTGTAGCCAAAGAAACAGAGGAAGAATATTTCAGGCACAGGGAAGAGAGTAAACAATGATGGGGTTGGAGGACAGGGAAAGGCACTGTACAGTAATCCAGTTTGACCAGACCATAGAGTAAGTGGAAGGTAAGCTCTGCCTTAGTCAAATCACATTTAGAGTATTGTGTTGTTTAGGCAAGCACAGTTTAAGAAGGATACTTAATAATCCATCTACACTAATCTGGGAGATCTCAAAGCTTCTTCCACAGCTTTGAAAACCTGCTTCCTGATCTTCCATTGGTGCCCATCATGTTGTTAGGTCTCACCCTCCCCAACAGTAGATCAGGAACCCGACATTCTGTTGAAATTTTGTCACTTATGAAACAGGTAGTATAGTGTCAAGCAAGCAGGACTTGGAGTAAAAAAGACATGAGTTCAAATCCAGACTTAGGCACTTACTAGCTGAATGACCCTGGGCAAGTAGGCCTCCATTTTTTCATTTGTAAGATGGAGATGATAATAGCATCTACCTCCCAGGGTTGATGCAAGGATAAAATGAGATAACTTTTGTAACGCACTTCACAAAATTTAAAGTGCTATATAAATGCTAGCTATTATAATTACCATTATTAGTATGATGGTAGATTTATTTTACTCTAATAAGGACTAAGGATAGAGTGCTGACCTTGGAATTAGGAAGATATGAATTTAAATCTCACCTTTGATACTTAATAGCTGTGTGACCCTGGATGTATCATTTCACCTTTCTGAGTCTCAGGTTCCCCATCTGTAAAATGGGGCTAATAATACCTGCTGTACCTACCTCATAAGTTTATTAAGAAGCTCAAATGAGAGAATATATATGAAATGCTTTGCAAACCCTAAGTGCTAGATAAATGTTAATTGTAACTACTATTATTGGTGTTGTTATTACATCTAAAAGGTATTTTTGGAAAGAAAACAAGGCAAAATAATTACCCTGAATAACTCACTTTGGACACACAAGCACATTTAATTACATTGTCAGGCTTAATGAACATGTCATTGGATATTTTAACAGCCCCTAATAAAGATAGCAGCCCTTCTTTAAAGAAACCAACCATTCTCCCAAGAAAATATGGTCAAAACAATCTAACAAGCTGAGTATATAATTATGTTTATATTCAAAAGCATAGTGAGGATGATGATGATGATAGATTTGGGAATTTTCTCTATCTGTCCAACTTATCCCTTAGTATTAAGACTGCATTGCATCTGCATCTGAATTCAAACTTGATAAAAGCTCAGAGGGCTTTGGGCATTAGAGTTGGCTGATGGTGCTAAAACCCATTCTGAGAAAGACAAGATTATACATTTAAGCATAATTTGGGGCTTAGGTTTCTAGAGGATGAGAAATAGTGCCAGGCAGTTGTTCCAAGCCCCGCCATGTTAATTTTTAGAGCAAGGTCTTGGCAATGGGATGGTGGAACAAAAGAAAAAGAAAAACTCATCCTTGCTATGGGAGATCAAGGTAGTTCAGCTAACTGGCCTCAACTCTACCAGGGTCTGGCTGATGAGAGGAAATTGGGGACAGAGGCTTTGTTCTTTAGAGAAGGGGAGGAGATAAGATCATGCTGTTCCTCTGCTCTCCCTCCTTTCAGATCACTGCCATTTCCTCCTTGACCCTAATCTCATTTATCCTGAAACAGGGTTCTACTTAGTGATACTCCTGGATGCACAATGTACTGATGGTAGGGGTTCCCAAAGTGCTAGCTGAGGCATTTGGCCATGGCAGTTGGGAGAGGCTGAGGCTGCTTAGTTCCTTTCTAGGGAAGGAGCAGAAGCAGTGGACCAGTCACATAGAGCCAGAGGCTAACTACCAAAGCATTAAAAGCTAAGGGGCAATAGATGGGAAGTCAGGAGTCAATATTAGGATCAACAAAATTTGAGTAGAAGTCGGAGTCAGGTAGAAGGGCCAGATAGCTAAGAGAATGTGGCAGGCTTGGAGTTCAGCAGAGTCCGAGAAAATTTCCTTAGTTTTCTCATGGCTTCTGGGGGTTTTTATGCTCAGGTAAATGAGGCCAGCCCCACCTGCCTACCTCCCTCAAATCTGCTGTACCAGAAGCATCATTATGTTTGGGGCAAACAAATGCCTTGAAATGGCAGTGCACATAGAATCTCTCTTAGGGAACTGTGCCAACACAGAGAAGAAGTTTGGGGTTGACATGAGAGTCAGGGACTTCTGTCTCACAAGATCTTAGATTTAGCACTAGACAGGATCTAAGAAGTCATCAGATCTAAACTCCTCGTTATACAAATGAGGCATCTCAAACTCACAGAAGGTAAGTGACTCACCCAAGGTCAAGTTTTGGGTAATAAGAAGCAGATCGGGGATTTGAACCCAGATCCTCTGACTATAAATCCAGTGTTTTCTTCACTATAGCATATCATCGCCTGCAAACAGAATGGGGGTGACCTCTGACTCTCATCCTTCCTTTATAACAAAGCACAAAACCACGCTTCCCCCCAACATCAGCTCAGCATACCCCCTCAGCCCCCCAGTGTTGACACTCCAAATCTGAACATAACAGCTGCTAAGGAAGGAAGCTGATGTCAGCAGTAGGTCTGTGGGTGTGTACATCACCTGCACTCCCACGAGACACCCGGTTGTAGGCACTCTGAGTGACGTTCAATGACAGGCACTCTGCAGGCGGCTGTTGTGTTCCCTACACTTGATGTCACTGTCACCTGCACTGGCAGGCAGCTGTTCTCACCCGTACCCCAAATCCTTCTTTCAGGTATTTTATAGAATTTCAGAAGTCATGCAATTTAACTCATGCCTAAACAGCAAGCTCCTCTATGCATTTCCCCTTGAGAAGCTGTCACCTAGCCTCTACCCAAAGATCTCTAGTGATAGGAAATTCACTACCCCTAGAGGCTGCCAGTTCCACTTTTGGACGGCTCTAATTGTTAAGAAGTTTTCTTTAAGTTGAGCTGGAAATCTGCTTTTCTGAAACTTCTGCCCACTGCTCCATCTGCTCCAAGCAGGAATCCCTCTTCCATGTGACTATCTTTCCCATTCTTGCAAACTGCTTTCAGACTTTACCCTGTCTTCTCCAGGTTAAACAACTCCATTTCCTTCTGCTGATCTTCTTAAGGCATCATCTCTAGTCCTCTCGCCACCCTGGTAACCCTTCTCTGGTCTATCAACATCCTTCTGGGTTCAAATCCTGGGTCTGCTTCTTACTGTCCAAAACTTGACCTTGGGCAAGTCATTTGACCTCTATTAGTTTGGGATTCTTCATCTGTAAAGATGTGACACTTAGAAATGAACACAATCCTCCACATGTGGTATGACCAGAGTGGAGTACAGGGGGATGACCATTTCCTTTTTTCTGGACACTGTGCTATCATTTTTGCATCTTAAGATCACATCAGCTTTTTTTTGGTGTATTTTGTCACAGATTCACATTGAGGTGGCAGTCCTCTAAAACCCCTGATCTCTTTTTCACACAAACTTGTCTCACCAGCCTACCCACCCCATTTTATACTTATAAAGGCTGATTTTGAAAAACTTGTGTGTAACTTTTACAATCTGTAAAACTTGTGTATAATTTTATTTTTATTCCTATTAAGTTTGGTCTTGTTAAATTTAGCTCATTGTATAGCATTAAGAGCATTTTGAACCTGGTCCTTTGACATTTTAGCTAATTCTTCCAGCTTTGTGTCATCTGCAGATCTGGTAATGGTACCAATTTATATCTTTATCCAGGTCATTGATAAAAGTGTAGAACAGCATAAGGTCAAGGACAGATCCCTTGGAAACTCCAGTAGGGATCTTCCTCTGGGTTGAAATAAATTCATTAATGATTACTCTTTGGGTCCAATAAGCCAACCAGTGTTGAATCCCCTGAATTCTGTTATGATCTGTCCTACCTTTTCCCATCTTTTCTTTATGCATATCAACAGAGATTTTGTAAACTCCTTTGCTGAAATCTAGGTATTCTATATGTACAGTGTTCCTTGATCCAAGGCATGGGAGTAACCCAGTCAACTCTGAAATCAACATTCTTCTACACTTCTAATTGCATAGTGATAAAACTAAGCAAACATATAATTTTACAGAATTCTTACAGGTTTCTGCCTGTTTTTGATGTTTTCAAAGACCTTCTCCAACATAAAGGCAATAAAAAAAAGCTTCCTTCTTTGAGGAAAGAACTGGTCCCTAGAGAGCTTCCAAAAGGCATTAGGGACCTGGGATTGACCAGAAGTCAATCCTCTAATTCTGGTGTGAGAAACCAAACTGACCAAACTGCTTTTATGATTCTCCTTAGCACAGAGGGCGATCCAATTGTAATGTGTTTTTTTCCATACAAAGAATACCTAAGTATCTTCAGAGATTCCTTTCACACATTTACCACAGGGCACTTGAAATTTCCCCAAAGGATCTCTGACAATGCAGTAGGGTAATCCAAAGACAGTCTTTAACTCACTCATCACTAGTACAAGGGGTTAATTTAAAATAAAAACAAACTCAGAAAAACTTTAAGGAGATGCAGGACTCTCAAAATGGGATTGAATGTTTGGGGTTCAACATCTAAGATTTCTAGGCCAGCAGGAAAACCTTATCCTATGGACCTGAAATCCATAAGGATCTCAGATGAGCTGTCTGAACCCATCTCACAATAATGAAAGCAGTCCAAGGCTGCTTACAAGTAAAAATTTTAAGAACCAAACTGAACATCTAAACTATTATAGTGTACTCTAGGCAAATTGCTAAACACCAATATTTTGGGATATAAAAATTCATATGGCTCATAACTTCAGTATGCCTCAGGGTATAGTAACAGAACAGACATGAGTATTTAAGCATTCAAATAAGTAAAGGTTATCACTAAGAAACTGGTCTGATTTGTAAGGAAAACATGTTGAAAAATGGATTTTCCCAGTATAGTCCAAAACAAAAGAAAAGAAATACTATTTTTTTTTCTCTAGTGGATCTAGGGCAGTGGTTCTCAACCTTCTTAATGTCATGACCCTTTAATAGTCATATGTGGGTGTGTCTGCATGTAGGCAGATCCTCCTGGAGACTGATAGAGGAGGTTCCCAAGACCATTGGAAATATGTGTTTTCCAACGGTCTTAGGTGACCCCTGTGACCCCTGTGAAAGGGTCATTCAATCCCAAAGGGGTCACGACCTACAGGCTGAGAACCACTGATCTAGGGTATCCAAGAATGAGAGTCCTGAATGAAGAATCTCTCTAGTACATCCCTGAAAATTTGAAGGACTCAAAATTTATCCTGGACAAAACCCATACAGTATAACACCCCCTATAGGGCTAATACTCCAATTCTCACTGGCACTGGTAGGTCAGGTCCTTAGAAGGAAACTAAGTACTTCTCCCCTCAGGATTCTTGGGATAATGCTAAGTAAGGGCCTGGAATTTCTAGAGTTTTAGCAGTTCCTCTTTAGTGTTTCCCATTGACTAGCAGCCAGTTAATTAGCTTTTAGAATGAGTATTTTCAAAGTAGGTATAGCAAGGACAGTTGTTACAGAAACATCTCACCATTCTAGGGGCTCATTCTCTGCTTGAATATACAAACATGCCAGGGAGAGGAGGCTTAAGTTTAGAGCGTTCATAGGGTCAAAGGGTAAGCTCATAGCTCTTGGTTACTGGACATCCTTTGTTCCACTTTGAGTAGTCCTCATGAAGTTTCCCTTAGGTGTAGTTCATTGCTGAGCTATGAGATCAATGTGCTTGCAGAGTCCTTAAGCTGCCATTTCTTTGTTGTTGTGTTAGTGACACTGCTATCACTGCTAATGGGGTACTACATATCTTCTGATCTTCTGAAATTCCTAACTCTCCACTTAGACGATGATGGGTTGTAGGGGGAGAGAAAGAAACTCAACTTTCCTTTCCTCCAATAACAAGGTTGGTTCCTTCCAACCAACAGCAAATCCTTTTCTAGGCAAGTTCTGGATTTAACCACCATTCTGCATGTTGTTGGAAAGAATGATTACAAACTGGCTTGCCATGTTATACATAGGCCTAGAAGTGTTTCTGATGCATTTAGCTAATCACAAGATATCATCTGTCATTACTCAGTGATTAAAGCTTCACTCCATTCAAATTGATTTAGATTTAGTTTGTGCCTTTCATTGACTGATTGATTCAATGGAAAAGTCTGAGCCTTTCGTGTTTATGTTAATTAGGGTGGGGGTAGAAACCTTCATCTTTTTACTATGACACCATCATGAGCAGCCTACAGTTTGAAGACTTCACTGTCTTCCATTTTTGAAAATCAGGAAAATATTTGCCCACTTCCAATCCCATGGCACTTTTCCTATTTTCTAAGATTTTTCAAAGGTCAACAATAATGGTTCAACAATCACATCAGAGAATTCCTTTAATACCCTGGATGTAAGTTGTCCAGTCTCAAGTAGTCCAGTCTCATTTAGGGCAACCAGGTACCTTCTTGCCATATCTTCATTTGCCTTGGGTTCTAATAATCTCAAATCATTTTTTTTCTGTCCTTTCTAAGTTTGGGTAGAGAAAACAGAAAAGAGAAAGGAAGAAAATAGTTCTACTTTCTTGAACTTTTCTATGAAGACTCATCTATCTTAAGTCACCCATTACTTCTTTGATCATATTCTTGCTTATAACATAGCTAAAAGAATAAACACCTGAACAAAACAATATTTTGGTTGTCCTTAGCAAACACTGATCACTTCTGATCATCCTGAGGTTTAGTGCTCCTGACACTAACATCACAGACATCTGCCACTCTTTTGTATTCATTCTTAGCTACCTGCCCTTGCTTCCACCATCTTGACAAGTCTCTTAAAAATGTATCAGTGAATAATGCCCCATGCATCTGATATGGATGATTCCCCCCTCCCCCCTACTTTTTTTTTTTTACTGAATCAGAATTCTTCAGGTTTGTGTCAGATAGACAGATATCCAGGCATTGAACTAAGTGCTGGGAATACAAAATCAAACAAAAAGGGAAGAAACTTACAGCCTCATGGGAAAAGACACATAAGAGGAAGCTGAAAAGCAGGGGAAGGAGAAGCAGAGGGATGGTGGAAAAATATGGAGAATTAGGGGCAGAGCCAGGAGAGAAGAGAGCATGGCTGGCCTGGGCATTTCCTCAAATGGAGGTCCTATGCAGGAACTCAGCAACGAGAAGAAGGGGCCAGCTGCAGGGGCAAAGGCCTCTTCAGCATAAGAAGGCTGCTGGGTGGAGGTAGAAAAGTCCAGAGAGTCAGAGTAGAACTGGAGAGAAGTGAGCTACTGAAGTGAATGTCACCAGAATTTTATTTCTGAAAACATCTTGTTGATGTTGTTCTTCATTTTCAAAGAGGATCGACGAGAGAGGCCAACATCTTGACTTTTGAGTAAATTGGATTTAAGTGAGGCAAAGCTGCACAAAGTCACCGGCCTCATGCTCTCTTCCGGAGTCATCCAAGTCCAGTGGCAGGACAAAAGTCAGATTGACTGGTGATGGCCCAGGATTCAGTGCATGACCTTGTCATATTTGATATCCAACCAAGTTTCAGCCACCTTCATGGTCTTTAAAACAATCTGCTCTCATCTACCCATTCTTGGAGGTGAAGTCTTTACATGCTTGGGTAGACATCCTCTTAACTCAATGACTGGTTTGAAGACTGTCAGTTACCCTCAACCTGCTTTAGTCTGTCTACTGAGTCAGGTTTTTTTTTTTTTTTTACCAGTGTATGTCTACAGTTTCCTGGAGTCATAAGAGAGATTTGGGTGACAGCTGGACACCAAAAGTTGATTAGCAGCCCTGAAAAGGGCTTGGGAAGCCCTCACATCAGAGATGCTACTCCTCCCTGAACACCCCATACACCTCTACTATTAATTAATCTGAGAGACATGGCAGTGCCAATAGAGACTAGAAACATTCATTTCTTCTGCTTAGGGGGATATGAGGAAGGAAGGAGGGAGAGTAGAAAGGAAGGAAGGAAGGGAGGAAAGAAGGAAAAGAGGAAGAAAACAAACATTAATCAAGCACCTGTGGTAAGTGCTTTACAAAATATTATCTGATTTCATTCAAACGTTGACCCTGGAACATAGGTATTATTATTCTTCCTATTTTACAGCCTTTTTAGGATTATAAATCACTTATCTTACTTGGCTTCCCTGCACCTCACTGCATTTCCCAACTCCATTCTACAGGCCACAATTTTTGTTTGTTTGACCAGAATTCCTAACAAGAGATTATGGGCATATAGAGAATTATCATTAAACCACACCCAGCTTTCCTCTCCTTATCTATTACAAATTATAAGATGGATTGGTCACTTTCTCCCAAGTTTCTAATCTTTTCCACCTCCTAAGCATTTTTTCATTTGTAAGGGTGGGGTTAAACCACCCCACCCCACCCTACCCCATTTTAGTCTTGATATTTCAAGTAGGTGAGAACATTTTTCAATCAATCAATCAATTATAGGTGTTAGGTTAAGTGTGAGAAGTGTTTGAAAGTCATTAGGCGAAGGGTAACTGAGACCAGAAAGGAAGTCTGTTCTGAGTGCCTGAATGATTTATTTCATCACACCTTTGAGTACAGTATGAAAACATCAAGTTGTTGAAATCGGGCAGTTTCAGAAATTGGAAAGAACATAGTATTCTAGCTAAACCCCTGGAGAAGGAACTGTGGAAACAGGCGGTGGGGAAGAAGAGAAGCCTTGGATTTGGCCTTGGATCTCCCCCCACCCCTTCTCTTTGTCTGGACCAGTGGTTCTCAACCTTCCTAATGCGTGACTCTTTAATACTTGTATGTGGGTGTATCTGCATGTGGGCAGACCACTTGGAGATGGATAGAGGAGTGGTGTCTTCGTTCCCAAGACCATCAGAAATATGTGTTTTTCAATGGTCTTAGGAGACCCTTGTGAAAAGGTCCTTCAACCCCAAAGGGGTCGCGACCCACAGGTTGAGAACCACTGGTCTGGACCCTTCAAGTTTAGAAGGGTCCAGAGGATGTTGGACTTCCCATCAACATGCTGGCAGTGTCTCCAGATCAGCTGATGGCAGTGTCTGTATTTGGGGTCAGGGGCAGGCTGGACATAGGCTCATGGCTCCGTCAGGAGCCCAGGGGGAAAAAATTATAATATGTCTCAGGAGAATTTCTTGGGCATCCCAAGAATGGAAGAAAAGGATTTCCTATAACTTGGACCTTTTGAGTTATTCCTTTTGTTACCTGTGGTTTCTATGTTTGAGCCCACTTTCCCTTGCATTTTATATACCTTGTGGGAATGTGCCAAACTTTTAGAGAGAATGGTTTGTACTACCTATTCTTCTTATATCTCCTTAGTAAGATCTCTTTCTGAAAGCTATTAGGACTAGCTGACTAATTGATTCCCAGATGCTAATCCTAGAGGCAAATACACTGGGTGTGTGTGTGTGTGTGAACAAATGGTATTAGGACATTACTCCCAACTCCTCATGAAAACCTGAAACTCTGAGGAGCCTTTCTCTGGGACCTGAAACTCATCTATAAGAGTAGAAGTTGGGATCAGGATTCTCACAGTTTATAAGGACTACATACTTTTGTTCAGAATCAAGTCCAGGACAGAAATGCCTCACATAACTCCCTCTACCTTTTGAAGAATAAAATGCCTAAAAGTTATAAAAGTTGCGTGTAGCTTTTGACCCAGAAATTCTAACACAGAATATTTCTGCTTAGGATTTTGCTGACCAGAAGAAAAGTTATCTATATCAAAATATACATAATATCACTATTTGTAATAGCAAAAACCTGGAAACAAACTATGTGCCCATTGTTTGGCAAAAAGATGACAAAGTATGACATGTGATGCATTGGAAATATTATATTATTATGCAATAATGAATATGAAGAATTCAAAGAAATTTGGGAAGATTCCTATGAAGTGATATAGAGGAAGTAGATTCAAAAGAAGTGTATGAACACTGACCACACCTACATTAAATGAAATTGACATTAAAATACAACAAATCTCCGGTAAAACACAAGAGAGATTATCACAACTAAAGCCTTTGTTTCTTTTAGGGGACAGAGACTGGACTTTTGAATTTCAATAATATAGAGAATTTCCAGATTGGGAAACTCCCTCTCTGCAGGCTGACATTTTCTCTCCAACTTCTAGATTCGGAGCACTGACTATGTGCCTAAGGTCACATAGTCAGCAAATGTCAGAGGCAGGACTTGAACCCAGGTCTTTCTAGCATTGAGGTTAGCTCTCTAGCCACTATGCCAAACTACCTTTTTTTTTTGAGGGCAATTGGGATTAAGTGACTTGCCCAAGGTCACAGAGCTAGTAAATGTTAAGTGTGTGAGGCCGCATTTGAACTCAGATCTTCCTGACTCCAGAGCCAGTGCTCTATTCACTGTACCACCCAGACGCCCCCAAACTACCTTTTTTAAAATAATTGGCAAATTACAAAAGTGTATGGTTCTGTGTACAATTAATCATAATCACTCTTTTTGTTGTTTTCACTGTTTTTTGAGACTAGCCTTTTTTATTTGTGTGTTTGTATCTGAATAAACAGATTAAAGAATTAAATAGTCACTAAAATTGGTGAAGAATTTATCAGTTTCCCTGCTTTTGGCAGAGACAGAGATTCAGTACTCCAAATAACTGAAGTCCTTCATCGCTGGCCAGCTACGCAGTGTAGTAGATAGAGGTCAGGACTCAGAGTTAGGAAGACCTGAGTTTGAACTGTGCATTAGACATTTCCTTAGCTGTGTGACACTGAGAAAATCCCTTAACCTCTCTGTGGTTCAAGTTTCCTAATCTGTAAAATTAGGATAATAACAGCACCTATGTCTCAAGGTTATTGTGAGGATCAAATAAGTTAACATATATAAAGTGCTTTGTAAGTCTTATAGAGTACTATATAAATGCCAGCTATTATTATTATTATTATTATTATTATTTATTACTATATCACGCTTCTCTGCCTGGTTTATGTTGTTTCTTGAGTTCAACATTTGCTTCCATACCTAACTGACTAGGTGGTAGAGAGCAGTGTTAAACTCAATTAGAAACAGGGCCACTAAACCATACACAAGGATCCTTGTGGGTGCAAATTGACTTAGAAAACCACATATTAACATTATCTATGTTCTATTGTATTTTATTTATTTTGTTAACTATTTCAGACTTTTACTTTTTAATCTAGTACAGGCCACACTAGGGAGTAATGGTGTTCACACGCTGCCTTCGGGCCACACATCTGACATCTCTGTTCTAGAGCACACTGCCATCAGAATATCTCTTCTGTTTCTCCTTCAAAAATCGCACCATATTTTCTCCTACCAGTTCATAGACTTCCTCATGGTAGGATTTTTTTTAATATGTAGTGCTAGTTCACTGTCCTTTTAATCTAATTAGTACCTTTTGAAGAAGGTATACCTTCCAGGGAGGAGCTATATCCTGTAAGTCTCAGTCATATCCATAAAGACAAGTTTACCTTCTTGCCCTGAGAGCTTGTTCACCTTTTAAATTTATTACTCACAGACTGTCTATTTATAGATTGATATCCAAGGCCGAAAGTTTTATTATTGTTCCTCTTATTGATACCATCTCCTGTGAATTACTGATCTTTTTCACTGATATGCTATGTTATACCTATGACCCTTTATGGTTTCTGGCTTGGTGGATTTATGTCACTAGTTTTCAGTCTTCCCTCTTCATTTTCAGTTTAATATCCTCTTGATTAGATACGTAAATCTCTGGCCAAATATGTCTATTTTACAATATCTTTTTTGATACACTTTATTTTGATGCAATAACTATCCCAACAATCACCCAAATATGAACCCTTCCCAAGTACATTCTCTAAAACAGTTTATCAAAACCCAGAGTCTAATAGAATGACTGCCATGGACAATATATGCCATTTTCTAGTTTTATATTTTGCTATTTGTTAACAGAAAGGAAGAACAGACCAAGCAAATATATTTTACCAGCGTGTTAGATATACTCTACTCTTGGCCAAAACCCTTTAATTTTTGTATCTCAAGCTGTGGTCCTGAAAATCCAGATACTGTTTTGAGACACCCATCTTCTTGTTGCTCACTTCCTATAATGGAAGAGGGCTCAGGGCCCAGGGATTAGGTCATAGCATCTGGGGCCTCTGTGTCCTTATCTCTGGAGATAGTCATCCCTTTCCTGCCTCCCACATAGGGCTGGTGTGATGATGAAATAAGAGGATGAATGGCAAAGAATGGTATAAATAGTAAGGAACCAGAAAAAATGACTCACTTGGCACTTGTCTTGTTTTATTAGTTAACTCTTGAAGTGTATGAATCTGTCTCCAGTCGGGGATAGGAAACTGGAGGACAGGTACTGACGTTGTTTCATATTTCTCTTGCAACAGTGCAGTATCTATCTCTATGCTAGGCATACAGTAGGTACCCACTAAACACTCATTGATTAGTTGATTCCTTGACCATACTGCAGCGTCAAGGAATCAATTCTCACCTAAGGGAAGGAACGGGCTTATTTTCCTCTTTGTATCTTCACTGTCTAACACAGTACTTTACTTATAACTGAGTATGGGAAGGAAGGTGATTTTGTCCATGTGGGTGATTACAGGTGTGGGAAAGATGTGGAAACTCCCTTCATCATTCAAATTGCAAAATAACTTAGTGGACACGCCCTAAGGAGTTCCTTGAGGTATCTGAAGGGTAAATAATCCCCTCCTCCCCAGGGTCACACAGCTCATAAATGCCAGAATTGAACCTCCAGGTTTTTCTTGAACCCATGAGCCAGCATTCTAGCTACTGAGCCACACTGCCTCTAGAATATGCCTCTTCTATGTACTTGCACACAGCAGGTGCTTCATAAATGTTTGTCGAATGGAGTTCAATTGCTCTGGTTCCTTTAACATGAATTCAGTGGGAGCAGCAGCAGAGGCAGCAACAGGGCCTGCAGCAGGGGCTGTGGCTCAGCACTTTTGTGGTACTTCATTCATCATTCATTCATTTATTTTTAACATCCAGATTTTAAAATCTTGAGTTCTAAATTCTCTCCTTCACACCAACTATTTCCCTATACACTGAAGGCAAGCAATAGAATATCAACTACACACATGAAATTGTGTAAAACATATCTCCATATTAGCCACGTTGTCGGGAAATAAAGCAAGAAAACTAAAGAAAGTGAAAAAATATACATCAATCTGCACTTAGAGTCCATCAATTATCTCTCAGGAGGTGGATTTTCATCTTGGGTCCTTTGGAATTATCTTGGACCATTGTTTTGATCAGAGTAGCTAAGTCACAATTTATCATTATTACAATATTGCTCTTACTGTGTGCAAATTCTCCTGGTTCTTCTCACTTCACTTTGAACAGTTCATTTAAGTCTTTCCAGGTTTTTCTGAAACCATCTTGTTCATCATTTCTTATAGCACAATAGTATTATATAATAATCATATACTACAACTTGTCCAACTATTTCCCAATTGATGAGCATTCCCTCACTTCTCTATTACTTGCCACCTACGAAAAGAATTGTTATAAATATTTTTGTACATATAGGTCCTTTTCCCTTTTCTTTGATTTCTTTGGGATACAAACCTAGTAGTGGTATTTCCAGGTCAAAGAATAGGCACAGTTTTATAGCTCTTTGGTCATAGTTCCAAATTCTTCTCCAGAATGTTTGTATCAGTTCACAACTCTACCAGCAGAACATTAATATACCTTTTTCCCCCCACATCTCCTCCAGCCTTTATCTTTTTGCTTCTCTGTTATGTGTCACTAAATCACTATTTACAATGACTTAGAGCATTTTTTTCATATGACTATAGAGGTCTTTGATTTCTTCTTTTGAAAACTGCCTGTACTTATTGTCTGACCATTTATCAGCTAGGGAGTGGCCCTTATGTTTTTATTAATTTGGCTCAGGTCCCCACATATTTGAGAAATAATGCCTTTATCAGAGAAATTTTCTGTAGAAATTTTTTCCCTGTTTCCTGTTTTCCTCCTAATTTTGGTTGCATTAGTTTTGTTTGTGCAAAAGCTTTCTAACTTCTTGTAATTAAAATTATCTATTTTACTTCCCATAACCCCCTCTATCTCTTCTTGGTTGTAAACTCTTCTATTATTCATAGATCTGCAGGTACATTTTTAACATGCTCCTCTAATTTACTTATGATATCATCCCTAATATCTAAATCATTTATCCATTTTGACCATATCTTGATATATGGTGTGAGATGTTGGTTCATAGCTTCTGACAAAATGCTTTCTAGTTTTCCCAGCAGTTTTTGCCAAATGTTGAATTCTTACCCCCGAAGCTTGGGTTTTAGGGTTTTATCAAATATTAGCTTACTATGGTTATTTACTACTGTGTATTGTGTACCTCATGTAATCCACTGATCTACCACTTTCTTTCCTAGCTAGTACCATATTATTTTGATGATTACCACTTTGTAATACTTTGAAATCTAGAACAGTTAATTTGCCTTAACTTTTTTCATTGACTCTCTTGATGTCATTGACTTTGTTTTTCGAAATGAATTTTGTTACTATATTTTCTAGTTCTAGAAAATAATTATTTTGTAGTTTGATTGGTATGGCACTGAAAAACTATATTAGTTTAGGTAGAATTGTAATTTTATTGTATTGACTTGGCCTTTCCTTGAGCAATTAATATTTCTCCAGTTTTTTAGATCTATCTTTATATGTGAGAAAATTGTTTTATATTTGTGTTCACATATTCCCTGGGTTTATCTTGTCGCGTAGAATCCCAAGTATTTTATACTGCCTACAGCTATTTTAAATGGAACTGATCTTTCTATCTCTTCCTGATCTCTAATTTAGTTATGATAAACCCTTTAGGTCTAAACCATTTTCACCTTATTTTGGCATATGGTATAAGATGCTGGTTTATGCCTAGTTTCTGCCAAACTGCTTTTTCAGTTTTCCCAGTAATTTTTGTCAAGTGAGTTCTTGTCCCCAAAGTGTGGATATTTGGATTTATCAAACACTAGATTACCATGGCCATTTACAATTGTGTATTGTGTATCTATTCTACAGAGTCACCACTCTACTTCTTAGGCAGTACCAGATCATTCTGATGATTACCACTCTGTAATAGGGCTTGAAATCTGGTATTACTAGGCTGCCTTCTTTCATGTTTTTTAAACTGATTCCCTTGATATTCTTAACCTTTTGTTCTTTCATAGGAATTTTATTATTATTTTTTCTAGCTTTCAATAATTTGTTTGTAGTTTGCCTGATATGGCATGGTTTAGCACTTTTATGATGTTGATAAGAGGTGGTTTAGAGACCCATGGTTGTTCAGGTATGTGAATCTATGAGATCTTATTCTTTATCCATTTTTACCCCTTGGTGGTCCTCACAGAGAAGGGAGGCATCCAGATATATCTTGGAGTATTTTTTGAAACTCTGTAGCTCTTCAAAATGCAAATTAAAATAAATCTGAGGTACTACCTCACACACATCAGATTGGCTAACATGACAGAAAAGGAAACTACAAAGGCTGGAGGGGATGTGGAAAAATAGGTACAATAATGCACTTTTGGTGGAGCTGTGAAGTAGTACAACCATTCTGGAGAATAATTTGATACTATAACCAAAAGGCTAAAAACTGTGCATACCCTCTTTGACCCAGCAATGCCGCTACTTGGTCTGTACTCCAAAGAGATAAAAGAAAATTTTGAGGATTCATATGTATAAAAATATTTATAGCAGTGGCAAAGAGTAGTAGTGGCAAAGGATTGGTAATTGAGGGAATGTCTACTAATTGAGGAAAGGCTATATGAGTTGTATTACATGACTGTGATGAATACTATTGTGCTCTAAGAAATGACAAGGGGGATGGTTGTAGAAAAAAGACTTGAATGAACTGATGCAAAGTGAAGTGAGCAGAACCAGGAGAACACAGTACACAGTAAGAGCTGTAATGATGATCAACTGTGAAAGACTTAGCCACTCTGATCAGGTCAATGATCTAAGACAATTCTAAAGGACTCATGAAGAAACATACTACACATCTCTAGAGAAAGGACTGATGAACTCCAAGGGCTGACTAAAGCATATATTTTTACTTTATTTTTCTTGTTTTTCTTTTGCAACACAGCTAATTATAGAAATAAGTTTTGTATGACTTCACATGTATAATGAGTTTCATATTTCTTGCTTTCCCAATTGGTGGGGGCAGGGCTGGAGGAAGAAAGAGAATTGAGAACTCAAAATTTTAAAAAATGAGTATTTAAAAAAAATTCAATTGCTCCTCAGACCTGAGATGAGGGTCTAAGGGCTAGAATAGCTGCTGCTGGGGAAGGTGTTTGGAAGCTTAGCTACTGTCTGAGGCATCTCAGTTTGGAGGAAAGTAAGTGGCCTGTGGTAGCAGGAATGGAGAGGATGAAGGGATTCAGGGTGGAGGAAACAGGAAAGGAGATTTTGGATGGGAACAAATACCACTGGGGTCCAATAGATTTCTTATTTTCAATAACACTGCCTGACTTCTTGGAAGTTCATATGTACAGCTCAGAAAATTTATGGTATATACAGCTAAATGTATTCAATGGTGCCTATGTGTGTGTATTTGCCAGTGTGCCTGAATACATATGTATATGGACGTATCTATGAATGTCCCTGGGTAAACATGTATGGAGCACACCTGGGTGAACGCATGTGTGTGTGTGTGAGCATGAGTGTGCCCAGAGATTTGTGTGTATTGGTGAGCACAGGTACATATGTATATGTATGTGGTTTCTTCAGTCCCCTGACCACAGGTTTGGATTGCTGCCCCCAGTTGGTGTCCAGTGGGTAGTACTGGAAACAAGCTATGTGCAGCAGCCACTTTACGGGCACCGTGTGTGTGGGAGCTGTGTTAGTCATCCAGAGCAGACCTGCCTAGCACGTGGCCTTCCTCTCCCATGGGGCAGGCAGGCATAGAGAACGATTACTCACGAGCTGTATTTTTACACCATCATTATATAATTGTCAGCTTCACTCCCCGTGGGGGCCTCACACTCCAACCCACCCTCACTGCACATACCTCAGGGCCTCCTCTTGCTCTCAGGGAGAAAAAGCTGAGGGGAGAGGGGCTACTTTCCTTTTCTTAGTCCCCTCCCCAGAACACATTTACATGTATACATACACTTGTATATGCACAGACACAAACAGCTGTGTTTACACAGACTCATGTTTATATATCTATGTCCATGCATGTTTACATGGAAGTGGTAGAGCTGGGGTTAAAACTCAGGTGTAGTGATCAATACCCTTTCTACTATGCTTTACTGCTCAAGTCCATAAGAATGATCCAAATAAAGATGAGGGAAAAGCTTCAGGAGTTTGTAGAAACAAAGACAGATGCAAATCTTGACATCAGTGGTCCTGGTTATTGGAGGAATTAGCAGCTCCAAAGATGAAAAAGTTGCCCTTTTGACTGAGTACAAGGTATTTTATTTCTGAGCTGACCTTCTACCCTGGTGGAAAACCTGGATATAAAATGGAGGAGGGAACTCACCAGATAGCCACTCACTGCAGCACATGTCCACGGACCCTCCTGTGGAGTCATCAGAAGTGTGATGCTCTTTCTCCTGCAGCAGGAAGGAAAGGAGAGATTGCTGCTGAAGAGCCATGAACGGAAAATGTGGAACAATAATACCTGCCATGATTCTTTGACTCAGTGTCCCTTTGTATACAATTCTTCAATGTAAAAGGAAAGTGAGGGAAGAGGGAGGGATGGGAAAAAGAGCAGCCAAACTAGAAACCAATCTGCAATCTATCCCAAAGGCTTCTCCAGATTTGTCAGGGAAGAATTCCATAACATTCAGAGCCTAAGTAGTTGTGACCCCTTCTCGAGGCAGCTAAGTACTGTGGTTCAGTTCCCAGGGAAGGCTCCCATCCTTTCCTTTGTTAAGAGGACACTACCTTATGGAAGTGAAGGTTGGATTCCAAATTATTCTCTAACAAGAAGTGGAGCAGTAGTGGTGTGTGTGTGAGTGTGTGTGTGTATGTGTGTGTGTGTGTGTGTGTGTGTGTGTGTGTAATAGAAGTACAGCTTTCCAGCCTACGAAACCACCTTGTAAAATAGATTCAGCTATAATTTTATTCAGAATCACAACATCTTCAGAGATGGAAGGGCTTTCAGAGAATATCCATACCAACATGTAGCTCAACAGAACTTACCTCTACAATAAAATGGCCAAGAGGTTTTCTGAGACCTTCTACTTAAAGACCCATCCAGGGATGGAGCCCTGACTCCTGAGCCAGTTCCATTTGTCAGTGGTTCTAATGGAGAAGCCATTTTCCCTTACATTAAGCCCAAACCTGCCTCTCTGTAGCCCATCTCTTTGCTCCTCTCTTTTCTGCGTTCAAACAGAACCAGTGTGATGGATGACAACTCTGAAGATATATGAAGACGCCACCACAGATTCAGAGTTGAAAGAGACTGAGAGGGTATCTATTTTATAGGTAACCTCCCCTATTTTATAGATGAAGAATCTGGGGGACAGAGAAATGAAGTTACTCCCCCAGAGTCACTTGGCACATAATAAGGAGCAGGACCAGAACTCAGGTTGTAGAGCTCCAAAGTCACTGCTGCTTCCATTGTCCCATGCTATCTCTCATTTTCTTCCCCCAAACCTTCTGTACTCCAGGTTAGGCAGCCTCAGTTATTTGAAACGGTCTAGTATGTGACACTAGGAAGAACACTAGATTTGGAGTCTGAGAAGTCAGACCCAAGGCAAGTCACTTAATCTCTCTAGAACTCAGTTTCATTTGTAAAAACAAGGGGTTAGACAGGATGATCTCTAAGGTCCCTTAGAAATCTATCTATCTATATATAAATAAATGTAAATATAGATATAGATATAGATATACATATATATAAATGTCTTATTCTATTCTCTTTCCTTTTTCCCCATTTTTACTTGGTGCCATTTGTTCCCCAACCTCAGTGATGAGTTTAAAATAAAAAAGAAACCATGGGAACAAAAGAAGAAATATGGGCACATTTGCCATTCAGTTAGCCTTATTTTAACCTGACTTTTGTCAAGCTAGGCCTGAATGCAGACTAAATAAACATACCACTAGGATAAGAAAAATAAAAAAGCACAGAAAGGTTGATCTGATGGACAAGAACTATGACAGATACACTGGTATAAATCCTCCCCAGGCTTGCATCATCTGCTCAAAACCATCATTCCAGGAATCCAGTGGTTCACCATACTCAGACCCAAGGGATCCCAAGCACCAGACCTCTGATGACAGAAAACAATGAAATCGTTACTTTGGAATAGCAGAAGTAGGACAAATCCAATGGAATGGTCTTTGGCACTGCAAATTCAGCCTGTCCTAGTGAAACAGACCCTTTTTTACATCTCCCTTCTCTGCTGGATTTGTGATTTCATTGACATAGTAAACACCCAATGACATAAGGAGCTGTCCTATTTCCTAATCCCTCAGGTTTATAACCTCAGAATCATCCTCTCTTTCCTCTCCCTTAGCCCTCCTCTATGACCATTAGGTTGAAAAATCTTGCCAATTCTATGGCCATAACATCTCTCACATTTGTACCTTTCCCTCCACTCATCTGACCACCACTCTAATTCAGACTCTCATCTCCTCTTATCTGGACTATTGTAATAGTCTTCTATTTGGTCTCTTTGCTTCTAGTCTCTCCCTTCTCCAATCCATCTTCCCAACAATCACAAAGGCAATTTCCGTAAAGTATAGGTCTGATCATGTCATTTCACTGATCAAAAATTTTTAGTGGCCCCCTGTGGTCTTTAGGATAAAAGACAAACTAAGCCTTGGGGCTACATAACTTGTCTCTGACCTATTTTCCTGTCTCATTTAACATTATTTCCTTTCACAAACTGAAAATTTCACCCAAACTGTGCTACAAACTCAACATTCTATCTCTTGCTCCTCTGCCTTTGCATATAGGCTTTCCCCTCTTTTCAGGAATACACTCTATCCTCATTTCCATATTTTGGAAACTGTATTTTTCTTTCTTTTTTTTTTTTTATAATTGACTTGTTTATTTATTTTTAGTTTACAAGATTCAGTTCCACAATCCACTGAGTTTCAAATTTTCTCCCCTCCCTCTCCCATGGTGGCATGAAATCAAGTAAAGGATCTGCATATACTTTCACATTGGACATTAGTCTGTTGAAACTGTATTTTTCTTTAAGACTCAGCGTAGATGTAGATTTATCTTACATCAAGGCTTCCTTGATTTTCCTCCCTCCCCAGTTGTTAATGTTCTCTCCTTATATTACTTTCTTTTTATTCATCAGTGTACATGTTGTATCTGCCCACTACAATGTGAGCAACTTCAGGGTATGGACTGTATTTTTTTGGCTTTGTCTCTCCTGGCATGGTACCTTGTATATAGCAGCTTAATAAATGTTTGTTGAATTGAACCGAGAATATCCTGAAAAGTCTGAACTAATGACTTAAATTTCTACCAGCTTCTATTGCTTACATTCCCCATGAACTTTACTCCCACTCTCCTCATTCTCCTCTACTGAAATAAAGACTCCTCAATGGGATCTTCCTTAGCTCTCCTGTAAACTCTTGGTTGAGCGAATTGTTTTGATCTTTGAGATGAAGGGAACACTCAGTGTGCTATTTACATGTTTTGTTGAGTTTGAATGGTCATCAGGACATCTACATGGTCATTTCCTAAAAGAAAATCTCTCTCTTATAGACAGACAGACAGACACACACATAGACAGACAGACACACACATACACACACAAACTGGAAAGGACCTTAGGTGTCTAACCTCTCCCTCTACATTTTATGGATAAGGAAATTGAGGCTCAAAAAATGTTAAGTGATTTTGCCCATGGTCACACAGGCAGCAAGTAGCAGAGCCAGGATTTGAACTCAGGTCCTCTGACTTCAGAACCAGTGTGCTCTCTCAATTATATCAAACTATGATTTGCTTTTCAGAGCTTGAACTATCGCTTCTACTGGGATAACTCCAAATGGACAGCATCCTAATGGATGACCTTAAACAGAAACAACTTCATTAGATAACAAGAAATATTATCAAAAGGTGAAAGACTGAAAAAATAGAAAAATGTAAGGTATCTCCTATCAAAAACAAATGATCTGAAAAAGAGTTCAATGCAAGATGATTGAAGAATCATCAGTTAACTACCTAGGACAAATGAAAAATCCATATTTCAATATTTTTTCCAATTATATGTAAAATTTTTTGAGTTCCAAATTCTCTCCCCTCTTTCCTCCTCTCCCCGCTAATTATTGAGAAGGTAAGTAATTTGATATAGGTTTTACAAGTGCAGTCATGCAAAACATATTTCCATATTAGTCATGTCATGAAAGAAAACACAGATAAAAAAAAAGCCCAAAGAAAAATAAAGTAAAAAAAAAAAGTATGCTTCAATCTGTATTCAAACTCCATCAGTTCTTTCTCTGGAGGTGGATAGCACTTTTCATTATGAGTCCTTCAGAACTGTCTTAGATCAGAATAGCTAAGTCATTCACACTTTTTCATTGTACAATATTGCTGTTACTGTGACAATGTTCTTCTGGTTCTGCTTACTTTACTTTGCATCAGTTCATGTAATTCTTTCCAGGTTACATTCCTTTCCAGGATTAATAAACAAAAACTGATCAGATTTAATTGAGCTAGAAGGCAAAGAAAAAATAGAAAGGTCATCTGGGTCATCCCCAGGTGCATCCCCAGAAAGAAACCCCAAAGAATGTCATGGTCAAATTCCAAATTTTTTAGGCCAGCTGTGAATCTTCATTACTTTCCCTCTCCTGAGTTTCCCACCTCTCTAACTTCAACATCTCTGTCTCCTTTGCTGGTGCCTCATTCTTTTTTTCTACATAATATATGTAGAAATATAATATAGGTGTTCACCAAGGATTTGAGTTTGACCCTCTATCTACCCCTTTACCTGTCTTGTTAGCCCTGGACCTACATTTCCAGCTGTGTGATGGACATTTCCATTTGTATATCCTGCTATTATCTCAAATTAAGTATGTCTAAAATTAAACTCAAAGCATTATAGAATCAATGTTAGAATTGAAAGGGACTTTAGAAATTATCCAGGCTGACTTCATTTTGCGAATGAGGAAACTCATCATGACCCCTTCAAAGACTACCTTACCACATCATTTATTTCTGATAATGGCACTAGAACTCTCGTAGTCACCTAAAGTCAAGATCTCAGCATCTTCCTTTGTTCTTGCCTCTTTCTTGTTCTTCATCCAATTAGTCACAAAGTCTTAATGACTCAACATCTCTCATATCTCTTCATATCATTCTCATTGTCATTACCCAAGTACTGATCCTCATAACCCATGTTCTAGACTATTTCAATAGCCTTCTAACTGGCCATCCTTCAACAACTAGGCTCTCTGATCCGGCCTATACATACTGCTAGAGTACTCCTGTTAATGTTCTACTCTGATCATGTCACTCCCCTGCAATGGCTCCCCAGTGCCTACTGAATAAAATCTAAACTCTAAAGCCTGGAGTAATAAGCTTTCAAAAACCAGCCCTTTATAGTTACATGTAGGCTCTAAGAATATTTGACTGACCTCCATTCCCTCCATCATCAAACATGCCCTCTTGCTTTCCCATTATCTGTAACTCTGTTCACACTGCTTCCTATTCTTGAAATGAGCTTCCTCAGTATTTATAAGTCCCTTTTTATTCTTCAAGGTCCAGATCAAATCCTACCCCCATCATGAAACTCTCAATGATTCTTTGGGAAGAAGTGATCTGTCCATCCTCTGGATTTTCTCAGCACCTTGTACCTCTTCTACATACTTATTATATACATATACATATATATGATAATACAAAGCAGATTTTGTATTATAGTTATGCATATTTCCTCCATATCTTGTAGGAAGGAAGGAAGGAAGGAAACAAGCATTCATTAAATACCTACTATGTGTAAGGAACTGTGCTAAATGCTTAACAAACATTATCTCCCTTGAGCTTCACAATGACCCCGGGAGGTAAGTGCCATTATTATTCCCACTTTACATTTGAGGAAACTGAGGCAAAAAGAGGTTAGGTGACTTGCCCAGGGTCACACAGCTAGTGAGTATCTGAGGCTGGACTCAACTCTTCCTGACTCCAGGTTCAGCACTCTGTCCACTGTACCAGCTAGTTGTCTTGTATTTATTTTGTATTCTGCATATATTTATCCTGTATATAGTTATGTCCTCCTACCCTCTGTAGAATGCAAACTCTTTGGGAGTAAGGATTATTTCATTCTTTGTATTTGCATTCCTGGCTAACAGCACATTGCCAGGCACATAGGAGGCGTTTCATAGATGCCTGTTAGTTGATTGATCTTGGTGTTTTATTCTTCCTGACTATATTGCAGGTTTTTTTGTTGTTGTTGTTCTGAATTTAGCACCAAATAAAAGGGGCATTTTCAGATGAAAAGTAGAGTAGTATGTTTCACATGACACAGTGACTCTGTTACATGTATCTCGCTTCTTTTAAAGCACATAATAAATTCAAAACATTATTTTCAAAAATTGTTTTTCTTGTCAGTGTTTCCTATTGACTTTCCTTCTTTTATGGACATTTAAAATTAAATTTCAAATGTCTTGAGGACTGTGGGTCATGTTTTTCTGTTTTTCTGCCTCTCTCTTTCTTCAAGTCTCCAGTCCCAGGTGAAATACATCCCAACATACCAAAAGACCTGGGCTATACAGTTGCTAAGCCATTGTCAGATTTTTGAGAGATTATAGAGAATGGGAGAGAGGTCCTACAGAACCAGAGAAAGGCAAATATCTTCTGAGCATGCATAGCTTGCTCTGCCTACTGCTAACTGTGAGGAAGGTTAAGGTGGAGAATGCTTGGTGAATTTGTTTCTGGAAGTGAATGATGTCATGTAATGGAAAGATCCTGTTCCCTGAATCCAAGAAACAGGACTATTTCTTGTCTGATTACTGAATTAAGAAAGGTCTTTTGATTGGTTACTGAGCCAGAATTGAGTTTACTGTAAAATCTCTGGTACAGAAGAAGCTTCAGGTCCTTCTCATCAGAGTCAACATGTGACCAAAGATACATAGGTCAACTGTTTGGAGTATTTTTTGTCTTTTTTATTTTTTTTTTATTTTTTATCCTACTCTTAGATGAAAGAGTATTAGAGACAATTATAACCTGGTGGGCTTTGAAAGGTCAGAAGAGTAAAAGCCACTGGAGGTCTAAGAACTGGTGTCCGTACTAGAGTTTTCAAAGAGTTGGGCCCAGTGAAGTGCCAGCAAGTCCTGAAAAGCAATTTGTTTTACTTAGCGTATCAGTAAAGTCATCTAGTAGATGAGGCACTGAGTCACAGGCAAGGGATTAACCCGGTCTATTGGCTATGCTACATTTGGACATCAATGAGCAGGGGCAAATGCTTTGTAAAAACCACCTGAAGTCTGAGCCCACTCTTCCTAGGGCCTGAAGTGGTAGAGGGAGGAAGGAGTATGCTCTTGGTATTGAGTGAAATACTTTGTAACTTCTGTTCTTGCTATGTCTTCTCAGTAAATGTCCTTTTGTAAAATCCTAATTGGTATTAATTGGTCAAATTGATAGCAGGCCACTAATCACTGGGTCAATCAATACAAGGAATATACTAAATGCATGTAGCATGTAAATGTACACCGCAAATGATGCTGGAGAAACACATCATGCTGGGGACTCAGACTGACAGTATTAGAAGAGCTCCTTGTCCCTGGAGTATCCCTAGTACCCAGAAGGGTAGATGTAGCCAGCCTTTCCTTGATGACCTGACCTGCAATTGTGTATGAGGGTTGGAAGAGTAAACCTTATTGTGTTATGATTTTCAAAAATGGGAAGAGAAAAGTCTGCAAGCTGTAGGCTAGTTAGTGAGTTAATCTTAAATTCTTGGAAAAATTCTAGGAGGTATTATTAAAAGAATGGTTTATGAACGACTAATAATAATAGCAGCTGACATTTCTATGGCCCTTAGAAAATGGTTTTCAAAAGGCTTTATATGCATTCACTCATATTTTTTTTCACAAAAAGCTTTGTGAGGTAAGTACTGAAGGTTAGAAGATCATAAATCTGGACCTGGAAGGACTTCAGAGGCCATTAAGTCCAAGCTCTATATTTCACAGATAATGTGAGATATAGAGTTTAAGTGACTTGCCCTTGGCCACAAACCTATTATGTGTCAGAGGAGAATCTGTCTTAAATAAAAGTACAAAGCAATTCCAGAATCAGGAAGAGGTCAGGTCTGACTAATCTCATTTCCTTGTCGATAGGGTCTAGATTGGCAGATCAGGGGCACCATCATACTACCCCTTTGGATGAGATAGAAGAAAAGGGTTCTTAACCTTTTATTATGTCATGGACCCTGGTGGCAACCTGCTAAAACTTACAGGCTCCTTCTCAAAATGTTTTTAAATACTGAAGGAAATGTTCACTTTCAGTTAGAGACAGTGAAAACAAGAAATCATTTATTTTCTTCATCTAAATTCACAGACCTCCTGAAATCTATCCATGGATTCCTTGGATTCCAGATTAAAACCCTCTATGTTAGACTGTAGTACGGTTATGTGGTTTATAAACTGACTCAATGTTCAGGAACCAAAGACTAGTCATTAACAATTGAAGAATTTGAAATCCAAGTCAGCTCAGGGAGTAGGTTTTTAGTGAAGGCCTTCAGACCTGGTCCTGTGCTGTTTAGTATGCTATCAGAAGGAAGAGGGATTAGGCTGATCCTGTTTATCAACAGACAGTAGAATTAGGAGTTATGTTCATAGTTTTAGGGAGGTAGGCTTCAGTTGGAGATAAAGAAAAAGTTCTTAACAATCTGATCTATGCAAAGATAGAATGGGCTGCTTCAAGAGGTTCTCCCTCATTTGACATCTTTAAGTAAAGGATGAAGGCCCATTTGTCTATGACAATGGCCCACCTGGGGATTAGCATCCCTGAACTTGGCTGTAGCAGACAATAAAGAGGGGTGCATGGGCACATCCCTGGACACATACTTGAAGATTTTCTAGTTTGGCAGGTCCCTCTAGGGTTTGTTCTTTTTACTGCAGCCTTCAGGAACTCAGGATTACCTCTGGATCTTGAGGAAGTACCAACACAGGGCTTTAGTTTTATGAAATAAAATGTAAATGGTTAGTCCTGTCTTTTTCAAAGTTAGGAAGACCAGAGTTCAAATCCAACCTCAGATACTAATTAGCTGTGTAACCCTGGGCAAGTCATTTAACTGTAGTTTCCTCATCTGTAAAATGGAACTAATAATGGCATTTGCCTCCCAGGACTGTCGTGAGGCTAAAATGAGACAACATATGTAAAGTGCTTTACAAACCTTTAAGTGCTGTGCAAATGTTAGCCAGTATAATTATTTTATGATTAAGTCACTCGTGTAATAGTTCCTAATGGAAAAATTCTCTCAACTGATACAAACTGGCTAATCCTCTGTATCTTAAAGTCTTTTTTAAATTTTAAATTAAAAAAATTTTTAATTTAAAAATTTTTTTAAAAGTCTTAAATTAAAAAAAACTTAAAAAATTTTGCGTTCCAAATTGTCTTGCTCTTGCTCCTTTCCTACCCATTGAGAAGGCAAGGAATAATATATTGATTATAGATGTGAAGTCATATAAAACATATTTCCGCATTAGCCATATTGTAATAATTAAATGAGTAAAAAGCAAGGGAAGAAAATGAAGAGTTCGTTGCTTCTCTCCCTGTAGGTGGAGAACATTCTTCATCATGAGTCCCTTGGTGTTGTCTTGGATCACTGTATTGATCAGAGGAGCTAAGTCTTTCAAAGTGGTCATCATGATCATGTAAATCAGAGTCTAGAAGCTGCCTTATGCATTGGGATGTTAAGTGACACCTTCGACATTTCCCAACTGATAAGTGGTCAAAGGTAGTTTTCCGAAGAAGAAATTAAAGCTATCAATAGTCATATGAAAAATTGCCCTAAATCACTATAATTAGAGAAATGCAAAATAAAACCAATCTCTCACACATAAGATTAGCTAACAGGACAGAAAAGAAAAATTACAAATGCTGAAGGGGATGTGGGAAAATAGGTACACTGATGTACTTCTGGTGGAGTTGTGAACTGATCCAACCATTATGGAGAACATTTTAGAACTATACCCAAAAGGCTGTAAAACTGCACATCCTTTGACCCAGCAATACCACTATTAGGTCTGTACTGCAAAGAGATCAAAGAAAAAAGAAAAGGACCTATATGCACAAAAATATAGTAGCTCTTTTTATGATGGCCAAGAATTGGAAATTGAGGGAATGCCCATCAATTGGGGAATGGTTGGACAAGTGGTAGCATATAATTGTGATGGAATACTATTGTACTATAAGAAATGATGAGCAAGATGGTTTTAGAAAAAACTAGCAAGACTTATGAACTGATGTAAGTGAAGCAAGAAGAACCAGGAGAACATTGTATACAGTAACAGCAATACTGTGAGGATTATCAAATGTGAACAGCTTAATAACTCTGATCAGGACAACAACTGGCACAGCGAGGTGGCACAGTGAACAGAGCACTGGCCCTGGAGTCAGGAGGACCTGAGTTCAAATTCCACCTCAGACACTTAACACTTACTGGCTGTGTGACCTTGGGTAAGTCAATTAACCCCAATTACCCTGCCTTTCCCCTTCTAAAAAAAAGACAACGATTCATGATTTCAAAGGACTCATGATGAAAAATATTCCACCTCCAGAGAGAGAACTGATGGACTCTTGAGTATAGATTGAAGGATGTTTTTTCACTTTTTCTTGCTTCTCCCCCTTGCAACATGGCTAATACGAAAATATTTTTCATGACTTCATATGTATAATGGGTATCACACTTCTTACTCTTTGTCACTCAGCTAGTATGTGCCAGAAGTAGAATTTGAATCTGTCTTCCTGACTCCAAAGCTAGCTCTCTCTCTCTCTGATGCCTACTAAGTAATAAAATAGGTAATGACAAAAACATTGTGATTAGCAATTGGACCATGAATCATTATAATGTATCACCAACTTAAAAGTAACTTTTAAGGTCCCTTCTACTTCTAAAATTCTACCCTGTTATGATTCAAACTCCTTTAACATAGCAATTTAATTGATCAACTGGAGGAGTGAAGGTTCATTGAAAAAATGTTCAATTTCTCATGACCATGCTTTGAGAAAGCTGCTAATTTCATACTGGCTTTCCATCATTCCTGAGAAAACCCTAGATGCTCACAAAGAAGACTCCACCTTTCCTCATATCTGGAATTTATTTATTCTTCAAGGCCCAGCCCAGATCCTACCTTTTCAGTGAGGGCTCTGCAAAGGGAGCTCAGGTGAGTGGGCCCAGGGCAGCAGCAGCAGTGGCATTACAGAGTTACTGATTTGAAAAGAGACTGGCAGTATCATGTCTTCATTTTGGACATCCTGGAGTATGTGAGTGGCCAAGGGGATAGAGGGAGTATTCCAGTGGCTACCGCTGACTGCAACAGAGATTCCAAGGTGACCTTCTGACTCTAATTATAATGGTAGCTCACAAAAAAAACCCCAACAACAACCCCAAAACAACAACGACAAAAAAACCCCAAAACTTTTTGAGCTGCGAAATGAGGTAGAGGTGGATATTTCACTTAGAACATTTTTTGAGGGATAGCCCTGAACTTTTTTTAAACATCTGCGTAAGAAATTCTCTATATGGAAATTTCCTCTAATGATACAGATATCAGCTACTCTTCTGCAACCTATTATCTTAGAGTCTAAGATTGTAATAGTTCTGTAACATTTGGATTCAGTCAAAAGGCCACACTTAAGGACCTAGAAGGTCACATGTGGCCTGGCAGCTGCAAGTTCCCCACCCCTGTCTTGGACAGTTGCTTGGGGCACCGAGATGTTACAAGAATCACCCATGGTGACACAATTTCCCTGTGTCGTTGGTAGGACTTGAACCCAGGATTCTCTGATTCTGGAGCTCTCTCTTGATCCACTATGCTACAGCTTCTCCTCAGAGGATGGAGTTAGCCTCCTAAAAGGTACCCCCCACCCCTACTTTGGGCTACATTTTCCTGTTACACTCAGCTCCCAGACCCAGGAGAACTGAGCTATTGCTTTGTTTCTTGTTGGTCTTCCTCTCTGACCTATGGTTAGAAATTTGACTATCCTTACTTTAACCTTTAGCATAGTGTAATGGAAAGAACACTGGAGGCTGTTAGTGGTGCTGTGGCTCAGCTTGTGTGTAGTGGCTTTGGCAGTGGCAGCAGCGGAGCTAAGTATGATGTTACAAGGGATGACTTGTTAAGTAATGGAGGGAGCAATTTACATTTGGAAATGAAGTCTCATACCATTTTGTTGGTACAACCTACCAAGAGGCCAGAGGGCCGAACTTTTGCTGATTATGAATCAGTGAATGAATGCATGGAAGGAGTTTGTAAAATGTATGAAGAGAATCTGAAGAGAATGAATCCCAACAGTTCCTCCATCACATATGACATCAGTTAGTTGTTTGATTTCATTGATGATCTGGCAGATCTTAGCTGCCTTGTGTACCGAGTGGACACTCAGACACACCAACCCTACAACAAAGATTGGATCAAAGAGAAGATATATGTGCTTCTTGGTCGGCAGGCCCACCAAGCAGGCAAATAATCCAAGTGGCAGCCTTGAGGGGACAGGGGGCAGGGCTTGGAAAACAGGTGTGTCCAGTGTGCTGTAGTGGGAACTTTGTATTATAGAAGTCCTGCTTCCATTTTGTTACAATCTAGCCAAGGTTGAATGTATTAGGAGATTTTTGTCTTGTTCAATCTGAAGCCCCTGTCCCTCCCTACTTTATTTTTCTTTTTTTACTAAGAAGTAGCTGAAAATTTCTCTTTGGTCAGTTAGCACTTGGTTACAGTTCTTCCAGCTGTTCATATCTGCTTATAATGTTCACTGTACTTACTCTTCTGTGTGAAGGTTTTCCAGAATTTAGTTAAGTCCTCAAAACTCAAAGGCTTCGTTAGAGAATACAATAAATGCTCTTTAGTTAAAAAAAAAAAGAACACTGGAATTGGAGTCAGCAGAGACCTAGGTTCAAATCCTATCTCTAAATATTGCCAGTTATTTCAATATGGGCAAGTTACTTCATCTCCCCAAGTCTGAGTCTCTTCCTCTGTAAACTGGAGATATTACTGTTTGTAATACCTGCCCCAAAGGACTGATGTAAAACTCAAATGGGATAATCCAGTGCTTCATAAACCTGAAAGCTGTTGCATCACAAGTCCAGTTTCCCCTGCCCCAACCTTCTGTCTAATGGGAAGACCAGGATTGCTCAGTTCTCTAAACAGTATACAATCCTGCCTTCTCCATAAGTAGGGTTCCTCTGATTGCCCTCCAAATCTCAGCTTCACGGAAATGGTAGAGACAGATGAAGGAAGTTTCTAGTATATTATCTGCTCAAACATCCTTCTAGACCTGGTCCTTTTGGTGTTTTAGTCTGCAAGAATGTTTTAATGGAAAGTTTCAAAGTTCTGACCTTGATGAGAAATGGGAAGAAATGACCTTGTCTATTGGCTCTGAAGTCTCCAAAGTGACCAATAATCACCAAAGCAAAGGCCCTTATCTTAATTCTCTCAGCTCCTCCACTTTGCATTGGTTTCTCTGCTTGGTTTTAACTCCACGGAATAAGATACGCCCTTCCAAGGCAGCTAGGTGGCACAGTGGATAGAGTGCTGGGCCTGGAGTCAGGAGGACTCATTTTCCTAAGTTCAAATCTGGCCTCAGATACTTATTAGCTTTGTGGCCCTCAGCAAGTCACTTAACCCTATTTGCCTTAGTTTCCTCATCTGTAAAATGAGCTGGGGAAGGAAATAGCAAACCACTTTAGCATCTTTGCTAAGAAAACCCCAAATGGGGTCACAAAAAGTCAGACACAACTGAAACAACTGAACAACAACCCAAAATAAGCTCATCACTTCTAAATACACAATCATGCTACTAATTCAAGCCTTATTGAGACCATATCCCTCAGCCTCCTCTCTCTTCTGACTGGAGGGCTGGAGAGCAGCGTACTAAAATCTTCCCAATGCCTTCTTTTATAGAGGACAAAAACTGGACATGTGGCCTCACTCCACTCTCCAGGTGTTGCCTTGCATGGTTTCAACTCCATGGAACAAGATGCCCTCTTACTGGGTAGCACCTTGTGTCCCAACCCATCCTTTTCCTGCCTCCTTTTTGTGTGTTGTGACCCTCTTTAGACTGTAAGCTCCTTGAGGGCAGGGACTGTATTTCTTTTTATTAATTGTATCCCCAGTGCTTAGCACAATGCCTGAGATATAGTAGGCATTTGATAAATGTTTATTGGATTAGATTGTTTATTGGATAGATTGAATTCTCATCCTTAACATCTCTAGCATTGAATCCTGTTGACTAACCTCTCCTCCAGGCAGGTGAAGCAGTAGATAAAGCCCTGGACCTGGAGTCAGGAAAGCTGAGTTCAAGTCTCACTTCCGACATTTACTAGCTATGTGATTGGGCAAGTCACTCTGTTTGGTTCAGTTTCTTTATCTGTAAAATGGGGATAAAAATACACCTACATCTCAGGGTTGTCCTGAGGATCAGATGAGAAATTTCTAAAGCACTCTGCAAACCTTAAAGCATTATCTAATGCTAGTTATTATTATTATAATATTATTAATTATATTCTTAGTTTTCAAAACTACTTTCTCTTAGTTCTCATCCCTCCTGTCTGACTACTTCTTCTCAATTTCTTTTGTTGGATCATCATCATGTCACACTCATTAGCCATGGATATCCCCTAAGTCTCAGTCTTGGACACTTTCTCTTTTCCCTCTATGCTATCTCCCCTGGTGGTCTTATCAGCTCCCATAAGTTCAATTATCATCCCTATGTGGATGACTCCTAGATCTCTATTATATATCTAGTACTAGTCTTACTCCTGAGCTACGGTCATGAATTACCAATAGGCCTTTGGATATCTTGAACTGGATGTCAATAAGCAACCTAAACTCACTAGGTCCAAAATAGAATTCATTATGTTTCTTCCCTAATCCTTCTCTTTCATGAAGTTCCCATTACTGTCAAGGGCATCACCATCTTCCCAGTCATCTGGACCCACTCATATCTAACTGGTTGCCAAGTCTTGTTTCTACTTTCATAACTTTTCCCATATAAGTCTTTTCTACAGCCATGGCTTTAATTCTGACCCTAATCACCTCTTACCTAGGCTATTGTAATAGTTTTCTTTTTTACTTTTTTTTTTT
>CM053583.1:50400174-50443739 GCA_028627135.1 Pseudochirops cupreus | reverse complement strand
GGGAAGCTGCAGAGCCGAGGTGCAAAACCTCTGCCTTTCACTTTTCCCACTCTGGAGGCCTTCTGGCCGGACTGCTTATCTCCCCCTTTCACAAATGTCATTCACAGCGGCTTCAGGCCAGGCTGGTTTCGGTTCGCAGTGCTGATATGGTTCCTCGTAGCCGAGCTGACTTTAGTGGGAAGTATCTTTGTGTGCGTTTTGGAGTTCCAGGATTGGTTTAGAGTTCTATTTTATGGGTATTTTGGGGTGGCTATGTGAGAGCTGCGATGTGTTGCTGCTTCTACGCCGCCATCTTGGCTCCCTAGTTTTCTTTTTTAAAAATTATTTTTATTTTTATTTTTTTGCTTTTTGGAGGGAAGGGTAATTGGGGTTAGGTGACTTGCCCAAGGTCACGTGGCTAGTAAGTGTTAAGTGTCTGAGGTTGGGTTGGACTCTGGTCCTCCTGACTCCAGGGCTGGTGCTCTATTCACTGCACCACCTAGCTGCCCCTAGTCCTCTTCTTTTTTTTTTAAATATTTTTTAGCATTCTTTTCTTTTTAAATTTTGAGTTCCAAACTCTCTCCCTCCCTCCTAGCCTTTGCCCACCCACTGAGAAGGCAAGCAAAATGATGTAAATTAATTATACACATGAAATCATGCAAAACGTTTCCCGATTAGTTAGATCACAAAAAATAAAGAAAGCAGGAAAATCATACTTCAATTTGCACTCAGAGTTCATCAGTTTTCTCTCTGAAGGTGGACAGCATTTTTTCACTATGAGTCATTTGGATCTATCTCAGATCACTGTACTGATCAGAGTAGCCAAATCTTTCATTTGGCTTCACTTGTAATCATCATTACAACATTGCTGTGATTATGCACAACGATCTCTCGGTTTTTCTCATTTGCATCACAGGAGAATCGCCACGATTTTTTCTGAAATGACTCCCTCCTCATCATTTCATATAGCATAATAGTACTCTATCACAATCATATCCCATAACTTGTCCAGTCATTCCCCAATTGGTGACCATCTCCTCAATTTCTTTCAAATTCTTTGCCAATGACCAATTTATAACTCACCCCCTCTTAGAAGACATTTGTCATTTCTCATAGGTATGAGGTGGTATCTCAGAGACGTTTTAATTTGCATTTCTCTAATCAATAGTAATTTAGAGCATTTTTTACATGACTATAGATAGGTTTAATTTTTTCTGCTGAAAACTAGCTGTTCATATCCCTTGACCATTTATCAACCAGAGAATGGCTCTTATTTTAAAAAGTTAGACTTAGTACTCTATCTACTGGAGAAACGAGGTCTTTATTAGAGAAACTTGCTGTAAAATTTTCTGATATTACTTCATTGTCTATGGTACCTTTTAAGAAAATGTAGTTCCCTGGATTAGCTTTTTAAATTAGGTCTATTTTTAATAATAACAAAATCCATCTGGAAGAACAAAAGGTCAAGATATCAAGGGAATCAATTAAAAAATGTAAAGGAAGTTGGTCTAGCTATATCAGATCTCAAGCTGTATTATAAAGCAGTAATTATCAAAACAAGCTGGTACTGGCTAAGAAATAGAGTAGTGGATAAGTGGAACAGATTAAGTACAAAATACACAGTAGTAAATGACCCATAGTAATCTAGTATATGATAAACCCAAAGATCTAAGCTTTTGGGACAAAAACTCATTATTTGAGAAAAGCTGCTGGGAAAATTGGAAAACAGTATGGTAGAAACTAGGCATAGACCAACATCTCACACTATATACCAAGATAAGGTCAAAATGGACACATGATTTAGACATAAATGGTGAAATCATAAGCAAATTAGGAGAACATGGAATAGTTTACCTGTCAGATTTATGGAAAAGGGAAGAATTTAAGATGAAGCAAGATACAGACAGCATCACAAAATATAAAATTGATCATTTTAATTATATGAAATTTTAAAAATCGCACAAACAAAACCAATGGGACCAAAATCAGAAGGAAAGCAGTAAACCAGGAAAAAATTTTTTCAGCAAGTATCTCTGATAATGACCTTATTTCTTAAATATATAGACAACTAAGTCAAATTTATAAGAATACAAGTCATTCCCCAATTGATAAATGGTCAAAGGATATGAACAGGTAGTTTTTAGGCAAAGAAATAAAAGCTATCTATAGCCATATGAAAAATGCTCTAAATTATTGTTGATTAGAGAAATACAAATTAAAAGAATTCTTGAGGTATCACCTCACACCAATCAGATTGGCTAATATGACAAAAAAGAAAAATGATAAATGTTGGAGGGGAAGTGGGAAAAATGGAACACTAATGCACTGTTGGTGGAGTTGTAAACTGATCCAAACATTCTGGAGAGCAATTTGGAACTATGCCCAAAGGGCTATAAAATTGCCTACCCAGCAATACTACTGCTAGGACTATATCTCAAAGAGATTAAAAAAAGGGAAATAGATTTACTTGTACAAAAATATTTATAGCAGCTCTCTTTGTGGTGGCTAAAAATTGGAAATCAAGAGGATGTCCATAAATTGGGGAATGACTGAACAAATTGTGGCACATGATCATGACAGAATATTATTGTGCTATAAGAAATGACAAACAGGATGATTTTAGAAAAACCTGGAAAGACTTAAATGAACTGATGAAAGTGAGCAGAACCAGGAAAATACTGTACACAGTAACAATTGTATAATGAAGAACTGTGAATGACTTTGCTATTCTCAGCAATACAATGATCCAAGACAATTGCAAAGGACTAATGATGAAGAACTATGCACCTCCAGAAAAGAATTGATATCATTTGAATACAGACTGAAACATACAATTTTCCCACATTTTTTGGGTTACATTCTTCTTGTATAAAATGACTAATATGGAAATGTTTTACATGACTGCCCATGTAGAACCTATATCAGATTACTTACCATTTCAGGGAGGAGGGTGGAGAGGGAGAGAGGGAAAGATAGAATTTGGAACTAAAAACTTTTTAAAAAATGTTAAAAATTGTTTTAAACATGTAATTGGGGGAAAAATGAAACATTTTTAAAAATTAAGTCTGCTTTTGCTTTTGTTTTGTCTGAGATCATGATTGCTATCCTTGACTTTTTTTTACTTCAGCTGAAGCAAAATAGATTCTGCTCCAGCCCTTTATTTTAACTGTTTGTCTTTCTATTTTGAGTGTGTCCCTTGTAAACAACATATTGTTGGATTCTGGTTTCTAATCCACTCTTCTATCTGCTTCAATTTTATGGGTGAGCTCATCCCGTTCACATTCAGTTATGATTACTAATTGTATATTTTTCTCCATCCTATTTTCTTCTGTTTACCCTTCTCTCTCTTTATTCTGTCCCTCTTCAAAAATCTGCTTTGCTTTTTACCACTGACTCCCTGGAATTTGGCTATAATATTCCTGGGAATTTTCATTTTGGGATTTCTTTTGGGAGTTGATCAGTGAATTCTTTCAATTTCTATTTTATCCTCTGGATCTAAGGTATCATGGCAGTTTTCCTTTATAATTTCTTTAAATGTAATGTTGAGGCTCCTTTTTTGATCATGACTTTCAAGTAGTCTTAAAGTTCTTAAATTCTCTCTCCTCAATTTATTTTCCAGGTCAGTTTTTTTTTTGTTTTTGTTTTTTGCTTTTTGGAGGGCAGTTGGGGTTAAATGACTTGCCCAAAGTCACAGGCTAGTAAGTGTGTCAAGTGTCTGAGGCCGGATTTGAACTCAGGTCCTCCTGACTCCAGGGCTGGTGCTCTATTCATTGCACCACCTAGCCGCCCCTCAGTTATTTTTCTGATGAGATATTTCACATTTTCTTCTCACTTTTTCATTCTTTTGATTTTGTTTTATTTTTTCTTGATATCTCATGAAGTCATTAGCTTCCACTTACATAATACTAATTTTTAAGGAATTATTTTCTTTAGTGAGCTTTTGGACCTCCTTTTCCATTTGGCCAATTCTGCTTTTTGAGGCATTCTTCTCCTCATTGCTAACTGAACCTCTTTTTTACTAGTTGGACTGGTCTGTTTTTTAAGGTGTTATTTTCTTGAGTACTTTTTTGTGTTTCCTTTACCAAGCTGTTGACTCATTTTTCATGATTTTCTTGCATCACTCTCATTTCCCAATTTTTCCTCTACCTCTCTTATTTGATTTTCAAAATCCTTTTTGAGCTCTTCTATGGCCTGAGACCAATTCATATTTTTCTTGGAGGCTTTGAATGTAGGAGCTTTGACTTTGTTGTCTTCTGAGTGTGTTTTAATCTTCCCTGTCACCAAAGTAAGTTTCTATATTCAGAGTTTTTTTCTTCATTGTTTCCTCATTTCTCCAGACTATTACTTGACTTTTTAACTCTTTGTTAAGGTAGGGCTCTGCTCCAAGGGTGAAGGGCATACTGTCCCAAGCTTCAGGGGTTTTACGCAGTTGTTTTCAGAGATACTTCTAGTGACCTGTAAGTTTTCAGTCCTTCCAAGGTGGTATGATCTAAGGAGAGGTGTTTACTCCTTTCCTGACCTGTGCTCTGGTCTGTGAGTGACCAAAATCATTCTTTTCTGCCCTGGAACTATAAGGAAGGTCCCACCTCTACTATGGTGGAAAGCTCCACTATTCTAGTCTCCCTCTTTACCTTGGAACTGCCACCCATGACTGGATCTGGAGTATGGATAAAGCAATAGAGTCCTGCTTCAGTGCTAGCAAAAAGACTCCTGTAATCTCCTGATCAGTTGTTTTACCCCTTACCATCTGTGGGCTGAGAGCTCCAGAAGCAACTACTGCCTCTGACTGATTCAGTCACTCCCAAAGTCTGCTTCTGGTTTGCTGTGACCGGGGCTATCCTGGTGTGGTTTGCACTGGCCTGTGGTCTACTCTTATGTGTGACAGACCTTCCAAGCTGTCTTTGGTGAATGTGGACTGAGAGGTCTGGAAACCACCACTGCTGCCAGTGATTCAGCTGCTCTGAGGCCTGCTCCAGGTTTGTGGGCACCTGGTTTGCACCAACACTGCCTGTACTACACCTTTTTGTGGGTTCTGCTGCTATAGAATTTGTTTAGAGTCATTTTTAAAGGTATATGGAGGGGATTAGGGGAGAGCTCAGGCAAGTCCCTGTCTTTACTTGGCCATCTTGGCTCCACCCATCCCCCTGCTTTTTAAAGAGTTCTTCAGTGAATTTTTGTGCCTCTTTTATTATTAGGCTAATTGTGTTTTAAGGTGTTATTTTCTTTAGGTTTTTTTTTTGTGCCTCTTTCACCAAGCTGTTAATTCTCTTTTCATAATTTTCTTGCATAATTCTCAATTCTTTTTCCAATTCTTTTCTACCACTCTTATCTCTTTCTTTAACTGTTCCAGGAATTCTTGTTAGGCTTTGGTTCAATCAACATTTTTCTTTAAGACTTTGTAGCTGTTTTCACATTGTTATTTTCTTCTGAGTTTATGTTTTATATCTTCCCTGTCAAGTTGTTCTTTTGGCATTTGTTCATCTTCTTGAACTTTATGTTAAATTACACTTAAAGTTAATGTAAAGTTAACTTTATATTAAAGTTGGGTTCTGTACGTGGGCAGGCATTGTCCCAAGCTTCGGGCTTTTTTGTGCTGCTATTTTCAGAGCTAGGTTGTGTGTGTGTGTGCGTGTGCGTGTGTGCGTGCGTGTGTGTGTGTGTGCGTGTGTGTGTGTGCGTGTGTGTGTGTGTGTGTGTGTGTGTGTGCGTGTGTGTGTGTGTGTGTTTAAATTTTTGGTGCTTCCAAGGTGGTGTGATCCACAGAGAAATGTACCGCTGCTCATCTATTCTGTGCTCTTGTGTTTATTCAGGAAGGGACCCTGCTCCTCTGAAGCTACACATGCTAGCACTCCTCTATGCCCTGGAACTGCGACTATGTCCCCTGCTTTCCTGTAGTCACAAGAGCTAGTGTTCCCTTTGCTTTAGAACTGTGATCAGGGCCCCTGCTCCCTTGTGACCAATCATAAGCACTCCTCTCTTCACTGGAACTGTGATGCAGAACTGCTTTTGGACAACAGAACTGCCAGTCAGCACCAGATGTACCCAGTGCCAACGAAGAGTCCCTTGCAGTCTCTTTCTGATTACTTGTCTGATCCCCTTACCATCTCTGGGCTGAGAGTACTGAAGCTGCTGCTGCTGTTACCCTCACTGTGCCACTTCCAACGCCTACCACTAGTGTCTACGCCACGTTCTAGAGACCAGCTCCCACCCTGGCGTTATAAACCTCTCGTGGTGATCTCCTAAATAGTCTTAGGCTGGAAACGTGTCTCATTCTGACCTTTTGTTGGCTGCCACTCCAAAATTTGATTTGAGGAGTTATTTTAAAGTTGTTTGGAGGGTAATGTTACGAGATTTCAGCTGGATTGCTGACTGTACTCTGTCATCTTGGCTCTACCAACTTCAATGATCTTAAGTAAGATCATTGGGTTATGTTCAATTTGTAACAATGAAAATACATCCTGCATATCAGATATTTACATTACGATTCATAACAATAGCAAAGTTACAGTTATGAAGTAGCAACGAAAATAATTTTATGGTTGGAGGTCACCACAACATGAGGAACTGTATTAAAGGGTGGTGGCATTAGGAAGGTTGAGAACTACTGTTCTAAGGAATGGATTTTTCTGTTGATGTCTTAGAAGTTCCAGTTTCTTTTTCTAGGATTTATCTTTCTCATCTGGTGTATCAGAGAATGGGAACATGTCTAAGATCAATTTCCTGCTGGCTCTTCCTGAATTAACAATGTTTGTATGATCATATAAAAGCTTAAAAAAAAATTCCTCATTTACAAATCTGAAATAAATCTGCCTTTGTAGTAACACTTACTTTTAGTGAAATGACATTTAAAAGATTATAGGCAATTAAAAATTAAAATAAATAATTTCAAAGGTGAGAGGCTATGATATAGCAGAGAACTAGGCTCAGAGTCAGAAAGGCCTGGGTTCCAGTACCATTTCTGTCATTTGTAAAGACTTTCTAATTGATCTCCATGTCTCCTTACTCTAATTCATCTTCCACTCAGCTGCCAAGGTGATCTTTCTAGAGTAGCCCTAACCATAATCAACCCCCTGTTTAATGAGCTCTGCTGGCTCCCAACTACCTCTGGGATCAAAAATAAAATCCTCTGTTTAGAATTTAAACTCTTTTTAACCTGGGCTATTCCTACCTCTCTAGTCTTTCTTGCATTTCACTCCTCTCCATGATTCAGCTATATCCGACCACTTGCAATACACTGAACACGTTCCTTCATCTCCCACCTTTGTGGCAGTACCTTTGCCCTGGCTATCTTCCAGATTTAGAATGCTCTGCTCCTCATCTTTGTCTTTTTGTCTCTTTGGCTTCCCTCAAAACTCAGTACAAATCTCATTCATTGGAGAAGGCATTTCATGGTTGTTCTAGCTGCTAGTGCCTCCACCTTTCCTATTTATATCTAGTGTATTTCTAGTTATTTACATGCTCTTATCTCTATTAGACTATAAGCTCCTTGAGGGCAGATAGCATTTTTTTGCCCTTCTTTGGAGCCCTAGCTAAGCCTGAGCATGACTCACATAGGTAGTACTTCTTAACTGACTGACTTTATCTTGTTTCTTCACAACTACCCTTTGGCTATCTGTAGACAGCAGTCATATCTCTATGTCTATTGTCTTCTCTTCCTCAGGTTCAAAGTGTAAGAGTAAAATAATTCCAGACCTTTGAGAGAAGAGTAAAATTTGAATAAGTAAAGGACAGGGGAAGGCACTCTAGGTATGGAGTATGGCATAAGCAAAGGTGTGAAGGATGTTAAAACCAGGGTCAATTGATAAAGGCATTTTGGTTCAAATCAGAAGAATTGACCATCAGATCTGCCCAGTAATGGATTGGGCTGCCTTATTACATGATGAATTCCCTATTGGAAAGGTTAAATATCAAGATACTGTAGGAAGGAATCTTGTATGGTGTGGGAAAGACTATATAGCATTCAATACTCTTCCCAAACTGGCTCTTGGCTTATTGGATATTATTAACTTTTACACTGTCTCCTTTCTAACCCAGTTCCCTTCTTTTTCTGCTCTGAAATTGTCCCTCCATTTTCTGCCTTTGGGTTTTCACAGGTGATACTCAATGCCTGGAATGTACTCTTGCCTCACTTTCATCTCTTAGAATCTTCAGCTTCCTTCAAAATTTAACTCATGCACCATCTCTTATGAGAAGCTTTTTCTGATCCCCTTGGTTGTTAACGCTCTCTCCCTACTTCTCAAGTTATCACATATATATTTATCTGCTCAAATGTTCTATCTCCCTAGTAGGATATAAGTTCCTTGAGGAGAGGGCTTGTTTCTTTCTCTATTTTGAGAAAACCTAGTAAAGTAAATTCTATATAGAACATGTGCTTAACAAAAACTTATTGGATTTGACAAATTAGAATTATGTCCTTTGAAATTCTAAGGCCCTATAAATCTTTACACTATATTGGTACAGAATCTGGATCACCAAGTACCCAGACCCCTATTCCCTTTGGCAGAAAGACTGGTGCTCTCTTGACTTATTTCAACATACGTAATGTAGCATTAGTGTTTTAACAGGTAGAGGGGCCTTCAGCTAATCTTTCATCAGTTCTTTCTTTGCATATCCTATGGACTGGTTCTTAGATCCCCCCTAAACAATGGATAAAGCTAGAGGAACCCTTTCTCCATATGAAGCCATCAGGTTCATCTCTTTCTTTCTTTCTTTCTCTCTCTCTCTCTTTCTTTCTCTCTCTCTCTCTCTCCTTCCTTCCTTCCTTCCTTCCTTCCTTCCTTCCTTCCTTCTTTTCTTCCTTCCTTCCTTCCTTCCTTCCTTCCTTCCTTCCTTCCTTCCTTCCTTCCTTCATTCCTTCCTTCCTTATCATCTACCTATAAGAGATAGGCCCATGACTCAACTTTGGATTCCCACAATGCTAGAATGAGAGAACTTCAGAACTGGATGAACCTAGGAATATACATGAACAAGAATCTTCTCTATTGGATCTCCAAAAGGTGGTCATTCAGCTTTTGCTGGAAGAAATTCCAAGGGGGAATACATTAATTCCCAAAGCAGCCCATTTTACTCGTTGATAGCTCAAATACTTAGAGGTATTTTTTTTTTACATTAATCTTAAAACTATCTATCATTAAACTCTGTGCAACTCCTACCCATTGCTTAAGTGAACAAATGTTTGTCACTCTTAGCCAGGGGCAAGCAGAATAAGTTTAATTCCTCAGCCACTGTTACTGATAATAGGGATAAAAAAGATCTAACCACTGAAGTCCTTGGCACTGTCAAGTGGTTCAACATCAAAATGGAAATGATTTATCAAGGCAATGACATTTAAGAAGATTCATCACCATCTGCTTTGCCATCACACCCTAAAGACCATGGGACCTTTCCATCTGACTTGCAGCTGAAACCTGCTCTCTGTGTTGTTTCCCTCTTGACAACATGAACTCCCTGAAAACAAGGACTGTCTTGCTTTTCTATTTTCATCGCCAGCAGTTAGCACAGTATTTTGAACATGGCAAGTGCTTAAGAAATTCTTCTTTCCTTCCTTCCTTTTCTTCTACATGGCCTATTTTTAATATTTGGAGACAGTTATTATATTGTTTTGGTTCGGGCTGACCATCCTCAGTCCCTTCAAGCATCCTTATTACGGCAATAGTTTCTAAACCCCTAACAAATGCCATTATGGAATATCTTTAGATCCAACATCATTCTGGCCAATCTGCTCCTGACATACTCATGCTTGTCCTGATATGTGGAGCCTGGAAATTCCAGACGTATTCTGATTATAGACATTATACCTCTTTTAGTGCAACTTAACATTACCTTTTTTTTTGGCTCTCATGTTACACTGTTGATTCATACTGAGTTTACAATTCACTAAAACTCAGATTTTTTTTTCATACAAAATTATTGCCTAACCATGCATCCTATATTTATGCAGTTGATCTTCTGAACCCAGGTGTATGCTTCAATATTCACCCTTATTAAATTTCCCTTATTAGATTAGTCTTTTGTTTTTGATCTCTTTTGTCATCTAGCATTAGATATCTCCTTTCCTATGCTCTAGCTTTGTGTTATCTAAAAATCTGATAATGGAAGTCGAACTTTCAATGACTTCATTAATGGCATCGATTAGAATGATAAGCAGCACAGAGTCAAGGATAGGTCCCTGGATCAGTCCACTAGAGATCTCACTGTAAATTGACAATGATCTATTAGGGACTACTCTTTAAAATTGCTTTCAACAAGTTTCAAATGCATTTAACCATACTATCATCTGGTCCATACCTCCCCAGCTTCTCCTTAAGAACAACATGAGGCATTGGTAAATGGTTTGTGGAAACACTATATAGTATACATAGTGGATTCTCCTGCTCTACAAGGTAAGCAACCCTGTAAAAAATGGAAATGAGGTTAGTTTGATATGACCTACTCTTGATGATAATGGTTAGGACATAATAACTAGAGTAATAATAACTGTATTTTAGAGCATTTTAAGGCTTGCAAAGCACTTTAGAGATGTTATTTCATTTGATCCTTAGAACAATCCTATGTATCAGGGGTTATTATAAGTCTCATTTTATAAATGAGGAAATTGGGACTTGCCCAGGGTCACATGGCTAGTTAGCGATTTGAGGAAGGATTTGAAATTAGGTCTTCCTGGTCCAAAATCCAGCACTATTCATAATACCACCTGGGCTCTTAGTGATCTTTACTTCTCGCAAATCCTCACAAAATGCTCTCAAATTTTGGCAGAAATTGAAGTCAAACTCACTGGTTGGGGTTTTGAAGACCCCTGCCCTCTTCTCTTTTTTTGAACATTGGGAAAAGTTTGCATTTCTCCAGTCCTGTGGCATCTTTTTACTCTTTATTACTTTTCAAAGATCACTAACATCATTTAGCAATGATACATAATAGTTTATTCAGTTTTCTGGGATACAGTTCATTGGAACTTAGTGGCTTTAACTCATTGAAAACAGGGAGGTGCACTCTTACCTTTTCACTGATTTGGGTTTTCAACTCCCTGTTAACCATTTTTGCTCTATCCTTCTGAGTCTGAAGAACATTATCCTTGGGGGAAAAAAAAAACCAAAATCAAGTAAGAGCTTAAATAAGTACAATTTCTCTCCATCTATCATCTGTTTTCATACCACCCACTCTAAACAGAAGTCCTAGGCTTTTTTTTTAATTTTAAAAATGTTTAATACTAAATTTCACTCATTTAAAATAGGAACTTAAGTATGGACACACTTGAATGCATTTTTTCAGATAGCAGCTTTTTGGTTAAAGGATCAACTAAGACCATATACTGTTTTGCACATGTACAAAAAATATTCCTCTCCTAGATGGGATAAGGGGTACATATCCTGAAGAGGGTTCCCTCCTTTCCACGGTCCTATCCATTCTTTGTTCTTCCTTTTTCATCAATATAGCTTTTAAAAAAGTATTTTATGCTTCCTTAGCATTCGTTGCTAACCTTGGCTGGTTCTGAGCTTTAACACTCCTCACATTATCCTTCCAGAGCCATATTATGTTTTTCTGTTCATCCTATGCTTGAGTGTATTTTCTATGCATCCATTTCATCCAATTCATCCAATGAATTATCCAATGAATTCCCCGTGTGTCTATATCCAGTTTTATGGTTATCTCTCCCTTTTCTTTATCATCCAAGCTGTTTGTACTTTAGTTGTTAGGATGCCATTCATGAGGGCTTCCTATCCCCCGGGGGCAGATTTACCACTGTTTTTTGGGTTAGGGGAGTTACTTTATCTTTTTTTCCATACTCTTTGCAATGGGTTCTTCCATAATCTAAGTTATCTGTCAGAGGACTGTTTCCCAGCCACAAACAGCGCTTAAAACAATGCAGTGAGTGAAAATGCCTTTCTCTAAACATGTTTCTTAGAAAATAACTAATTTGATTATTAGAAAGGCAGAAAGAGTGGCACTTCTAGATGGAACATGAAGATGAAGTAAAAGCCCTAGTTATCTCTGTCCCTTGCAGCTGGGTGTATTCAAACCCTGACCAACTGGGTTCCTGTTTAGTCTGTGCCTAAACAGTTTTAAAAATCTATTAATTTTTCAAGAAGAACAGATGCTGTCACCGTTCACTCAAATGAAAGGTTTAATCCCTGGCTCCATCTCCCACCTGTGTTAAGAGCTAAACTAGTTGTTTTCCCTAGGTTACTGCAGGTGATTACGTCTTAAGAGTTACACCAGCCGCACAATAACAGCAGAGAAATGACCTGGTGATGAGTAGTCATGTACATTCCAATCCTCCAGCTGCTCTGTGCGCTCTAGGATGTGGGTTTCACGTGGGAATGACTGCTCTGGACCCCCGAACTCCTCGAAGATCATGTTTCCAAGTGAACGTGAAACACCCCTGAGCCAGGTTCCACACTCCACTCCTCTATTCTTTATAAACTGCTTCTCTTTGCAGGTCATGGACTGTAGGATGTGATTCTTGAAAAATGAGTGTGTTCATGTCAAAAAATATCTCCCTACTCCCCAAGCACATTCCCTTATCACGGCTTCACACTCTTCTCCTGTCTTTTCAGAAATGTTTACTGTTTTCTTGGTTAGATTTCAGGCAATAGTGCCATTCTCTCCAGAGAAACAAAAGCCATGGGAGAAGAGGAAGCTAATCAAATTGGATTCCTCCTTACTTGGGACCTTCAGGTAAAGGCCAGATGATTGCCTGGTGGGTATGTGTTACAGAGAGATTTCTCATTTCAGGTATGACTTATACTAGCTGGCCATGGGGGTTCTTTCCAACTCTGAAATTCTTGCTTCTGAAAGCTAAGTTCAGAGAGGTTCATTACTGGGTTGGCCAGGTTGGAGGATGAATCTTTCCATCCTAGCAATTCTCAAGAACTGTTTACTCATTGTGTTGGTCAAGGAAGTCCCCATACCAAAGGAATCAAAGATCTGTGGAGTGCTCAAATATACATCAATACTGCCTTTGAATTATAAATGTGTTCTATTTTCAACAGTTGATCCATTCAATAAACCCTGATAGGTATCCTCTATAGTTCTCACTGATGAACCCCAATGAGTTGATGAGAACTATGTAACATAATCCTATGATTCCCCAAGATGTACCCTTCACTTTAATCAGGTCTCTGCCTTCACTGTCTTAAGATCATGGAAAGCTCATTCTTGACTCCATGACTTTGGCTCAGACTGCGGGTCCTGCCTAGAACACCCTTCCTTCTCCCCTAGTCAAATCATTTTCCAATCATCTGACATCTCCCACAAAGCTGAGGGACACTATCTTACTCTTTTTCTCTCTTGCTTTCCCCACAGTGTCAAGCACAAGGCCTTAAACACAGTAGGTGTTCAGTAAATAATTGCTAAATGAAAGTCTGGGTCTATCACTTGCTTGCTCAATAAACTCTAGTGGTTCCCTATTACTTTCAAGATCCAATGCAATGTCTTCTGTTTTGCGTATAACACTCAGTCTTACCTTATACTCTCCAGTATCACACTGCCACTGATGGGGCATGGGTAAAGAGCATGTCTCAAGTTATGTCCCTCATGCCTTGGGTCCAGCTATGGATTTTCCTTTCTGTCACCCTCATTGGTTCTGGGTTGTGAGGACATAAAACCCTTTCTTTGTGCTATCCTTGCCCTCAAGCAGCTTCCCATTTTAGGGCAAAAGGCCAAATAGACCTGACCAAGGCAGGTGTTATGGCATAGAAGGAAGAGAGGACTGGACTTAGGAGTCAGAGGCCCAGGGTCTCTCTTGGCTCAGTTATTGATTGGGTGTGTGACCTTGGGCCAGTCACTTAATACTTCCATACTGCAGCTTCATTATCTTTAAAATGGGGATGATGGTTCTTACACTACTGACTTCACAGGGATGTTGTGAGGATCAAATGGATATGAAAACACTTATTTTGTAACCCTAATGGGCCATGCAAATGCCAGCTTTTTTGTTATTATCTTCTGCATAGATACACAGAGGTCGCTATGGGAGCCCATACAGTTTGGATGAGGGCAGAGGCCAAGCTGGGCCCATGGAAAATGAACCCACCAGTATGTATATGGTCCACTGTCAGTAAGACAAGCACTTAAGAGTAGGTACTCAGCCACCCACATTCATGGTCCTTGTTGGAATGGATAATAACTGTCCTGATGGTAGAGTTTTAAGATTTACAAAGGGCTTTGCATACGTCTTCTCATCTGATTACCACAAGGACCACACCAGGTAGGTGTTGGTATTATCTTCATTTTACAGATGAGGCTCAGAAAAGCCAAGTCATACAGCTGGTGTCTGTGAGCTGGCCTGATGGGCAGTGGAATGTTGACTGGTCTGAGGGTTGGGTTTTCAGGGATTCTTAACTTGAGATCCATGAATTCCTTTAAAAAATTGTTTTGTTAACTGTCTTGCAATAGAATTGGTTTCCTTTCTAATCCTATGCATTTTATTTAATTCATTTAAAAATTATTTAGGGAAGGGGTTCATTAGCTTCACCAGATCACCCATGGGGTCCATGACAGAAAAAGAGTTAAGAACCCCTGATATAAACAAAGAGGTAACCCTGAGCTTGTTATCAGGAGGTACAAAACCTAGGTTTGCTTTTGAGGCTAAAGGCAAACCAACATTTCTGGGGCAAAGTCAGGGGGCTTGTCATTTCTCTCTGGCAGTGGGTATTTCCTGCTCAGGCACAAAGACAGCTTTTAGCATCTCCAGATATTCATCTATTTCAGGGGCATCCCAAAAGTCCTGAATCCCCCTCCTGCGTTTGGCTGAATTAAGATGCAGTGGGAGGAGGCTGCCAGCTCATCTTGGATCCGCGTCACTGATGGGAATATGAGGATTGCCTTTTTAGCAGAATTCCTGGATCACAGAATTTGTGAGCCAAGGAGGAGGCAAAAGAAGGATCACAAATGTCTGGGCTTCAGGCTTTCACTGAAGACACCTGTCAGACAGCCAGCAGCCAGAGAATCCTGGGGAGACTTGTGATACCTCCCATTGAAGCCTGGGGCTAAGAGCACTTCTCACTGGCATTACAATGCCTTAGGGCTAGCAGCAAGCTCCAACCCTAGGACCTAGGCAGTCCTAGATCTCACAGACTTTGGGACAGGTCAGTAGACTATTTCACTGTGAGAAGGAGATGAAGCAGTCTTGGAAGGTCCTGGCTTCTCCCACATTTTTAGTGGATGTGAGATAGCTTTGGAAGAGGGGTTAAGGTTCAATGGACACCGAACATCAGTGATTAGTCAGCTTGAAGAGTCTCAAAATTGGGAGGAACCATAGAAAAAAGATTTTGTGGACTTGTTTAAAAAAATATTTTGATAACTATATTTCAAAAATAATTAGCATTCTTTATAATCCTATGTACTTTTTAAAATGTATTTAAAAGTTCCTGGAGAGTAAGGACTGTCTTTTACCTTTTTATGGTATCTCTAGTGTCTTGTACAGTTTGGCACACAGTAGGAGCTTGTTGATTGACTGAGGAGTTCACCAGACTGCTAAAGGAGTCTGATACATAAAAAAGGTTAAGAATCCCTGCTTTATGTGACATAATATAGTCCAATCTCCCATTTACTATGAGAATACCTTTTGTAGGCAGCTAGGTAGTACAACAGATAGAGCACCTGGGCTGGAGTCAGTTTCCTTATCTATAAAATGATGATAATAGCCACCTACCTCCCAGGGTTGTTGTGATGATCAAATGAGGTAGTAATTGTAAAGTGTTCAGTACAGTGCCTGGCACATAGTAGGCACTATATAAATGGTGGCTATCATTATTAGTACAGTATCACTGACAAGTGGTCTTTCAGTCTGTTAGAAGAAGCACCTGTAGGTTGGGATGGGACTTTTCTTGTCCGAACCATCTGGCTTCCTCTTACGCTACCACATTGTTGTTTTTCAGTTGTGTTTGACTCTCCATGGTCCCATTTGGAGTTTTCTTGGCAGAGATACAGGACTGGTGTTGCCATTTTCTTCTCCAGCTCATTTTACAGATGAGGAAACTGAGGCAAGAGGGTTAAGTGACTTGTCCAGGATCACACAACTAGTAAGTGCCTGAGGCCAGATTTGAACTCAAGAAGATAGGTCTTCCTGTCTTCAAGGCTGGCACTCTATCCACTGCATCACTTAGATGCCCTCCATTCTACCATACTAAGTCCTGGAACATCACAGATACTGGACATTACTATGCTGTACAGATGGCCAAAAGCAGCCTCTGTCTCTACTTAGTTGAATGACATTTTAAACCCTACACAACCCGGCTTAAGCCTACCTTTCCAGCTTTAATGTACATAGCAGCCCTTCAGGAACAGCCCTATTGACCTGCTTGCTGCTCCTCACTCAAGCCTTCCATCTCCCATCTCCGAGCCTTTGTCCTCCCTTGCCCTCCACATGCTTAGAATGCACTCCTTTCCCACCCCCTCATCTCAGAATTCCTAGTTACATGTTACCTCCTACATGAGGCCTTTCCTGATCCCTCAGCTGCCAGCGCCTCTCCCCTCCCACATTACACTGAATTCATTTTACAGATATTTTGTATATAGTTATATAAGAGTAAGCCCCTTTCAGAGGGAAGCAGATCTTTCTGCACCTAGTAAAGGATGGAAGGCTTAGAGTGGTTCATCTGCATATGAAAAGACCAGGCAAACTGTAGATCTAGCAGCTGGAGACAATGAACTTGCCCCTAGGGCACAGACTGTTACCGTACCTTTTCCTACCAGCTCACTTACAGGGACTGGGAGGAGAGATTTCAGTTTAAAAACTAGAAAACCTCAGACCCTGAAGCTATGTGGTGATTACTGGGCAACTGGCCATTGCTTGATTATGGCCAAGTTTGTAGAGATGAAGATACTGGAAATGGACCAAAGGGGTTTCTGGCCCAGGTCAGTCAGTCAGTCAACAAGCATGTGTTAAAGCTCTTATTATATGCCAGGCACTGGGCTAAGAGAGCAGGGGATAGAGATACATGGGGGAAAAAGTCCCTATCCTTGAAGAGGACATATTCTAATGCAGGGGGAAGGGGTGTATGTGTGTGTGTGTGTGTGTGTGTGTGTTTGTCTTAGGGGGTGTTGCAATGTGGAAGGTGGTATAGTACAGAGAATCAAGGGTGGCTGGTCAGGGCCCTACTCCAAAACTGAGGTTCCTGGGAAGAACTCACCAGTGGAATGAGGAGGCAGCTGAAGCCTGGTACCAGTCGGGAAAATCATATGCAAATGGAAAACTCCCTCTGCCAATGCAGGTTGGTACCTTCTCTGCAATTTGCAATCTTTGAGAGCTTCCTAGAGTATGGAGGGGTTGAAAGATTTGGCCAGGTCACAGAGCCTGTGAGCCTGTTAGGAACTGAACCCGAATCTCCCTGGCTCAAAAGCTAGCTCTCCAGCCACTATGCCAAAATCAGGCTTTACCAGGCACAAAACACACTCAAATCTGAAAGGGGCTCCTCCTTATGTTGACAGGTGTATTTACATATTTATGTATGTATGTGTACACACATACAAGTATACACACACAGTTTCTCCCAATAGAATATAAGCTCTTTCCTAGTCAAATGTTTTCATTTTATAATTGAGTCTCCAGTGTCACCAGTATCTCCAGCATAATAAATACTCATTGACTGAACACAGCTACACAAAGGCTGCAATGGCAGGATGTAGGGAAACATGGATTTAGCTTAGTCAGTCAACAAGAATTTATTAGGCATTTACTATGGTGAGGTATTCTTAAAGGTAGGGGGTGGGGACAGGAGATTCAGATGTGAACTTTGTTTGTATAGCTCCAAAAAGTCAATTTGGAAATCCATCTTGTCATGGGCGAAGGAAGAAATGAGAGGTGAGGAGCTGGAGACAATGAGTATAGTTGGCTCTTTTTGGGAATCCGGTTAACAGGGAGAGGAGAGAGAGAGAGAAAGCTTGAGAGTATGTCTGGGTCAAATGAAGTTAAAAAAAAAATTTTTTTTTTAGGGTGGGAGAGATGTGAGAATGCTTGTAGAAAGTAGAGAAAGGAGCCAAAAGATACAAAGAGATTTGAGAAGAGAAGGAATATTTGAGAAGGCAAGCTCCGGGGGAGATCCATGGGGAATGAGATTGTAAATAAAAGAAGGGCCACCTTTTGTTCAAACTTTGGAAAAAAAGGAGAGAACATGAAATGACTGAGAAAGTTTTGAAATACAGAAAAGGGATGAAGCAGAAAAAGCTCACTGCAGATGGTCTTAGTTTTATCTGTGGAAAAAGAAAGGCAAAGTCCTTTGCTGAGGAGAGAAGGAGCTGGTGGACAGGGCTTGAGGAAAGAAGAGAAGGTATAAGGAGTAAATATTAAAGATCTCCAAGCACCCCACCATTCCATGCCTGCCCACAAGTGTTTTATTGTCATCCAGCTTCTATGGCTCACCATCCCAAACTCCGAGGAGTTGAGAGTTTAGGTAACCAGTGGAGACAACAGAAAATTCTCCCTGGGCACCTGGGTTAGTAAAAAATACCTATTGTTCAGGTAAGCCAGGCTGGACTGAACTTAGCTGGCATCAGAGAATTACAGGTTTAGAGCTGAAAGGGACCTCCATGGCCACTGAATCCAACTCCTTTATTTTGCAGATAAAGAAACTGATGTACAAATTGGTTAAATGACGTATCCAGGATCACAAAGCTAGTAAGTATCTGAGGTAGCATTAGAATTCAGTTCTTCTTGATTCCAAATCTACTACACCAATTGTGTCAAATTTAAAGAGAAACAGGGGTGAGTAAACTGAACATAAGGCTGCACGTTGACTTAAAAACCACAGACTAACATTATCTATGTTTTATCGTATTTTTATTTAGTTTGTTAAATATTTCCCAATTACATTTTAATCTGGTTCATGCTGCACTTGGGAGTGTGGTGGACCTTCGTACTATACCAAGTCAGGGATGTGAATAATGTTCCCGTTACCTTTTGCAAGCTGAGTCCTCTTACATCTCTCTCTCTCATCAGACCTAAAGCCTCATCTCATGATGGCAGAGGATGGGGCAAATTTAAGAGGGCATCCTGTCTGATGCACCAGCACTCTGAGTCTATGGAATGACAGGCATTCTAGTACTTTCCACGCCCTGAGGTTTAAGACTCTCATTGGGTCTGGTCAGGATTTATAAAGAATACAAAGACCTTTAAAGCAAGTTCTCCTGTGTTTCTAACTCCATTAGACTTGGGAGCTCTGATGGATATCAGTTCCTGTTGGCTTAGGCCAGTGGTTCTCAACCTTCCTAATGCCACGACCCTTTAATACAGTTCCTCATGTTGTGGTGACCCCCCAACCATAAAATTACTTTCGTTGTTACTTCATAACTGTAATTTTGCTACTCTTATGAATTGTAATGTACATATCTGACATGCAGGATGTATTTTCATTGTAACAAATTAAACATAACCCACAGGTTGAGAACTGCTGGCTTAGGCCAAAGTTATGAGGCTTCCACAGGAAGCCTCAGGAAATGCTGGGTGCCTTAGGTTAGTGACTTGGTTGGGCATTTTCACTTCAGCTTTCCTATTCTATTCAATTCAGCACAAAGGAAACTACTTCCATCAGTACCACTGGGCATAACTAACTAAAAGGTTATTTCCTATTAACTTGGGCTCTGTAAGGAACTTTAAATGATTAATAAATGAAAGCTTCTCTGGATAAGAAATACTATGAGTCACAAAACTGTCTCCCCTCTCCCAAGTCCCTGAGTCTAGACTTGAAGCATAAAAGAACAAGTAATAACATTGTAGAGTTTCCCAAATTAGACTCAGCCCTGGGAATTCCAAAATATCTCAGGCTCATTCCCACTTTCGTTCCTTTGCTTACAAAGTTCCCCACACTTGGAAGGCCCTTCCTATTTTTCTCTCCCTGCTGTTTCTCCAGGGCCCACCCTAACTCTCGCCCCAGTGATCGCTCTCTCTCCTTTGAGTTTCTAGAGTCCTGTGCAATCCCACTTAATCCTCCAGCTTGTATTCTCATGTGGCATTCTTGAGTTTTTCCATCTCTGTTCAATTCTGCATCCCCAAGGAAACTGTCAGCTCCTCCAGGCAGTAGGCAAGTCTCCTCTAGCAAGCCTACAGTGCTGAGCCTAGCCTGAGCTCATCAGAGATGATGCTTAAAGCACACTTGCTAGTGTGCCTCGAAATTCATTCTCTTTGATCCCAACACACTGGATGGGCATGGGAGGTGGGTGGGTACTTGGAGATCTTTAATATTTACTGAGCACACAAAATTTGCTAGGTCTTGATAGTGTGTGAGGCACCATAGAAAATTCATTTGGAGCAAAAATGTGCTATGGCATAACAACAACGAGAATAGCAACTCATGTTTATATATGAGTTATCATATTTACATAGTTCCTGGAGGTGATTTAGTTGTCCTCGTATGTGAGATGCTATTGAACAGATTACTCTCAGGGAAAGTTGCACAGAAATGATACAGGGATGGAAGCCAAGTCTTGACTTACTTCTAAGCCCCATGACAACTTAATTCTCTTCCCTCCTCACCTCTCCATGCCCCACGGTTCTGTTTCTTGCTCATTCCTGACATAGCACAGTTCTGAATGCCTTGTTCTCTCCCCTGTTCCAAGTCTGGTCCTCTTTCTCCTCAAAGTCCCTCTTAAAAATGCATCTCCTCCTCCCTGAAGTCTTTTCTGATAAACCCAAGGTCTGACATGGATCACCCCATCCTCCTCAGTCCTCTCTTTAATACTTCTGATGGCTGATCTGGCATTCTGACTTTTCCAGCAGGGGTCTGTGCTGGTCCTGTCTGTCTGCAATCTTTCTCACATATCTCTTTCCCTCTTTATTCTTATGGCTCCTAACATATGATGGGCCCATGTGGACTACTGCCCCAACCTCCTATCAGGTTTTTTCATCTCTACTCATTGCCTGCTCCACTCTATATATCACTGTTTAATCTTCCATTTAATGCATAGTCCTGACCACATCCCTCCCCTGTTGAATATTAAAAAATATTCATTTGCTCTCCATTGCCTATCAAGGAAAATGCAGACTCCTTGGGCTGATGTTCAGGGTCTTCCACCATCTAGCTCCAGCTTGTCTTTCCAGTCTTAATATGTAATACTCCCCTTCATATACTGGCTATTCCAGCCAAACAACTCAAGGTCTCCCAATCTCGTCATATCCTCTGCCCCATGAATGGAACAAACTTCCTCCTACCAGTCCCCTCCACCTCTTTCTTAATAGTATTTTATTTTTTCTAATTATATGTAAAAATAAATTTCAACACTCATTTTTGTAAAATTCTGAGCTCCAAATTTTTCTCCCTCCCTTCCCTGCCCCTTCCCCAAGACAGCAAGCAGTCTGATATATGTTATACATGTACAATAATGTTAAACACATTTCCACACCACCTCCATCTCTTCATGACCTTCCCTCCTTTCAAAGTCCAGCCTCACCTGATTATTACAGGTGGAATTCCCTCTCTGTAGTCTTCTCTTATTCACAAACATGTTCCCCTAACCATACCAATTTTTCAGAAATTGAGGTTGGATACATTGGTAGTTCTAGTTACGATCTCATGATCCCCCTTCCCAACCCACCCTCTTTCCTTCTACATCATTTGCCAGACCCTGGAGGTGTCCCCATCTGCATTACCTTATGGATACCTCCTTTTTCACACTTTCACTTCTCCAAAGCTACTTTTGGGGATGGTGCTGGTGGTCTTCCCTAAGGGCTAAGCATTCCACTAGGTGCTTAACCATTACTCCCTCCTTGACTCTCATTCTATTATGGTTCTCTTGTTACCTCTTCTACACATGAATCTCTTTTTAACAGCATTAGTTATTTGTGTCAATGCTGCATCTTCATACTACAACGTAAATTCTTCAAAGGTAGGGACTTAGTTCTTTTCCATTGTTGCATTCTCACTGTCTCATACACAGTAGGCACTTAATAAATGATTGCTGAACTGATCCAAAGCTAATGAATGAAGGTATATGTATATATTTTGCATGTACTTAGAATGCAAACTTCTTGAGGGCAGAAGTTTTCCTTCTAGAGCAAAACTTGGGAAATCCTCCCCTGTTGCCTTCATACTTTGTCTAACTCCAACATGTTTGCTTTTGCAGGGTACTGTTCCATCTCACTGTTTCATTTTTGTCTTTGTATTTCCAGCATCTAGCACAATGCCTGGCTGGTATATAGTAGGTGCTTAATGGTTGCTAAATGGTTGATGGTGGTCCTTTCAGACTCATAGAATAAAGGAGAACTCTACAGGTTTAAATTAAAACATCGGAGTTTCCACCTACTAAAAGTACTGACAGTTCCCCCTCTGCAGTCTTCTCTTATTCAAAAGCATGTTCCCCTAACCATACCAATTTTCCAGAAATTAAGGTTGGATACATTGGTAGTTCTAGTTACTATCTCATAATCCCCCCTCCCAACACAGCCCTCTTTCCTATTACATCATTTGCCAGACCCTGGAGGTGCCCCTGTCTGCATTACCTTATGGATACCTCCTTTTTTGAAACTACTAGTCAGTGATTTGGAGGCTTCTCAGGTCAGGTGGGCTCTGCCTGGCACTCTACTCTAGCCTAGAATCTTGGGTTGTGCCATACTCTTTCCCTGAGATCAGCTATCATCTGGGCACACATGACATTTTTTTTTCTGTCTGTTTTCCTTCCCCACTTTACTAATCTTCATACTTGGTCCAGTCATCCATAGTACTATTGTTCTGAGGGTTTCTTAAAAAAGAATGTTGCTGAAGTCTGAGTTGTCTCCTTCCCAGAAACGATGAAACGTACCTACATTTACACACACACACACATACACACACACACACTCAATTTCAAAATAATTTCCTTCCTCTAAAGCAACACTTTAGGATAGGTTAACTCTTGTCTCCAAAATCTCCTCCACCTAATACCTCCAAGCTCCATTATTCCAGAATTCCATCACTTGCATGGATAGAATTACCTTCAGCAATGGAGGTTCTTGAAGTGTTCCAGAACACCTTTCTGAGCAAATCTCTGCTCTGGAAGCAAATCTTCCAGAGCAAAACTTGGGAAATCCAACCCTCTTACTTTGTCTAACTGCAATATGTTTGTTTTTGCAGGGTACTGCTCCATCTCACTGACACTTTTCTCTGGGAACTCTAAGCAGTCCCCCCTGCCTTTCCCTGAACAAGATTCTTGCTTTTTTGTTGCTGTCTGTATCTGCAGGTTTTCAGTCTCTTTCATTGGCTCCACTTAAGGTAAACAGCTCTCACCACAGCGGGCACATGCCACCCACACTCTCCAGGCCACAGGCATGGACACATTTACTCATGTTTTTTGAAACAAATTTGATCAGAAAACTCCAGCCCTCAGGGGAATAAAAAGATTGGACACCAGTGACAGATGTGTTACTAACACATCTCAGGGATGGGAAAAGACCAAAGGAAGACTGGGATTGGGAATAATCTTGTGTAGCAAAACACTAGCTGAACGAAGACCAAAAGAAATGATCAATATATTTCTTTCAGAGGATAAAGGCCCAAACCTGGGTAATGTGACTCCCAACTCTCCAGATTCCTCCAATGACGGGACAACCTGCTGCTACAGCTTCCTCAAACCATGCATTTGGATTCTGCACAGAGTACAGAAGATGCTGGCCTGGGGACTATACAGAAGGACATGATTCCCAACTTCTGGTATGACAGTAACATTACTAACAGTTAACTTTTTTTTTTTTACAGTGCTTTAAGGTTTGGAAAGCACTTTACATATATTATAGCACTTGATTCTCACAACAACCCTTTGAGGTAGTTGTTAATATCTCATATTACAGATGGGGAACTTGACTGGCAGAGGTTAAATGACTTGTCTAGGACCACACAACTAGTAAGTGTCTGAAGAAGGATTCAGACTCAGGTCTAGTCCAGAACTCTAGAATACCTGAAAATACCTGGAAATCAGCTAGTCCAATCTAATTTTTAGAAGGGGAAACTGAGGCCAGAGAAAGCAAATGATTTACTCACCTGCTGCCTAGCCATCCTAGGAAAACCTCTGCCCTGGGGCACTGCTTTTCTTACTGGAAATCACTCCCTAGTGCGACCATTTGGGAAGGGCCCCAGTCATGTTCACATCTGGACTTCCTCCTCCCTCTCCTTGTCTTCAATGGTGGTATCTTCTTTTCTACCTCTTTCTCACTCACCTGTATGTGTTGTCTTCTCCCGTTAGAATGTAAGCTACCTGAGCACAGGGATTATGTTGTTTGTGTTTGTGTCCCAGCCCCTTAGCATAGTATCTGACATGTTGTTCAGTCATTCAGTTGTGTCTGATTCTTTGTTACCCCATTATGGGCTTTTCTTGGCAAACATACTAGAGTGGTTTGCTGTTTCTTTCTACACTGGATTAAGGCAAACAGAGGTTAAGTGACTTGCCCAAGGGTCCCATAGCTAGTAAGTGTCTGAGACTGGATTTGACCTCAGGTCTTCCTGACTCCAGCACAGTACTTTGAGCTACCTAGCTGCCTCTGCCTGCCACACAGTAAGAGCTTAATAAATGCTTCCTCCTCCTCCTCTTTCTCTTCCTCCTCATCCTCCTCCTTCTCTTCTTCTTCTTCTTCTTCTTTCTTCTTCTTCTTTTTCTTCTCCTCCTCCTCCTCCTTCTTTTTCTTCTTCTTCTTCTTCTTCTTCTTCTTCTTCTTCTCTCTCTCTCTCTCTCTCTCTCTCTCTCTCTCTCTCTTTCTCTCCCTTCCTTTCTCTGTCTCACCAACCCTGGAATTCAAATCCATCCTAATACTTATTATACTCTCCTCTGTCCCCTACCCTCTCTTCGTAACACAGTATATATATAAATGCAAACCATACTAAGTGATGAAACTTTTTGGACTAGGGCTCCTATTATAAGATCTTTTGGCTCACTTTAAACCTCCTCCATAGATCCATTTCAGTGAATAGAAAAACTTACAAAGAATTTGCCGTCCTTTTGGATTTTTGTTGTTGTCGCAGATTTTACATCCATTCCAGTAGTTACTGAGGTTTTCAAGGTATTTGCAGTTATTAAAGTCACTGTGTATGTTTATTATACACATATACATACAAATATATGTAAACATATGAATGTATATGTGTATTTGTGTGTACCTGTTCAAGTATGCACAAATCTCTGTGTATCTGCTCCCTGAGGGCAAGGATAATGCCACATTTAAACTTGGTATCACCTTCAACTTCTAATGTAATGCTCTGGAGACAGTAGCATAATTGGTATTTGCTGAATTGTGGGCTCCGGAGTGCTTATGTGTCTGTGAGTAGGGTTTTGTATTTTTTGGGTCACGCGTACTTTGGATTCCCAAGAATGGAATGATTACTTCATGCTTCATAAAGTGACAAATGAATAACGAATGGAGAAAGCTGGGGGGACCTGGGTAATTTCCAGCCACTGAACGAAATTATGTAGATCCAGGGGAAGCAGGCAGCAAAGATCACAGAAGGGATCGGATCAACATGTGGTATGACAGGGTTAAAATGGAAGGTATATATTGGGGGAGAGGGGAATGGAATGAGGACTGACCTTTGGCAAAATTGTAAAGTGGGTATAAGTCAGAGCTCCTAGGCTTTCTTTTCCTTGCCTTCTTCCAGGGTTTTCGGTTTCCCTCCTCCCTCCATCAGACCTGGGTTCTAGAAAAGTATCTGAGTGGCTTCTGTTATTGAGTGAATGAAAAGGCACGGAAAGTTCTTCTTCTCAGGGGCATTTGTAAGAAACCCTCTTTTTTTTTTTGGAGGGCAATTGGGGTTAAGTGACTTGCCCAAGTCATACAGCTAGTGTGTCAAGTGTCTGAAGCTGGATTTGAACTCAGGTCCTCCTGACCAGTGCTTTAGTAAGAAACTCTTAAACCAAAGGAATGAACAAGGTGGTATTTGGGGCTATGAGGGACCTTCTGGGCCCTTAAAATCAGACCCAGTTGGGCTGGTCCTAGGAAAGTGATTCTGTAAAGGATGAAGGTGAAAGATGGGTTATAGATATACTTCACCTCAGGAGGAGAAGGGGAGTGTAGGAACGGGAGAGGGAGGTAGAGAAGAGAGAAGGGAAAATGGAGGGAAAGGGGAGAGAAAGGGAGAGCAAGAAAGGGTAAGAGAAGAGGAAGGGAGACATTGAGAGAAAGTGAGGAGAGGGGAGAGAGAGAGAGAGGAGGTATAGGAGAAGATGAGAGAAGGAGAGGGGAAAAGTAGAGTAGGGAGAAAGGGAAGAGTAGAGGGAAATATAAGATAGAGACAGAGAAAGTTGAAAAGGTCAAGAGAGGAACAGAATAAGAGGGATGGAAGGAGAAAGAAGGGAAGGGGAAAGAGGGAAGAGAGAAGGAGAAAGAGGAGGGGGAAGAAAGAGAAAGGAAGAGGAAAGGACAAGGAAGTGGAAGAAAGAGGAATGGAGGGGAAAAGGGGAGGAGGATGGGGAGAAGAAAGAAGAAAGGAGAAAGAGTGAAAGAGAAGGGAGGGAAGAGAGTGAGAAAAGGGAAAGGGGGAGAGGGAGAAAGGAAGTCAGGAGAGGTAGTAGAGGGAAGGGAGAAGGTGATTAAAAAAGGGAGGAGGAGAGAAAGGGGAAGAATAGGAAGAAAGAGAGAAGGTCAGAAGAGGGAACTGGGGGAGAGAGGGGAATGAGAAAGACAGAAAGTGAGACTGGAAGGGGTGGGAGGAGAAAGGGTGGAGAGAAGAAAGGAAAGGAATGAGAGGGGGAGAAGGAAAAAGAGGCAGAAGGAGAGGGAGAAGAGAGGTAAAGAATAAGGGGAACAAAATGAAAAGAAGAGAGGGGGAAGAGAAGAGAGAGGGAGAGAGAAAGAAAAGAGAGAGGAGTGGGAGAGGTGAATAGAGATAGATGGGGAGAGAGAAGAGAAGGTGAGGAAGAGAAATAATGGGAAGGAGAAAGAAGACAGAGGAAAGGAGAAAGAAGGGGAGGCAGAGGTAAAGGGGAGAAGGGAAGAAAGAAAGAGGAAAAGGAGGGGACAGAGAGGGAGAAAGAGAATGAAGAATGGAAGGGGATAGGGAGAAGAGGACATGCATAAAGAAAGGAAGGGAAAAGAAAAAGGGAGGGAAGAAGAAAAGAAAGGAAAGGGAGTTGAGAGGGAGAAAGAAGGAAAGAGAAGGTAAAGGAGAAGTAGAGAAGTCGGAGGAAAGAGAGAGGAAGGGAAAAGGGGTGGAGGAAAGAAAAGGGGAGGGAAGAAAGGAAGAGGGAAGAAAGGAAAAGAAAGAGCAGATAGGAGAAAGGAAAAGGGAGAAAAGGGAAAGGGAGAAGAAAAAAGGAGAAAGGGTAAGGAAGGGTTAGGATAAGGAGAGGGAGACAGGAGGGGAGAAGAGGAAAGAGAAATAAAAGAGAAGGAGAGAGAGACACACAGGCAAGTGGGGGAGAGGAAGGGAAAGAAGAGGGAATTATGTAGGGAGACGGAAAGGGGACATAAAAAGGAGAAGGGGGAGTAGGAGAGAAACAGAAGGAGAGAAAGAGACACAGAAAGTGAGACAGAAAGAGAGACAGAGAGAGAGACAGACAGACAGAGAGAGACACAGAGAGAGAGAGAGAGAGAGAGAGAGAGAGAGGTTTCAGAACACTGGATATTTAGGTTCATATCTATTTCTCAGGAGTATATTCAACATCATATTGAACACTGAAAGGAAGGTGGTCATCTTCTCTTCCATATAATTAACAGGGTTAGAGACACTCATGGATTAGGAAATCTTAGGTTAGAGATCACTAACTCAAACCACAAGTATATTCTGTACTTATTACATCCACATCCATCTGTTTATACTACCATCTAGCTCTTTTTCATAAAGGTTTAGACTAGTAAAGATACTCATTTAAATAGGGTGACAAGGGCTGGATAATATGCCTTAGGCTAGAGTCTCCAATTAGTCTGATGCTGGGTGAGGTTGAAATCACTGTCTGAGACTTTTAGAGCTAGAAGGGACCCCAGAAGTTGAATCTAATCCTCTTATTTTACTGACAAGAAAACTGAGGTTCAGAGTGACTTTTCCAAGGTCACATGGCTTTTCCTCATGTAATCCTCCCCCCACTATTTACCAGTTGGAATACTCTCTGCTCCCCATCGACACCTCCAGACTCTCCTTGTTGCATTATTACTCCGTAACCTCCGTAACCATTCGATCCAAATTTGTCATCTAATCCAGATTCTGGTGGCAATTATCCATCAGTTCTGGGAATGTTTCCCCTTCTTTCTCAATGAGTTCAATGCCTAGATTACAGTCTTCTTCTCAACTCCAACTCCTTTCCTTATTCTAGGAGACTTCAATAGACATGTTGATCTTACCTCAAATTCCTCATGATGACTTCTGCCTCTTCCTCCCCGCCTCAGCTACACATAAGGATGACGATATCCTCAATGTTGTTCTATTTCCATGTTCAAGGACTCTGCATTTCCTTTCTCTGAGCATCATCTTTTATTTTCCACCTCTCCTTATGCCTCATTCTCCTAAACCTACTTTTTATCCTTACCTCCAATTCATCTTTCAGTGATATACTAGGCCCTCACTCTGACTTTTGCTACCCTGTCCTATCTTCCCAATCTTGAGCTCTTGGTGAAAGAGTTCAATACTACATTATTAGGCTCTACTACTGAATTCCTTGCTCCCTTGCCCTGTCATGGATCCCACACCTTGCCAAACCCCCACTAGATTACTCCCACCATCTGCCTACTTTGTTTCTATGGAATAGAACTGAAGGAAATCAGAAAACTTCCTACTAAATACACTATAAAGTTAATCTTAATTGAGCCCTCACTACAGCAAGGCAATCTACTACCTCTAACAGAACCCTTATCCCACTCACCACAGTAATTGTTCTAAATCTAATCTTTTCTTCTCAAGTCTCCCATGCCACTTCAACCTTCCACACTTTTTGCTGAGGATCTCACCTCATATTTCACTGATAAAATTGAGGTCATTTTCTGGGAGCTCCCTCCTCTCCTCTTCTTATCTCACATCCCTCTGACATCATGGTCTACCATCTTCCTTCTTCACTCCAGTGTCTTATGATGAAGTGGTCTGATTGCCAAGGCCAACATTTCTATGTATACCCTTGATCCCATGCCCTCCTATCTTCTCCAGAAGACTGGTCCCACAATTATAATCCTCAATATCTCTTTGATCTTCATTTTTCTATATTGGCTCTATCTCTACTGCCCACAAACATGACCAAGTCTCCACCATACTTAAAAAAACCCTTACTGGATCCTACCATGCCTCCCAATTATCATCCTATATCTCCCCTACAATCAGCTAAACTCCTTGAAAAAAGTCATGTATAATTGGTATGTTCATTTCCTCTCCTCTCACTGTTTTTAAACTCTCTCCAGTTTGTCTTTTGACCTTACCATTCAACTGAAACTATTCTCTCCAAAGTTTCCAAAGATCTAATTGCCAACTCTAATAGTTATTAATGGGTAGCTTGTTGAGAATGGTATAAATTCCTGTACAGGTACGAGTTGGATTTCTTTCCAGCTATCAGATTGTATCCTAATCCTATCCTTATTTGCTACTATGACCTTGGGCAAAATCACCCAACCTTTTGGGACCTGGGATTCCTCAAATGTAATAAAATTAGGGGTTTGATCAAATGTCCTTTTCATCTCTGCATGGTTCTACCTATTTTCAAAAAACCAGGAAGCTTTGGAGATGGGTCCCTAAGCTCTGAACTACCTTTAGGGAGGACAGATCTAACCTTGAACTTTCCCTCCTCCTTCCCCTTCCCCCTCTCTCACATCTTCATACACAGGCTGCCTTCTTGCCCAGGAAGTTGGACTGGGTAGACCAAGGATCTGACACCAGGTGACAATTCTTGCCTCCGCTGTGGCCAGGCCACCTCCCCAGTGATCACCGAACAAACAGCCCTGAAGCTTTCTTGGCTGACTGATAGCATGAATGACAGCAGGAGCTGAAGCGAGGCAAATGCTAGAAGTATAACTTTCTAGCGGTAGGCAGCTTAGCCTGGAAAACACCATGGACCCAAAAGGAGCCAGGCTGGGATCAGGACAGAAAGGTCTGGGCCAAGACGGTGTGAGAACATGGGGGAAGGCATACCGGTGGGGAAACAGGACAGTCCCTGCCAACAGCCCAATCAAGGGGACACCACGCGTGCTCAGTGGGGAGAAGCAGCTGCTCACGCACTCATCTTCACAGCCATCTAGGAGAGCCCTACATCCCGCAGCCTGAGAAGACTCCCCCGCAAAAGCGATCCCTACTTCCCCACTGGGTGCCCTGCCATGCAGACTACCCCCTCCCACTTGGCTGGGCACTCTTTGATACCATTTCTTGGGAAACATTTGGGGACCCCAAGACCCCGAAAACCATCCCCTTTTTCCCTCCCCATCTGGCTGGACTCCTGCTGCCTCGGTCTCCGATCCTTCCCCTCCTTCCCCCCCCTTCCCCCCAGCATTTGTGTCGGGGGAGTACGCGCTTTCCTGTCCCGTCTGGTCTCTTTCGGCCCCTCCTAGCATCCACTGAGCAGCTGACTCCCCCCGGGGCTAGGAGCTCTGCTAGGACTGCCCCGCCGGGCCGCCCCCGCGCTCCGGCTTTAGGGAGGGAGAGCCGCAGGCGCGCCCGGTTTCCGAGCTCAGTTCCTAACCCAGTCCCTCTACTCCCTCCCCCACAGTCCAAGACTCTCCCGTTCGGCCCCGGGTCAGAGCAATCGCTGAGGGCGAGGCCGGAATAGAGGAAGGGGAACCAAAGGAGCGTCCCCTTCTCCTTTCCTCTCCTGGCATCTCCCCAGAGCAGAAAAGAGAGAGGCCCCTCGGGACAGGCTCGGGAGTCCAGTCTCAGCCCAGCCCCAGCCCCAGCCCGAGCCCCAGCCCCTCCCATCGCCTCCCTTCTCCTCCCCTCCACAAGGCTCCTCCGCCGCCGCCCCCAGGCTCCAGACACAAAGGCGCAGAGGGAAGCGCAGCACTCACCGGACAGAGCTAGCGAGCGAGCGGGCTCCAGGCGCAGAGGAAAGGAGGGAGGGAGGGAGAGTGGGGGTGTGTGCGTGTGCGCATCTCTGTGTGTGTGCGTGTGTGTATGTATGTGTGTGCGTGTGTGTGCGTGTGTGTGTGTGTGTGTGTGTGTGTGTGTGTGTGTGTGTGTGTGTGTGTGAGAGAGAGAGAGAGAGAGAGAGAGAGAGAGAGAGAGAGAGAGAGAGAAGGAGCTGGGGTGTGTGACAGGGTCCGAGCGGCTGTGCGTGTGTAGCTGTGTGCGTCTGCGTGTGTCCGTGTGTCTCTCCGGGGGTCCTGGTGTCCGTGCGCGCTCCCCCAACCCTCAGCACAGCGGGGACGCGGCGGCTCAGCTGCGGGTTTCGCCGGCGCAGCCGCTGGGGCTGTCTCTGCGCCCCCGCCCCCGGGCGCACTCCTCACCTCCCTCTCCTGGGGAATTGCGCAGGAACTGTGGGGTTTGAGTTGGGGGGCCAGGGCTGGGATAGAGGCGGTCCTGTGGCCAGGGCGAGCCCAGGGCAGGACCCTCGGCCGGGCTAGGCTTGGGCCGGAGCCGCCCCCTCTTCCTCTTCTCTCTGCCTTGAGCGACAGGAGATACCGCCCCCGCACCCGCGTTTTCCTGAATAGAGAGAGAACGGGAGCATCCATTTCATTCATGATTTTCCTTCTGGGCCCCGGGCTGCAGTAGCCTGAGAGGGAGAGAGACCAAACGGGACGCGCAGATACAGACTGGAAGGGACAGAGTGATGAGCAAAAAAGGGCATGGCAGGTATAAAGAGAATTTCAAGCAGGTAGGATTTGACAGGAAGGCAGACACACAGGTATACATTCCCTGTAAGGACTTGTACACATCAGTAACGCATCACCTTTACACATTTCCACACACTTCGATATACGTGCTACATGCCTGTCATATGATACATAAACGTAGACCTCCCCCAGCTTCTCTCTCTCTCTCTCTCTCTCTCTCTCATTCTCTCTCTCTCTCCCCCTCTTTTTCCTTCTCTCTCCCTCTCTCTCCCTCTCTCTCCTCTCCTCCCCCCCCCCCCATTCTAATAGGCCTGGAGGAAACTCCAGCATTACTGTTGTTCTATTTCTGCGAAGAAAGGAGATGAAGTTTCCACCCACCTTCCATTTCTCCTTCCTTTTGACTCACGCCATGACACCCTAGGCCTTTCTGGCTTTGGCCCCAGGTGACAATGATAAAAATGGCTTCAGCATATATGGGAGCCCCAAACCCAGCTGTTCACAGACTGTCCTAGCTCCCTGTCCTCCCCTCCCCAAAGCTGCCTTAATCAGTAAAGGATCCTTGGACTTTGTATGGGGCTTTATAGTTTAGGAAACATTGTCACAGACAATTTCTCATTTGATCTAAAGGCAAACCATGAAGTTGTTAATGCTTCAATCTTCATAATTCAATAAATCCATGATTATGTAGGTGTGGATGCTCTGCCCTGGTTTTAGGAGATGGTTCATTAGTTATTGTGGGAAACACAAATCCATCACCTGCATCTCCCCTTTCTCCTGGTGGATGAATCTCTCCACACTCAGTCAATCTGATGCTTGAACAACATTTGCCAGGCCTGCTTTTAAAGCCTTTCCAGCTAGGTAAGAACCAACTTAACTGGTAGAACTGGAGAATGTAGGTTCACTTCCATGCAGTGCTGAATCATTGAAAGACATTAATGAAAGGATGATTATTAAATCAGGTCTTAGGAAGCATGTTTTTACAAATGAGGAAACTTAAGGTCACACAGTGAGTCAGTGGCACAGCTGTATCTGGAACCCAGGACTTTGAACCTCCTAGTCCTGGGACTCTATCCATCATACCAACCATCTCTGTCATTTACCACATGCTGCTCACAAGATATTCCAAACTGAAACCCGGTCCCCACTTCTTCCCTAGCTGATGTGCATACTGGGTGGGGGGATGCAGGGAAGGCCATGAAATTACAGAGGTTTTTCTGGGTGGGAGCAGGTGGAGAGAGAAACAAGTCATGGGGCAGGGTTAATGGAGAGTAGGAAGGTAACAAAGGAAAATGACCAGGAAAGGAATGACCATTAAAAGTGTTTACTGTGTTGTGCCTTGAAGTGTGTTAGGTGTTGGGAATATAATAGAAAAGTGAGACAGTTGCTGCCTTCAAGAAACTTACTTCCTTTTTTAAAAATTAATTTTACTTATTCACTTGTTTTTAGTTTTCAGCATTTACTTCTATCAGATTTTGAGTTCTCAATTTTCTACCCCTTTCTTTACACCCCCCCCCTTCCCCAAGACGGTATGCAATCTGATATGGGTTATACATGTACAATCATATTACACATATTTACAACATTAGTCATATTGTAAAGAAGAATTAGAACCAAAGGGAAAAATCACAAGAAAGAAGAAAAAAAAAGAGAAAATAGCATGCTTTGATTTACATTCAGACTCCATAGTTCTTTCTCTGGATGCAGATAGCATTTTTCATCATGAGCCTTTTGGAATTGTCTTCCATCCTTGTATTGTTGAGAAGAGTTAAGTCTATCAAAGTTGGTCATCACACAGTGCTGTTGTTATTGTATACGTTGTTCTTCTGGTTCTGCATACTTCATTCAGCATCGGTTCATGTAAGTCTTTCCAGGATTTTCTGAAGTCCTGCTTGTCATTTCTTATGAAACAATAGTATTCCACTACATTTATATACCACAACTTGTTTAGCCATTCCCCAATTGGTGGGCATCCCCTCAATTTCCAGTTTTTGGCCACCACAAAACGAACTGCTATAAATATTTTTGTACATATGGGTCCTTTCCCCTTTTTAATGACTTCTTTGGGATACAGACCTAGAAGTGGTATTGCTGGGTCAAAGGATATGCACAGTTTTTATAGCCCTTTGGGTATAGTTTCAAATTGAGGCGCTTACTTTTTAATAGGGGAAGGAAACACATAGAGGGGAAGAGTGGCTAGGCAAGGGAATTTTAGTATGAATTGTGGGCAAAAAGGATTGTGAGCAAAGCCACATGTCAATCTATTGATTTTTTCCAGTAGCAATGGCAATACTGATTTGATTACTGTTCTCTGAGTAAGAGGTAGAAGATGGAGAGTGGGGTGAAAAAGCAAGAAGTAGGGCATATGGCAAGATGCTCAGATAGGTCTGGGTTTCCTGATAAATGAATGAATGAGATATGAAGCATGGTTTGGATCTGGCTAGATAGACTGGTCTAAGTGAACTTGTACTCTCTCATTCACTCATCAAGATGGTAGCTCAGCCCCTGAGTGGGATTTCAAAGTTGAGTAAATCAACTTGGGGGAGAGAGCAGGAACACTTTGCAGGGTTCAGTCATGAGGGTGATATTCCAGGTTGGGAGAAAGAGGTAGAGTAGCAATAAGAAAGATGGCAAGTCTTAGTTCCCTGATAGATGAGAAGAAGGGCTTCCCCCAACTCCTGGGCCAGACTCCTAACTGAAGTTCACCACTAGTCAATCCACAGGATGTGTTTTCCAGAGGTTTATGTCAATACTGCTCCTTTTTTCATTCTTTCCTCCACCCCAAATGTGGTAATAGTTACTACAAAGGGTGCCAGGGAGATTCCCAATTACCTCTGGAGTAAGTCCAATCTCCTTTACTGCTATGACTTGTTTCCTAGGTCAGCAGTAGGTTAGAAGTTCTCCCCCAGGATGTTGGAAGTGGGATAAGGAACATCTCTATCTCTCTCTTTCTCGATCTCTGACTTTATTTTCATTAATTTTTGGTTTTCCTTCATAGTCCTCTGCATTTTATTTTATGCATTTAAAAACATTATTCTGAGAAGGGGCCATAGGCTTCACCAGACTGTTCAAGATACAACCCATATCTGTGATATTCCATTAGAGATAGTCTATCTGTGACAGAACCAACATCTACCCTAGTCCCTGCCCTGCAAAATAGGTTAGGCTAGATTTTTTTCTACAAGGCAGTTTGTCAGGGCCAAGGCTCTAGCTATGCTTCCTTTGATGCAGCTTCCTATTGACCTCTGGCTTGGTTCATATGGCCTTCTGGTCATCTAGGGGCATAAAAGGTCCCATCCAAGAGGGGTTGTTGCCCTTCCAACTTGGTGGGTGCCCCAAGACCAGGTGAGTCGCCCATATCCTGCCTTGCTCACCATACTCATTTCCATATGGGAACTGAGGGGGTGACTGGTGTACTGTGTATCCTTTCTGGGTTAGATCTAAGTAAACCTTTGGTTAATTGTTCCGTGACTTATGAATGTCCAATTTCATCACAGCATTGAACCTGAACTAATAGAGCGCCACTGCAAGGTCTACCCCAATGGGCTCCATGACACACAAAACAGTTAATCACCCTTGAAGTAGCCAGTAATTAAGTAGGACTATAAAGCATTATTCTAAAAGCCACGCTTTTTGATTGGTTGTGAGTGAATCTGGCATGTAGGAATGAATTCCACATTAGTTTCATGGTGTTCTGGCATAAAAGATGACATTCTTGCCCTGGGTGATGAGAAAAGTAGCCTGGAAAATTTAGATTGAGAATAATGTTCTGACACACTCAGCTGCTAGAGTAAGGTAAGGTTGGGTATGAGCCCTTGCCCACCTTTTTAAATTCTCGCTATCTTATACTGGATATTTCTGGATGTGAATGTTGCTATAAAATATGCTTTTTGTGGTCTAGTACTGGGCACTATTTCAGGGAGAAGAAGGGGAAGATCAGAGTGCTACCAGTTGATAGGCTGTTATCTGTCAATGCAGAAAATAGGGATAAACTCGTCAGTAAATAAGTGGGATCGATTTCTAAAAACCCAAGGAGGGGATCAGGCCCAAGGACCAAGAAGGCCAGATGGGGGTTGGTGCAGTCAGAGGTTAGAAATCAGAGAGGTTCATAAAATAGTAAAGGAGGAATCATTCAGGCCAAGGGCAAGAGTCCTTTGGATCAGTCCCAGGAAGCACTGGATACCTCCGGAGGCTGATGTGATCAGCAAGGCTCAAGGCTCAGGGTCAGATCTTTTACAGGACAGAAATGGTTTTAAATATTAAGGAAGAAAACCAGGAACTTTGTAGGAAACATTTGATTTCCAGGGGGAGGATAATTCTCCCATAATTAAGAGTTCGAAGCTGGGTTTATATTTTCTTGTTACCAATCTTCCTTGGGATAGCCAAGGACATTGGAAAGAGACAAGCTTTGGCTAATTCTACCTGCAGTGGTATAGAGGGCCACCTCCTTGCTTGGGGTTTTTCTGGTTGATTGACATCCTGCTATCACCGTCCTGTGGTCCCAACTGAACGCAAGGGCAGGGCAGGCATTAGCCTGCTAATCTCAAGGTGAAATAACCAAAGGTTTTGGTTGTCTGCTTTCATGGGGAGAAAAGTATCAGGGTTTCCTTGTGGAGTGAAATCACTGGAGGGACTGAAAAGTAAATATTTACATTTTTACTCTACACCCATCAGTGGGATTTATTCTTGGAACAGAGATAAAAAGGCTTACGTAATGAAGAACTTAGCTGTGTAGCAGACATGCACCAAGAAAGCAGGCGTGATAAGCTCCTACCCCCAGTATGAGAGATTGGAGAGTAGAGCTGGAAATGACTTTCCATTTGATTGAGGCCCAGAGAGGAAATTACTTTCCCAAGGTCACCTAGCAGGTGCCCAGCTGGTAGTGAAGTAGATAGAACATTGAGCCTAGAGTCAGGAAGACTGGAGTTTAAATCCAGCCTCAGAAAGGTTCTAGCTGTGTGACCTTGGGCAAGTCACTTGTATAGTTTTTTTCCTCTCAGTTTATTCAACTGTTAAATGGAAATTATAATAGCATCTACCTTGTAAGTTCCTTCAGGGAAGAGACTGTGTTTGGTCTCTTTTTGTATCTCTAACACTGAGCCCAGTGCTTGGTACATAGTAGATGCTTGCTAAATATTGATTGATTGAATAATAGATTAAGTGCAGATTTGTTTCGAGGATCAAATGAGATATTTCTAAAAACACAGTATAATGCCTCATACTTAATAAATGCTTATTGATTGGTGCTTAATAAATGCTTATTGATTGATTGATTGAGTGAATGAGTGTTGTGAGTTCAGTGAGGGTTGTTGTAGGAATCAGATGAGATATTATTTGTAAAAAAACATTTAGTATAGGACCTGGCACATAGTAGGAATTATATAAATACTTATTCCCCACCCCTGTCCACCAAGCTGTCACTATAAACCAAGGTATCCAGAGCCCCTGTTCTGTGGTCTTTCTCATTGTATCATGTTGCTATTTATGTCTTTCTTCTGTATATTCCAATTTGCAAAGCTCCAAGGATAGAGGGGTTTCTGAGAGAACTGCAAGTTTAAGGATCCCATGCCAAATTATGCTTCCTGTGAGGGCCTCTGAAAAATATTTTAGGAAATTTTGCCATGATATGCTGAGCATGATGATTGGCCATCAGCAACCCACCAGTGGGTTAGAGGAGTATGTTAGGAACCTGCCTGCTCAGCCAACCTTGGCAATGTGGTAACTTAACAGCTGACACCCAATTACCTTCTGGCTTTTTGGAAGGGGGTGGGGTATAATGCCTCACTGTTTCCCCACTGGGTTTGAGACAGAACAACATAGGTTTTGTCAAGCCATTTCTACTGAATTGGAGAGGCAGCTTTTTATGAATAAGACAGGATTCTCATGATTAAAAGATTACTATTCCTTGGAAAAGAAGGTATACTGATTTTCAGATATGGCAAAAATAGAATTGTAGAAGGTATGCAATTTTGACTTAAGAGGTCATATCTGATCAGGTTCAGGTTGTATAGAGAAGGAACACACATAGCTGAGTGGTTTTCTGCTGTCTTCTTTTTACCTTGAGAGACAGTGTAGTATGGTATCTAGAGAACTGTCCTCAGAACCAGAAAGACCTGTGTTCAATTCCCCCCTCAGATTACATACATCTCTGATAACATAACATCTGTGTGACCTTGGATATGTCACTTAACCTCTTTCTCAATGTTCTAGATAGCTCCCTACAGAGAAATTGATGGCTTGCCTTGGTAAAGGGAGTTTCCTCATCTGCAAGATCTCTAAATCTCACAGGTTTAGCACCTGCCAATCAATAAATGCTTATTAAACACCTGTATTGTGTCAGGTGCTGTGCTAAGCACTGAGGATACAAAGAGACAAAAGACAGTCCCTGCCTTCAAAGGGCTTACAATCTAATGAGGAAGACAACATGCAAACAAATATACACAAAGCAAGGATATACATGATAAATAGGAAATAATTATCAGAGGGAAAACACTGGAAATAATTAGCTATGCTTATGTTCTTTCACTTGACCTCTGTCCTTTCTGTCAAACTGACTGGGTGCTTCATCTCCTTCATTTCTCTTTCTAATCGGGCTAGAGAAGAGATTTCAGTCAATCAACAAACTTTGGAGTACCTGCTTAGTCAAACACTGTGCAAGTTTCTGTGACTGTAACTACAAAGGAGGACCTAATCCTTCCTCTCAAGGGCATACACATTCTGCTGAGGAGGTAGCAAGTGTGTGTATAAATGTAATGGGGGTCTGGGATGTGTGCAGACCTCATTGGCTCATTTGGTTGGTGTGATTTCCCCTTGTAGAGGACACTAGGAAGATGATTTCTAGGAGAATGAGGATGCCATGTAAAGAAAGAGCCTTGGAGAGACTGTGGAGCATATGTGGACATTCCATAACTGCTTTTGGTTCGTTAACCATATGGCTGTGTAGCCAAAACTGTTGGCATCTTCAAAAAGCAACTTTGGATGCTTCTCTTTGCTCCATTCATATCTGAGAGGGCCTGGTGACTCTTCTTTCTTTCATCCAGTGAGAGGTTTTGTTGTAAGGGGAAAGCCCTCAGGATCTTCATCTCCTCTGAGACCACAGTGCCCCCTCCCCCAAAATGCTCCTGGGTCCTTGGCCTTTTCATTTTTTTCTGTTTTATATACAGAGTAAAGTCTCCAGACTTGAGGTCTGGAAAATGAACCAAAGGAATCTGACCATTGAAATCCAGGTTGGCTGGCACCAAGGCCCTGAGGATGAAGCAGAGACCTTTGAGATGCCATCCCAGTAAGAAGACTCACCTGGCAGTCGTGCCACACCTGGACATGAGCTTGGTGTGCCAATTTTATGTAGGAACTGAGTTAAGTTTTGAGCCCACTCTCTCAGAGATTAGGGTGATAGTGCAGGGGAAAGTATGCTCCGGAGGTATTGAGGGAAATATCCATAGATTTATTGTTGATCTATTTTGTAAAAGTTATCTGATATTAAATGGTTAAATGGGACAGTATGCTGCTTACTTGTCCCTTCCAGTTGGAGGGAACACAACTGATAGGAGCTTAAGCCAATAGCAAAGAAGAAAAAAACCCTAACCACTCAACTTACCATTGGACTCTGAGGAGAAGATGTGGTGGACCCAACTCTGAGAGAGAAGGGTCAGAGCCTTCCTGCTACATAAGTATACAGAGAATAAATGCAAAGAGAATAAATCTTTCTTTAAAAATAATTATGTTCCTCATATGTTTATGATTATCATTAAGAATTTAATTTTCATCACACTAAAGTCTGCTTTTGTATTTGTATGTTTGTATTGTGCTAGAAATTTCCCTTGATGGTCCATTGTAATTTATATGCCTAATAGTAGTCATTCAATTGATCAGTCATCAAACATTTATTATCTTCTTACTATGTTCCAGGCATTGTGGATATAAAGACAAAAATGAAACAGTCCCTGCCCTCAAGAAGCTTATATTCTTTAGGGGAGACAAGACGTACACATACAAATAAATGCAAAATATACAATTAGTTCCCTCTTTCTTCTTTGGCAAAAATCACATCATTATTTAATGGGATTTAGCCTGTCCCGTGCTCTATTGAGTAGTGCCTAGAAAGAGCTACAGAGCATTGGAGGCCTCAACACATTGGGGCAACCTTGTTTAACAAGTCTATTCTTTATTTGTAGGTCCTTAGGGAATGCAGGGGCTGTAGTTACAAAGCTCATATTATAAGAAGGCAGAGGAGGTTCTGGCTGGCTGCTGTGCTATGAGGGTTGTAAGGAAAATCCCTGTGCTTAAAGTGAAATATCTCTCCTGCTACTTGTCTGAAATCCCTCGAAGAAAGCTTCATTCTTGCTTTTTCCTTTTCTGAGGTGACAAAGCAGGTACCCCTAGAAAGGAGACCTTTGAGTCATTGTGCTAGGTGGCTGCCTTAGGGGGATCAGTTAAGAGAAGGTTCCCAAAGGAGACATGTATAATGAGATCCTTGGGGTCAGGATTACTGGTGATAGAGATGGAAAGAGGTCACAGACAAACCTCATTGATGGTGCAATTTCTAAGGCTTCAGTTGCTAGATGAACTTTACTGATAGAATCATAGAATCCCCAAATCTCAGAATTTCAAAACTTACCCAATTCATCTATACCCCAAGCATGAAGCCTGTCTATCATGTTTATTTAAAGACCTTCAGTGAAAAGGAACTCACTGCTACCTCAAATTGGAGCCTGATCCACTTAGGGACAGCCTTAATTTTTAGGAAACTATCCTGTATATAATAAGGACTAACCAGTGGGAGCCCCGTCTCAGATCATGCAAAATGTGCACTATCTGCTGCCAAACCACATGGGGAGGCTGGGTGAGCTTGCTTCTGGGAATGTGTGATAACATGTAGTGGAAGGGCCCCATTCTCTACTTCATAGCAGGCACAGCTGTTCTTTGACTGTTTCTAGCTGCTGAGCCAAAACTGAATATGATACAAAAGGCACTAACTACGCAAATCGCATTCTCTTCCCTGGTTGTGAGAGAGGCAATATGGGCCATAAGCCTCCAGGTGGGAAGTGGGGTAGTAGCTGTGGTAGAAATGGCCTTCTGCTGCTGGCTGCCTTTCTCCCCATCTGAACTGCTACATGGCCTCTGTCTCTTTGCCTTGTTGCATTTAATCTTTCCCACTTGGAAGTTCTTAACTTGGGGATCCATGAACTTATTTAAAAATGATTCAATAACTATATTTCTATGTAATTGGGTTCCTTTGCAATCAGAATTATTTTATTTTTGTACATTTAAAAACATTTCTGAGAAGGGGACCATAGGCTTCATCAGACTGCCAAGAGTCCATGTCATAAAAAGGTTAAAAGTCCATCTTAGGTGAAGGAGTAAAGGATATAGGATGAGCTAGCTTGTGACCTTGTGAGCTTTGAAAAGTAGAGAGAGGCATCAGCAGTCCAGATTGTCTTTATCTGAGCCTGCTGAGGTGTCTGCAAGGCCCTCATGAGTTATCTGCTTGACACAGCTCAGCTCTCGACTGACTCCAAGATGCCTGTTACAGCTGTAAGGGATTGATTCTATAAAGTGACTGTGAACTGAATTGGTGTGTTTATAGCATCTGCTTTATGTGTGACCTGAGGAAGTATTGGGGTAGAATGGACCCCGCATTTGGGGGATGTTTGTATTTTGGTTCTTGCTATTTTCAGGAAATACTCTTTTTGAAAAACTGCTTGATATTAATTGGTTAAATGATACTGGGTCTCTAATCACTAATAACTGATATTGGAGAAAATACTTCTCATTAGAGACTTGAGTTGATAATATTAGAAGGAAGAATCCCAACTGTTCAGGATACCTCGAGAACTCTGAAGGGGAGATATAGCCTTGCTCTGGCAGCCCAACTTGCTGGTGAGAGTAGGAGTTGAGATCCTAGAGTCTATGCCTAATCTTGCTTAGGAATGGGGATTGCCAGTGAGAGTGGGAGTTGGATAAGGACCCCTCCCTTCCAAAGTTTATAAATGTTACTTATATTGAACTCAAGTCTATCTCTCTGAAGATTCTGCCCATTGTTCCTCATTCCTTCCTCTGGGTCCAAGCAGAATATTTCTGATCTCTCTTTTACATAAAGAAGAACTTTTCTGCCAAGGGACTGTTCATCTTTGATTCTTGATGAGCTTTCTCCTGATCATCCTTTTCCCGATGTACTCATCAAAAATAACTCAATTTCTCTCTTTCTATCAGTCTAAATGTGGAAACTGGAGTGAATACATACATATACACAAAGTACAGGTTGGTCTCCCTCCCACGGGAGAAGGGGAAAGGACTGGGACAACACATCCTTATTCTTCCCTTTATCAGTGAGAATGAAGTGTTCCTTGGAATAATGAAAGGAGTGCTTCAAAGTAAAAACAAAGAAAGGAGTCCTAACCTGTGCCAGAAGGCTGGAGGGTAATAGAATGGTAAAGGAAAGGAGCTGGATAATTAGGGATAGAGCTCTTCCTGTGGAAGGAGGACCCGGATCACCTTTGGAAGAAGCAGCCTCTTGTGCTATGAATGCTAGAATGAATTTGCAGGGAACATTAAGATAGATCTTTTCAAAATTCTCAGAGAAAGAAGAAACTATTAGTGGTAACCCATGCCTCCTTGCTAAGGTTTACGGAAGCAGCTATTTATTAACCTAAAATAAACAATGCAGAAGTCTGCAGCAGCCCCATTGTGTCTCAGTTTAACTCTTCTTTAGGTCTCATATCAAAGTAATAAAGAGACTTACCGTAGAATTCCCAAATCATCGTATCTATCTGTCTGTATATCTATCTATCTGTCTATCTATCTATCTATCTATCTATCTGTCTGTCTGTCTGTCTGTCTGTCTCTGTCTATCTATCTATCTATCTATCTATTTGTCTATCTATCTATCTGTATATGGGCACACACATGTATATGTACACATGTATATACACATCTATATACATATACAAACACACACATATATTATATGAAAATATGTGAGATCATTAAGCTATAATAGTTGCTAGTTAATAGGTGTGGTTAACCAAGTGGTGAGTGTTCATTATTCTCTTGGCTGAATCTTTAGCCAACAGTCAACTTAACAAGGTGAGATCTGACCCACAGTTTAAGAAGCTCAAGTGGAAAAAAATTTAGGAAGCCATGGGCTAGCATAGCTGACATGGTGAACACTTTGCTGGATCTGTCAGAATGGCACAGAAGAATAGGGAGGAAAAGAGCTGACGTGGAGTGGAAACCCTAGATAAGTGAGGGATAGCGAGAAGTGTCTTCAACAAAGTAAAGTTCAGATATTTACAAATTGTGTGACTTTGGGTTACTCATTTAACCTTTCTGTTTCTCAATTTCCTCATTAGTAAAATGAAGGGTTTTGACTTGGAGGCTTCTGAGGTTCCTTTTGGATCAAAAACTACCATCATATGATTTTAAATTACCAGGCCTAGATGAAAGAATTGACTGATGTGATTGGTTCTTCATGACCAGTGACCTCTGAAAGATTGTAGAGAACTGGAGAGGTGCTTGAGCACTAGAATAAAAGGGTGAATGTTGGATCAGTGGTCAAAAAGGGAAATGAGTGAAGTCTTCAAACTTTGGGGAGTTGATGAGCTTGTTCAATTCCTGGCAAAACTCAGGAACATCTCATTAAAGGGATGGTCTGTGAATATTCACAAAGGAAAATGGTTATCACTAAGTAGCAGCATGATGTCATTAAGAGTAGTTCATGGTGGATTAACCTCATTTGTAGGCAAATTCTAGTTGTGATACACCTAGATTTCAGCAAAACATGTGACAATCTTCCATACTGTTTTTGTGGAGAAAAAAAAATGCTAAGACATGATTTAGTGGATGGCATAGTTTGGTGCATTTGGAGCTGAGTGAATCTCTGGGTCCAAAGAGTAAGTATTATTGGGACAATGTTAAGTTTCAGTTGGGTCTCTAATGATGGGCTTCAAGGCTCTGTCCTTGG
>CM053583.1:50368052-50399674 GCA_028627135.1 Pseudochirops cupreus | reverse complement strand
TGTCAGGCCTATAGCTATGATCAACCAGAACATAAAAGTGCCCCTTAGACAGCTGCCAAGATCTCTTTTTAAAAATTTTTGAAGAAAAAACTCAAATGAAAAGTTTATTAGGAGTTTTAAAAATTATGTCTTGTATTTTAGATTTTAAAAAAGAATTTTAATTTAATCTTTTGGTTTTATATCACTTACATTTCCCAATGTAGACCTCTCCTCACCTCCTAGAGAGGCATCCTTTATATTAAAAATGCAAAAAACCCTATATTTTAAAATGTAAGAAATATTCTTAGTTAGGGATGTACAAAAACAGGTGGCAGGCCAGATGACTGGTGGGCCACAATTTGCCCACCCTTACTTCATAGCAAAAAAAAATTTAAAGCAATTCAGCAAAACTAACCAACATGTGAAAAAGGCTGACATTGTCTGTATATCTGCATATTCTATATCTATAGTCACCCTCCTCTACAAAGAAGGGAGGTACCTTCTCTTCTCTTTCCTTTGGAGCCATGCTTGGTCATTAGAAATTCCACTACATTCAATTTCTTTGCATGTACATTATTGTAGTAGTTATATTCTTTTCTAGGTTCTGTTTATTTCACTTTGCATCAGTCTAGATGTCTTCCCATTCTCTCTGATTTCATCATATTCAACATTTCTCACAGCTCAGTAATATTGCATTCATATATCTCAACTGGATTAGTCATTCCCCAAACATTGGGCAGCTATTTTATTTCCAGTTCTTTGCTACTACAAAACCCTAACCTTACTTTTTAACTTCACTCACTCCCTATCAAAGAGAAGCCTTCCAAACGTTACTCACTGTGAGGATAAGGCTTGTAAATGCCTTTTGACTCCCATAATGCCCCTGGTATCTAGTTCCAGAGCTTGGCAAGTACGCTTGAAACTTAGATAAGTCTAAAGAGGACACTTAGTAGCACTGGAAGAATTTAATTGAAGCTGGTAACCTCTACCCTGAATACCTGTTACTTTAGCAAAGGTTTCCCTCATCTCTTATCCTAATATTCAAGATGGTTCAGATGAGGATTTTTTTTTTATCAGAGCACTGAATTTGGAGTTAGAGGACTGTGTTTGAGTTCTGACTCTGTCTTTTACTTGTATAACCCATTTGGTAAATCATTTACCATTTCTTGGTATAAGTTTCCTTATTTACCAAATGGGGATGATAATTCTTTCAGATTGTTTCACAAGATTGCTATGTAGATCCAATGAGCTATTGTATAAAAAACAATTTGTAAGTATTTGTGGGACATCAGTTTCAGTTATGATGATGATGATGGTGATGACGCTAATGATGGTGATGATGATGATGGTCATGATGATATAGTAAGTAGAAAAGATGGTAGGTGCCAGTCATGGTGTCAGAATTTCAGAGCAAATGACTTCCAGATCCAAATAACTTGTTTTTTCTTTTTTAAATTCTAGCACCACATTGCTAACTTCTGGCTAGACATCAAGCACGTCCAATACAGTACTCTTTGTCTTCTCCCCCTAACATTCTTCTCTTCCAAGTTTCTCTATTTCTGTTGAGAGCATTAATATTCTTCTACTCCAACCTCAAAATCACTCTTGCGTTTTCCATCTCATCTTTGTGACCATTCAGATACCAAGTCTTATTGTTTCTGCTGCCCCTGCCATATTTCTCTCCAGTCCTCTGTTTCTCCACTTATTTGCTCACTACTCATTGTCAGCCTTTTATCCCCCCTCACCTGGACTACTGCAGTAGTCTAATCACTGTTCTCCTTGCTTCCAGTTTCTCTGCTCTTCAATCCATTCTCCATAATCTGTTAAATTAAAATTTCCCAGAACACAGATTTGATCACATCATTCTCCTCAAAAATCTATTACTTCTGATATAAGACACAATTAGCCTGGCATTTGCAAACCATAATAAGCTGTTTGCCCACTACCTTCCCAGAATTATTTCCTGTTACTCTCTTTCATTTCCTAGCCAAACAGGTCAACTTGTGAAGTTCCCTAAACCTGACATTCCATCAGTCACCTCTGTGCTGTCCTCCTTTCCTGAAACAGCACTCTCTCTGCCTCTTCAAAGCCTTTGCTTCCTTCAGAGCTACACTGAGGGGCTGCCTTTGCTGATTCCCCACTCCCCTCCTTAGCCTCTCTGTCTCTCTTCAAATGAAATGAGCTTATCTTTATGCTCTCTATCTACAGACTGAATCTTTCCCTTTCTCCCCTTTTCTCCCCAAGAATGTTGGCTCCTTGAGGACAGCGACTGTTCGATTTCTTTTTCTTTTTGTGTCTCCAGTCTAGCCCTGTGCCTTGCTCATAATAGATGCTAGGAATAAATGCTCTTTGAATTGAATTGAATTAAATAAAGAGAGTTTGGAAGATAGGAAAAGCGTCCTCTATGATATTGACAGCAAGAACTTGGGAGGCGTCCCAAGTATCCTTGGCTTCCTTCAACCCCTGCTGTGGATTGATGGCTCACCAATTTACCTCAGTGCTTCCTGAGCCTATTTATATACCCTACTTCCTGTGCCATCTCCTGAAGCTGAGAGGCCCATTCAATGATTTCCCTTATTGATGTGAAGGGCTCTAAAGCAATTTTTCAGGTGTACTGCAGTCCCCTGGAGGTCACCAATTTCAGGTCAAAGCCCAGAGACTGCTTAGTTTGTCTCTACTCACCCTTGAAGAACTTAAAGTTACAAAAACTCTTGAGTTTGTGAGCCAGTCAGAACCAGGTCTGGCTGCCTTCCACTCTGCATTCCAAACCTTTCCTTCTAGGATTCCTCTTCCAAGTAAGGTTCTGGAGACATTTTGCATCCCCCACCTCCACCCCAACACAAACACATGCATACACATGCACTGGTTCCCAGTCTGTTCTGTTTCTAAGGGTCTATTACCTTGGCAACAGGAGCATGGCTAAAACAATAAGAAGGACCTCTCGGAGATTTGGCTGAGGACATTCCTTCTCTGAGCCCTGTTATGGGCAAAACCACAGACTTATTCCTCATGGAGAATTTTGCTTTGAATTGTAGTCGCTATTTTTGTGTAAAGCTGCAGAAGGATGCTTGGGGTAGATAGGTAAGCAAATAGTCAACAAGAGGGTCAATTTTGTATCTTGGTGTGTCCCTGCAAATCGTTCCTTGAGTATTGGCTGGAGAGAGGATAGGGGAGAGGAAAAGGGGCTGCAGATGATAAGATGGTCATCAACATTCCATTTTGATGAGATGAGGACACCAAGGCTCGGAAAGGTTATCTTTTCCTCTCTATATCTCCTTATTTGCTATAGTCAGACCCGTCACTAATGGGCACTGTGAATGGTATTCAGTGTCCTATTATCATTGTTGTTAAGAGGTAATTCCTATTTGTACTCTCCTAAACTTGTCTGAGAATCTGACAACATCCCCTTATGTTTTGCTGCCACCAATTATGATGATGATGATGATGATGATATGGTAAGGGGAAAAGAGGGTTGGTGCCAATCCTAGAATCAGAATCTCAGAGTGAAGGACTTCCAGGTCCAAATAAACACCTTGTCTTTCTTTTTTGAACTCCAGAGCCACATTGCCAAATTCTGTCTAGATATCTTCACCTGGATGTCTTGTGTACATCTTAGCCTAAGTATGTCCAAACCAGAACTCATTATCTTCTCTCCCTAAACTTCTTCCTAGTCTCTCTGTTTCTGTGGAGAGCATTACTATCCTTCCACTCACCTCCAAATCCTTCTTGATGCTTACATCTCATTCTTTGTGCTGGTAGGTGCCCAAGTGTTTTAGTAGTTATGACTAAGCAGCCCAGTCACTTTGGCATTTGTGGGAAACAGATACAAATATAATATAAAGACAAAAGATCTATAGCTGACAAGTAAAAAAGTTCAATCATTTATTTATAAACCAATAACACCAAGGGCTTGATAAATGGAATCAATACATCATAAAGAAAAATCTATAAATTAAGTCTTTGTTTCCATTTACTTGTCAGCTAGAGGCATCTTTTATATATAATCATGGCCATACCAGCCAGTGGGCCAGTTCCAGACTCCCTGTCCCTCTTTTTATTTCTTCCATGCCTCTAATCCCCATCTGGCCACATTGCCCTCTGCTCCTATGACAACCTGAGGAAGCAGGAAGTTCACTCTGACTGGGTCCCTGATAACTTCAGAGCTCTCTCCATGAACTCCAGTGTTATCTCCTGAGAAGACACTAATTGCTTCCAGAGCTATACTGTTTAGTGTCAGGAATTAGCGAGCTAAATGGTATGTGGTAGAAAGTGAAGGGTATTAATTGATATAAGAAGATGCAATGGATATGGGAAAAGAATAAGAAAATATAAGCAAGAACTATGGGTGATTGATGTTGTATATGCTGCAGGATAACCCAGTGTTGGTTGGATATATTCCTTTCTATCCTTTCTCCTCTCTCCCCATTCCTTAGGGACACTTTCCTTGTGAGAAAAAAGCAACAACCCCAACCCTCCTCCCCCCTCCAAAAAAACGAGTTAGGGAAAACCAACCAATGCTGTGACCTCATTCTACAACATATGTAACGTTAATCACTCAAAGAGCTCCCATCTCTCTAAAGTAATTTCTAAGTGTAAGTTAGAATGAGGGTTATGAGATGTCTTGCCCTTAGTGATCAGGAAGCAGAGAAAAAAAAAACAGATTTAAGCCAGCATCTACTGGATATCTGGGACTATTCTGTGTTATAATAAGCTTGATCTCAGGGGTGAGGAAATCTCCCTTTTTAGAGAAAGCTTCTATTTTAACCAAGGCCTAGAAATAGATCCTTTTTATGGAAGGAAATCCCACACAATTTCCTCCACCTTCCCAACCTATTCTTGTGACTATATAAAGGTGTTGCCCTTCTAAAGGACCTATAGAACATAGCCTTTGGATTTCAGGCCCCATTCTTCTTCCTCTGGGGAGGGAATAGAACTTCAGCTTTAGGACTTCAGTCAAAGTCAAAATCTAGAAGTAGAAAAAACTCTACAATCAGCTATCCAGTGCAGCTCTACGTTGTAGCAATCAACATTTTCCAGAAAACAGTCAGATGGTGGCCATTGGAGACCAATAGGGAACAATTGCTGGCCTGCTATTACATGCCATACCCACACATGTGGCAGAGACTACATTTATGGCAGAGATTACACACCATGCAAGACCAGTGGGAAGTAGGCCTGAATAGCATCATGACACCACAGTAGAATTGCAGATACATATTGTCATTCCTTGTATATAGCCTTCCACAAATGGTGTTTGTATTAATTAATAGGCGTCCCAGGTTTATAAGGGAAATATTTTATCTTCAATTTTTTTTTCTATATTATTTCATTATATTCCAGGGGTTAAGGTATACACCCTAGATGTATAGTCTATATAGGGTGGTCACTCTTCTCTTTAGATCTACTACTATGCCATTTTCCTTATTCATTCTCATTATATCAAGTACAAAGGCAAATTAAGGGGTGTGTTCCTCATAGATGATTGAAATTGTAAAATCTCATATTTATCTCTATTTCCATAAACTTTTGCTCACATCTCTTTTGCTGTATCAAATCCAATAATCTCCTAGGCTTAAGTAAATATCAAGATTGCTGGTTTTACAATTTTTAAAAATAATGTTACACAGATATAACCATTTACAATGCATCAGTGAGAAAACTCATGGCCAGTGTCATCTTCTATCATTACTGCCCCTGCTGACTTTTTGATTCTGTAAACACAATCCCTCCTTTCAGTTCTTTCAGGATGACAGTGAAAAGCTTTTCAGAAGTCACTCGATAATTCAGTGTCTCCAGAAAGAAATCTTCTTAGTTCTTTCTTCACCTCATATTCTTTCTCTAGCTTTCACAGTTAACTTTCCAGAATAACAGTTAAGCTTACAGTCTCTAAAGATTCTTAAAGATACGGCAATAGTGGTATATAGTTGCTGTAGTTGCAATCCAATGCTTTTGCTTAGAATTAATTGTGTCTCTTGGTTGACAAGAAAAAGGGAACCGTTTAATGATGATTCATGAGCTGTGGTTTTCAATATCTTGAACCTAGGGCATTCTTGTTTGAAAGACCCACTGTTTATATTTGGGGCTGTCCCCTTATGCTTTATTGTGTCTTTCTGTAGGGTGTTGACAAGCACTTGTCCATTAGTTCATAGCTTGGTTTTTCTAGTGCCAGCACATGATATTTAATGATACATACTAGTACTGCTTATTAAATCATGTCTGTTAAGTTTGCTTTTGCTTCTTCTCTAAAGAACTGAAGCATTGGGATGGTTGTGGTGGGGTGATAAACAGCAGTGATGTTCTGTGTTTTTCTGGTCCTTTGTTTCTCTCACAGGCTTTTTAAGCGCTAATCTTCTTTTTCTGAGCCATCCCATTATTTTTCACACAGTCTTGGTCAGATAGTATAATTTTTTATATGAAATAATGTCTATAGGCACCACAGCACTTCTCTTTACATATATAACAGAACCTAAATGTGCCACTGTAAACAAATGTAAAATGTGTATATCCATTTAAGATATTTACATCCATGTGTGTTTTCTACCTTCTTGGTAAATATTCCTTTTTAAAAAACCATTTGATGCCAACTGGTTGATTAATTTTGGGGAACACATAGGATAGGGGCTTGAGATCAATATCAGTAGCAGCTACCACCCCTCAGGGAGGGGGTTTACCCCTAGTAGAACTCTGATTGAAATAATCTCTTCTCTTCTCTTCTCTTCTCTTCTCTTCTCTTCTCTTCTCTTCTCTTCTCTTCTCTTCTCTTCTCTTCTCTTCTCTTCTCTTCTCTTCTCTTCTCTTCTCTTCATCAGATTTTCCAGTGTTGTGTGAGTTGGACAAGTGGTTCCACAGGAAGTACTAAAGATGAATAAATGAAAAAACATTGATTAATTGGTTACTATTGTCTGCAAAGTATAGTGGTAATTGCTGGGGATATGAAATTTGCTGGAAAGTGACTGCCAGGGTGGGCTGGCAGCAGAGCTGGTGGTCTGGGGGGTGGAGGTGTTGATAGTGCCATTCCTGCATCTCTTGGGTTATCTCCACTGGGGCTTGAGGGAGGGTGGTGGTTTTCCAAGTTTCAGGAAGTAATCATTACTCTTCTCCCTCTGTAATATGATTGTTTCCAGGTATCTGTCCCTACTGGAGTGCTGGTTGGCTGTAGAAAGGACTTGGGACGTGAGAAAGTGGGGAAGAATATCTGACTAACAAAGGTCTTTAGTCCTGACTTGATAGTTAACTCTCTTTGTGACCCTACCAGGGGTGGGGAACCTGTGACCTCAAGGCCTTCTAGGTCAAATGCAGCTTTTTGACTGAGTCCAAGTTTTACAGAACAAATTCTTTTATTAAGGTGGTTTGTTCTGTGAAGTTTGGAGTTAGTCAAAGGGCTGCACTTGAGGACCTAGAAGACCACATGTGGGCCTGAGGCTGCAGCTTCCCCACCTACGCCTAGCTATATCACTTCTCTCTAGGCCTCTGTTGCCCGCATCTATACAATGAGAAGGTTAGGCAAGCTGAGCTCTTTGCTTCCTTCTGTTCTAATAATCCATGGACACGAAACTATGATTGGTGTGTGAAGTCATGTGTCTTTGGTTACACATTCCAAAAGCCTAGCATTTCTTTGTGAACCTTATTTCCCAATTCAATCGAGACTCTTTAATAATGGAAATAACAAGTACGCCCCCTGGTGAACTATGTGAAGATTACAAATTTTTCTTTAAAAAGGCTGCTCTTCCTGCACCCGAATGCCTAATGACTTTTCTGCAAGAGTCTGAATTGACTTGGAGATTTCAGATAAACTGGATCTTCAAAGTCTGAGTGAGAGCTTTTTCCTTATTTCTTTTTTCTGCTCCCTTCTGAGGACCTACACATTTGCTTCATAAAGTTCCTTTTCGTTTGGCAGTTGGGAGAGCCACATCTCCAGGTGGGCATCAGGTTCACAATGCCTTTGTTTTCCTGCATTCCAGAGATACTATGGGGGCTTCCAACTAGTTCTTAAAGCAAGGAAAGAAAAGTTTTGAAAAGGCTCACACAGAGGAGGTTAAAGTTACAATTATTGAGGGCATCTTCATCAAAGTCCTTCTTCATTGCCTCATTGTGGTAAGAAGAGCTCAACGAATATTTACTCTGTGTGCCAAGCACTGTGCTAAGCATAGAAAGAAAAAAACAGAACAGTTCCTCTCATCAAGGAAATTATAGTCTACTAGGGGTTGGCTCTAGGAAAGAGTTAAGTAAATAGGTTAGGCAAGATAGCGTCCAAAAGGAGAGCCAAGTGCCAAGATCAGGAAATGCCTTATGTACAAGATGGTGCTGAGTTATGGGTTGAAGGAAACTAGGACTACTAAGAGGTGGAAATTGAGGAAGGAGTGCATTCCAATGGATGATAATTGGAGAACATCTACACAAAGGGGAAACAGGAGCTGAAATGCCACATAGTAGGCCAATTTGAGTGGAATAAGACAGGGTGTGAAAAGGAATAATATGAAATGAGGCCAAGGATGTACATGGGCTTCTTGGTTTTAAGACCCTGGGTTCTGAAGGTTAGACCAGTGAAGGAAAAATACTAGCAAGTCTGCCCAAGACAGAAAGATTTCAAATATAGGCTTGGTTACAGACAATGTTTGAAGACTAGCTTGTCTGAGCCCTACCACTAGTGCTTGTGCGGAAGATTAGCAGAGACTTGAGCTGGCAAGGGTGGTGCTGCCAGAGAATCCTGGGCATGCAAATTTAGTTAGCCAGTAAAAATAGCTTCTACATCCTGTTTCCTGTTTGTTCTTGACTTTTATTCTGATATTGGTCTGACTCCTTTGTTCTGTTTTCCCCTAGATCCATTTCCTGGATCTTCCTAATTAGAAAATCCAGCACTAAGTCCCTATTCCTAGTGGTATGAGTCTCATAAACTTATACATTCTTTGAACAGTTCTTTGGTTGCTTGATAATGGCTTCCAGTCCCACCAGTTTGTATGTCCCTACTGACTGAAAATCTCAAAGAGCTCTTTGGTAGGAGAGTCCCTAGAGGACATTTTAAGATCCCCTTCTTTCTTTTACACACTGCACTTAGAAAGAGCTTCAATCCTTGCTGCCTCTTGTAATCTGCCAACCTCTAGGGCAACATTCACAAATGTATCAAAATCCCTAGGACCAACTCCTTTTATGTCTCTCAACTTCTCACTGTGTCTCACCCCCTATATCCAATCTAGGTTTTAACTGGCTGCCATTTAGGAAGAAATTGTAGTCAGAATGTTTCTAGTATGTGGCCAAGTATCCCATTCTGACCAATCAGAGAAATTATTTGGGTGTCTAGCCTCTATCACATTGTACTATCAACTCTACTTCTAAAACCTCTTTAATGACTAAGCCAAAATTATCCTGATAATTTCTCACTTAATGGGTCTTGCTTAATAATGGTTGATACCCTGACAATGAAAATGAGCCCCTTTACTAGAGAACTTTGAGTATGCTGCCCCGGAACTTGGGGAAATCTAAAGAAATCCATTCTAGGAAACTACCAATTTGTAGATTTGAGGCCATAGACAGAGGTTGGGCTCAGTTATTAACTATTACTGTGCTTTCTGGACAGTGATTCTATTCTTAGCCTGGAATGATATTCTAATGGACCAATTTGTTGAGTGTCTTGTGGACTTAAGTATAAGCCAGAGAGAGGGGGATTACATATACCCTTGCCTGATGTGATTAAATAGTCTTTACTTGGCAAGTCAGTTTTAGATCCATGCCACCAGGACCTGATCCAGTAGGTCAATATTGACCATTGTATCAAAATCCCCAGGACCAACTCCTTTACCTCTCTCAGCTTCTCACTATGTCTCACCCCCTATATCCAATCTGTTGCCAAGGCCTATCAATTTCACCTTTGTAACATCATTTGAATACATCTCTCTCTCTCTTTTTTTTTTTTGGCCTCTGACAATGCTACCATGCTGGTTAAGGACCTCATCATCTCATGCCTATATTATTGCAGTAGCTTGCTGGTGGGTCTGCCACAAGTCTCTCCCCGTGCCAGTCCTTCTTCCATTTTGCCACCAAAGTGATTGGTCTGATATGTAAGCCTCTAGTCAGTAAACTCCATTGGTTTCCTACAGAATCAAAAATCCTCTATTTGACCTCCAAAGTCCTTCATAACCTACTGTCCCCCTTGGTGTCCCCCTCCTAACCTTTGCAATCTTTTTATATCTTATACCCCTTCAAGAACACTTTGATCCAGTGACACTGGTCTCTTTGCTGTTCCATCTTTTGACTCCAGATATTTTCTGTGGCTATCCCCCACACCTAGAAAGCTCTCTGCCCTCATTTCTGTTTCCTGGCTTCCTTGGCTTCCTTGAAGTCTCAGCTAAAATCCCACCTTTTACAGGAAGAATTTCCAAACTCTCTTAGTTCTACCACCTTTCCTGTGTTATTTTTTATTTTTCCTGTACATCATATGTGTTTGCATATTGTCTCTTCTCTTAGATTATGAACTCCTTGAGGTTAGGGAGTATCTGTCACTTTTCTTTGTAACCCCAGCACTTAGCAAGCTGTCTAGCACATAGTTGGTAGTTAATAAACTGTGAAAATAGGTCCAGTCTAGTTTCATTTGAGTCCAATAGAATCAGACAAGTATCAGGGAAGGAATGTGTCTGTCCTAGAAGCAAGTGGGTCACTAATGTTGTAGGTTTATCATTTGGGGTCAGGAGAAAGTGTAAAAAGCGATCATGGTGTTAAGATCATAAGGTTATACATGTAGAGCTACAGTGGACTTCCACAGGCCATCTAATCCAACTGTTTTTTTTTTCCTTTTTTTTTTTGGAGGGGGAAAGGTAGGGCTATTGGGGGTAGGTGACTTGCCCAAGGTCACACAGCTAATTTTTTGTGTTAAGTGTCTGAGGGTGGATTTGAACCCAGGTCCTCCTGACTCCAGGGCTGGTGCTCTATTTACTGTGCCACCTAGCCGCTCTACCAACTCTTGTTTTTTGATAGATGAGAAAATAAGAGAGGTTAAATGCCTTGTCCAAAGTCACACAGTTAGTAAGTGGCAGAGCTTGGACTCAAAAAACAATGATCTAATTCCCAATCTAGTGATTTTCTCACTTCAACACATTCTGTGTGGAGTAGGGGTATAGGTAGAGATGTCTTAGAACCAGCTCATGCAGGCTCCTGAGAGACAATTGTTAAATTTTTACTATGAACATTTATACCTCAGAAATTGGCAAATGCTACAAATCACGACTTGATATGTAATTTTGTTGATTGTCTAGGGTTAGTTAAGAAAGTAATAGATAAAATACTAACAATGCAGGTTAAACTTAAAAGTGTGTTATGCATACATTTTAGTTTTCCTGGGGAGCTGGTTGTTAAACATTTACCAGAAGAATGGCATATACTAGACCACTGATAATGGAGTGACCTTCTTTTTGTCCCACTACCACCAGGGTTTGGGCAAATCAAGCATCTGTTTTACTAGGGCTGTTCATACTCCATTGTCATTGAATTCACCAGGGAATTAAGGGGTTTCTAGCAGTATTTTTTATCTGATATGGCCTAATAGGAGAGGAACCCCAGCTAACTTGCATTACTCCTGTAGGAACAGAACTGTTTTACTTTCTTTCAGCCCCAGTCACTTAAGAGACCTAGCCAACGCAGATATAGACAATCTTCTAGTGACCCTAAACCTACGCCTTTCTAACTCTCTTTAGACTAATGGGCACTAAGGATACACTGCTTAACTGTACATGAATCACCAGTCATCTGGAGTAGCTGAAACATCACCTTCATATCAGATTAATGCATTCATCACTGGAGGGATAAAGTCCTTTCACTGGCAAGTCACCCATTACCATCACCAGGTAACTCAGTCTTCCTTAGTCATTACTAAGATTTTTCTGAAGCCTTGCCTTTACGTCAAACCCACATAGAACTCTTTTATCATTTTGGTACCTGGGCCACTAATCCCGGTCATATGACTATATGCTCCCTAACTTTCCTATTGACTCAGGCCCTTCATCAATTCCTGGCCACAAGACTTTGGAGAAGTCATTCTAGCCCTTCACATGAGAGTCAAGGCTCTTGTGTTCTTTGAGAAAAAGAAGAGTGACAAACTTAGACTGCCATTGCTATATACTCCTTAATGCAGTTTTTCCAAATTGTGGGGTCTAGGGAACAGGAAATCCTCTTAGGAGTGGGGAGGGGTGATCATAAGGCAGTTACCAAAATTTTAGTAAATGTAATGGTAAGGAAATTTTAAGATTTTCCCTGCCCTTTAATGGGCCTCACTTGGAGCCCAACAAAAGAGGCTTGCTTAAGGGAGGCTTGTTTTTCAGGAAGGCACATCTTTTGTCACGTTGTAATTATGCAGTGGATCATGAAGGTTGTTATGTCTTCTGACCCTGGAGAAGGATATATATGTGTGTGTGTGTGTGTGTGTGTGTGTGTGTGTGTGTGTGTGTGTGTACACATACACACACATATATAGCCAGGGTATATACATATATATAGCACATATATGTATATACCCTGATGTGAGATTTTGCTTTGGGCTCACTTATGGGAAGAGTTCTGTGATTTGGCCAGATGAGACTCTGGGCAGCTGTTGAGGCCTCTGGCTTTGAAAACCCAGATGCTGGTGCTTCTCTCTCTGATAACTAATACTGTATGGGTGTAATGGTCAGATACATAGAAGCTCAATCTGCTGGTCTGTTGAATTCTATTATTTTCTCTGTATTTTTTTGTCTGCTTGTAATTTCTGTTTATATTTTCTGAAGTTCAGGGTGCTGAGTTTTCCCTTGGACTACGTGAGTGACATCTATGCTTGATTAAAGTAAGATTGTTAACCCTTTTTGAGTTGCTTTCCTTTAGAGTAGCAGATCAGAGAACCTGTGCTAGCAGTCACCCTGGGAATGCTAGGGTTCTTATTGTTACAGTGTCTCAAGAATACCAATGATAAAAAGAAAGGACTCATATATAGTGAAATATTAAGAGCATATTTTGTAATAGAAAAAACCTCCCAAACTGTAAACAAAGTATATGACTATCTATTGGGTAAAGATAAAACAAGTTGTGGTATATGAATGCAATGTCATAATACTGTGCTGTGAGGAATGATGAAGATGATGAAAACAGAGAACAATGGAAATATTTACATGAATTGTTTAAAAAAACAAGGAGAACAATGTACCCTGTGACTACAATGCAAAGGGAAAGAACAGTAGTAAAATGACCAAAACTGAATGTAGTGACATGATAATGAACAAGATTAGTTCCTAATCTCACTCTGTACTTCGTTATAAAGGTGGAGGACTATTGGTATAGAACACTGCAAATAATAGCAGATTAAAAAAAATATGTTGGTAAGTTCTGAAGAAGTATTTTCTTCTTTTTTTATTCTTTGTTATAGGGGATTCTTTGTCAGAGAGACAGGGATCCTTCAGAAATGTATGTATTGCCAAACCAAAAGATACAAATTTAAATTAATTTTAAAAATAATAATTCCTAAAAAGTTAAAATGAGAGGATGGAATAGAATTCATTTTGCCTCAGCTGAGAGGCAATCATGATCTCAGACAAAGTCAAAGTAAAAATAGACAGGCTTAAAAGAGATAAACAAAGGAACTACTTTATGGTTAATGTTACCATAGATAAACAGTATCAATATTAGTCACAAATATAATATCTAAGTATTTGAAAAATTCTGCAAATACTTAAATAAAAAGCTGACTGAATTATGAAAAAAATGTAAGTAGTGAATCAATAATTTCTGAGGATTTCAATTTGCCTCTTTCATATTTAGACAAGTCTACCAGAAAGATAAAGTTGAGAGAAATCAAGTAACTAAACAGAATGTGAGAAATTTTAAATATTGTAGACATTTGGAAAATATGAAAAGCTTATATAACTATTTTTAAGCACTATGTGTCACCTTTATAAACATTGATTACATTGATAAATAAATATAAATGGAAGATATTTCCCATTCATCACAGAGCATAATGTAATAAAATATTTACTCAAGAAGGGAAATATGAACAAAGGACTCATTATAAAATGGAGATTCAAATTAAATCCATTTTTGTTGTAAGAAATTTTATTTTAACTTCAATGAACAAAAATAGGTGTCCAAATATGTAGACGAGAGAATGGGAAAAGAAAGCAAGAATAATAAACATCTAAGAAGGAGCAAAGAAAAATCTGGGAGATTATACGTGATTACACAAGCACGTGAAAACCCCCAATGTTACTGCTTGCTGACCCCGTCCTTGAAAGATATTTCAGTTAACTTAAATGCAGCAAAAACCACTCCTCTTTATTTTAGGGAATCTTTTAAAATTGTCTTCATCATATGTATATATTACGCAATTGTTGCTATTATTTTTGACCTCTTTCACCGATCTGTTTTTAACCAGTAAGTTTTGACAATCACTGTTTTATAGAATAATTTGTGATGAAAGAGGACAAGTCTCTCTTCCTCCTTTTTGCTTTGTCATAATTTTGTTAAATTCTTGATGTTTTGTTTCTCCACATTAATTTTATTATTCCTTTATCTAATTCCACAAATTATGCTGGCAGTATTTTGATCAGCATACTATGAAATTTACAAGGGGTGGCTAGATGGTGCAGTGAATAGAGCACTGGTGCTGGAATCAGGAAGACCTGAGTTCAAATCCATCCTCAGACACTTGAGACACTTACTAGACCTGTGACTTTGGGCAACTCACTTAACCCCAATTACCCTCTAAAAATAAAAAAAAGAAAAAGAAAAAGAAATTTACAGACGAGTTTGGGAAGTTATCATTCTTATTTCATTAGTGCAGCTAGTATGATATTGTGATTAGAGCTTGTTAAGGAAGATCTGGAGTCCAGTCCTTCCTCTGATCCAAATTGTGTGACTCTGGTAAAGTCACTTACCTTTTATGGACTTTGATTTCCTCATCTATATTATGAAGAAGCTGAATACAAAACCTCTAAGGTCCTTTCCCAGCTATAAATCTATGGTCCTATGAAGAACCTTGAATATCTCTATAATTATACTGTCTAAAATAAAAAATAATTGTTCTGTTACTCCCACAAAAATAGGTGCAACTTATACTTGTGTGTGTTGATTTCAAATATTGTTTCAGATCTTCTCTATTGTCATAGAAACCACAGTTTTATATTATTGAAAATAATTTTCACTAAACAAAATATTGCTTGCTCAACTCACCTAACATGTATCTACTGATGATTTCTTTTGTATTTTACTTGTGGATGTATTTGTTCAATATCCAATAGTAGTCAGCCACTATGTTTTGAATCCACTATTCCTGGTATGGTTTTTCCATTACAGTGATTTTTCTATAGAATAATTAACCATGCTCATTAATGACAGTATGCAGGTTTCAGGAGAAGAGGATAAAAAGTGGATCTAAGAAGCAGATCTTGAGTGACATGTTGCGTTCTATAACTTCAAGGCTTCGAGAAAATTCTTGGTGATATTCTGTTTTGTAGTTTCCCCAGAAGTTTTAGCTACCTTCAAAAAATTACTTCCATGAAAATCCCTAAACTTCATTCAGTTCTTATTCAAATGTTTGTCTCTCATCGTCTCTCTTATTTGAGGACCCACAAACATGCCCCTCTTTGGTTTTTGCCTCACTGATTCATGGAAATTTTTTTTCAGATTTCAAAAAAGTATACAATTTTGATACATCACCTTGAGAAAACTTTTCATATAACCAAGTTTGATGTGCAATATTAATAAGAAATCTTTTTCAAGATGAACCAGTGGTTGACTTATTATTTTTCTATCTTACAGTTAGTCAGCTTCTTTGAGGCTGGTGTTTTTAGCATAGCATATTTTTTTTTTTCTGTTTCTGCTATTTTATTCACAAATAAAGCAGCAGTGCTTCATATTCTCAATCTGTGATGCTACTAAAGAGCAATCATTTCCAGAGCCATACAGATGCCAATCATACTTTTCCTTTTTAAAATCTTCTTTAAGAGAAGTTTCATATTTTACTTTGGTTCTCTCTGTCTCTTTGTCTCTCATTTTATTTTCAAAGATCAGCCTTCTTTCCCTTCTCCTAACTTTATCCTGATTCCTAATGAGAAAGTAAGCAAAACAAAACAAAAAAAGCTAGAGACTTGTATAGTTATTCATAACAAAATTTCTCAGTGTCTACGTCCTAAAAATATTTGTCTCATTTTCTATTCTGAGCCCTTCACTTCTCTGTCAGGAGGGTGGTAGTGTATTTTGTCATTAGTTCTCTTGGATCCTGGTTGGTCATGATACTGACAAGTGCCCATAACACAGTAGAATTCCACCATATTCATATCCCATCACTTGTTCATACATTCCCCAATTTATGGCTACTTCCTCAGATTCCCATCCTTTGCCATCCCAAATAGTGCTGCAGATGTTTTTGTACATCCTTAGAGTGCTTCACTTAGGAGTAACCCTTCCCTTACTCTACCTTCCCTCTAATTCTCCCTCCCTCTTTTTTCTTTTCCTTCCTATTTTCCTGTTGAGTATAATCTATTTCTGTACCCAACTGTATTTATATATTCTTATTTCTTTTGACCAATTCCGATGAGAGTGAGATTCAAGTTTCAGCGACCCTATCTATTCTTCCTTGCTTGTATAGGTGTCTGCTTGTGCACCCTTATTATGTGAGATAATTTTCCCTGGTCTTCCTCCCCAGGCAAACGAGAGTATAGGGGCATTGACAGTCATCATCATCATCATTAGCCTCTATATATTTCCTTAAGGTTTGTAAAGCTTTGTGTAAATGTTATCTCAATTAATCCTCACAACAACTCTATGATGGAGGTGCTATTTTTATTCCCATTTTGTAGTTGAGGAAACTGATAGATGTTAATTGACTTATCCAAGGTCACACAGCCAATGTTTACCTGGAATAGAAATCTAGTATGAGTATGTGAAAATATTCCTATAGTGTTATGTGGCAGCAAAATAGATATTAAGGAAAGAAAAGTCAAGGTAAAGTTATGACGTTTCAGCCAAAATTAACTCTAACATTGGCAAACCCTTCCTTTGTCTTGTTCAGAAATGTGTTGGAGACCCTAATTTGGTCTTTGTTGCCCTACTTGCTCTTATACATCCAGAGGTAGTTATAGACATAGCACTAAGCACAGTATGAGCAGGACTTGCAAATTACTCAGATAACTGGGGTCCTTGATGAAGATTATGACCTTAAGATAATAAAGCTAGATCTCAACATCAGAGGTCTAGTTTTATAGATAACTATTCTATGATGTTTGTGGTACGGTTTGTTTGGCACTTTATCATACAAATGAGCATGTTCTTAATCTTTGGCTTGCTGAAGGAAATGAATGGACTTTGGAGTGAATGGCGGTTTAAAAATACCATTCATATTTTGGACCTCTGTTTGGTCCACACCCTTCTATAAAACTGCTGTAACACCATCATAATATTGAGTGCAGAATCTTATTTGTGACTGTCATTCTTTTTCCCTTCTTGTTCAGATTATGAGATTTTATTTCAAATATCTAAAAAACAGAGATGGAATAATATTGAGGAAGGAATAATTACAAGGAAAACAAATTTTCTGAGCCTGAAAGAAGGATTAAAAGGGAGTGAGGGTTGAGAAAGCAAAGTTAAGACTAGAATGTATGACGATAGCCGCGATTATCTCTTAGACAACTGGAGAACGGCTGAATAATTGTGGTGCATCAAAATGATCCATTTTAGGTCCTGTGATCTTTATCTCTTATTTGATCATTAGCTCTTCCTTTATCCATAGATTTGACAGGTAAAATTTTCCATGCTCCCCTAATTTGCTCATGATCGTTCTCTTTATGTCTAAATCACGTACCTATTCTGACCTTATCTCATTATGTGGTGTGAGATGTTGGTCAATGCCTAGTTTCTGCCAAACTGTTTTCCAGTTTTCCCAGCAATTTTTGTCAAATAGTGAGTTCTTGCCCCTCAAATTTGGATTTTTGTGTTTATTGTACACTAGATTGGTATGGTCATTTACTACTATATATGGTGTAGCTAATCTATTCCATTTATCACCGCTCTGTTTCTTAGTATCAGGCTGTTTTGAGGATTGCCACTATGTAACATAGTTTGAAATCTGGTGCTGCAAGACCACCTTCCTTCGTATTTTTTTCATTGATTCCCTTGATACTCTTGATGAATTTTGTTCTTCCAGATTTATTATGTTTTTAAAAAATTTTTCATAAAATAATTATTTGGTTACCTTTTTCACTCTATAAAATAATTCTTTGGTTTTTTAATTAGTATGGAATCAAATCAGTAATTTAATTTAGGTAGAATCATCATTTTTATTATATTGGTTCAGTCTACCCATCAGCAATGAATGTATTTCCACTGGTTTAGATCTGTATTTATTTGTGTGATGGCTTTTAAAATTATGTTCATATAGTTCCCGGGTTTTTCTTGGCAGGTAGATTCCCAAGTGTTTTATATTGTTTGCAGTTATTTTAAATGAAATTTCTCTTTCTATCTTTCCCTACCAGGTTTTGTTGGTAATATATACAAATGCTGATCATTTATGTGGGCTTATTTTATATTCTCCAATTTTGCTAAACTTGTTAATTGAAAAGCAGAAAACTGGGAATTCTTTTTTTATAGCAGATGTCTCTGATAAAGACTTAATTTCTCAAATATATAGAGAACTGAGTCAACTTCATAAAAAATGCAAGTTATTCCCCAGTTGATAAATGCTCAAAGGATATAAACAGTCAGTTTTGGAGGAAGAAATCAAATTCTCTATAGTTATATGGAAAAATTCCCCAAATCACTAGTGATTAGAGAAATGCAACTCTGAGGTACCACCTTATACCTATTAAATTGTCTAATATGACAGCAAATAAAGAATACTAAATATTGTGGAGGTTGTGGGAAAACTGTAACACTAATGCATTGTCGGTAGAGTTGTGCATTGATGTAACCATTCTGCAGAACAATTTGGAGCTATGCCCAAAGGGCTCTAAAACTGTATATACCCTTTGATTTCACAATACCACTCCTAGGTCTGTATTCCAAAAAAAGTTTTTTTTAAAAAGTGAATAAATTATATATATATATATATATATATATATATATAAGTGAATATACATATACAAAATATTTATAGTAGCTCTTTTTGTGGAGACAAAGAATTAGAAATTGAGAGAATGTCCTTCAGTTCGAGAATGGCTGAGCAAGTTGTGGTAAATGATTGTAAGGAAATACTATTGTACAGTGATAAGAAATGATAAGCAGGGTGGTTTCAGGAAAACCTGGGAAGACTTAAATGAATGTATGCAAAGTGAGGTGAGCAGAACCAGAGCATTTATACGGTAACAGCAATATTGTACTATGAAGAACTGTGAATGACTTAGCTATTCTTAGCAATATAATGATCCAAGATAGTGCCAAAAGACTCATGATGAAAAATGCTCTCCATCTCTAGAAAAAGAATTGATGGAGTCTGAATGCAGATCAAAGCATAGCGTCTTTCACTTTCCTTATTTTTTCTTTCTTTTTTTTTTGTCTATGTCTTCTTTCCCAACACGACTGATCTGTTTTGCATGATTGCACATGTATAACCTATGTCAAATTGCTTACCATCTCACAGAGAGGGGAGGGAAGGAAAGGAGGGAGACAATTTATAACTCAAAATAAAAAAAATGTTAAAATCATCTTTACATGTTATTTGGAAAAAACCATAAAATATAAAAAAATAAAGCTGTTAATTGTTTCAACTAGTTTTTTTTAGCTGATTCTCCAGGGTTCTCTAAGTATTCTATCTTATAATCTGCAAAGAATGATGACTTTCTTTCCTCACTGCCTATTCTTATTGCTTCAATTGCTTTTTCTTGTATTATTGCTAGAACTAACTTTTCTAGTACAATAGTGGCTAATTTTGGACATCTTTTCTTCATCCCTGATCTTGTTGGGAAAACTTCTAGTTCTTCAGATACAGATTACAGATAATGTTTGTTTTTGATTTTAGAGAGATATTATTTATCAGTTTAAGGAAGATTCTATTCCTATGCTATCTAATGTTTCTTAATAGGAGTGGATCTTGTAGTTTTCAAAAGCTTTTTATACGTCTATTGATATAATCACATGATTTTTGTTATTTTTTCCTATTGATTTGGTCAATTCTGCTAAAAGTTTTCCTAATATTGAACTAGCCTTGCATTCCTGGTATAAATCTGGCTTGGTCATAGTGTATGATCTTTGTGATATATTGCTCTGATCTCCTTACTAGCATTTTATTTAAAATGTTTGTATCAATATTTGTTAGAGAAATTGGTCTATACTTTTCTTTCTCTATTTTTGTTCTCCATGATTCAGGTTTCAGAACCTTATTTGCATCATAGAAAGAATTTGGTAGGACTCATTTATCTATTATTTCAAGTGGTTTACGTAGTTTTGGAATTAATCATTCTTTAAATGTTTGACAGAATGCATTTGTAAATCCACCTGGTGCTGGGGATTTTTTTTTATAGGTAGGTTGTTTTGGGCTTGTTTAATTTCTTATTCTAAGACAGAATTATTTAAAAATTTTCTTTCTTCTTCTGTTAATCTGATCAGTTTATATATTTCTAAATATACATTCATTTCACTGAGATTGTCAGTTTTATTGGCATATGATTGGGCAAAATGGCTCTAATAATTACTTTGATTTCATCTTCATTGGTGCATTTTTTGGGATAGTCTAATCTGATTTTTGTTTGTTCATAGCTTGGATATGGCAAATTTCTTACTATTCGTTGGTTGTGATGGTCTTTGTGTAACTAGCTTTTTGTGGAAAGGAAGCTGGCTTTTAAATATAGTTTAGGGAATTCATTTCCTATTAAGGAAGTTTCCAGGAAAGTGGTTTAAGCCTAAAAATCTTTTCCCTCAGACTCAAAATATTTATTTATTTATTTATTTTTTACTTTTCTCACCAAGGTTCTTGTAATCTCTTTTTTTAAAAAATTTTTTTATTTACTCATTTACTTTTAATTTACAAGATTTGGTTCCACAATCACTTGAGTTTCAGATTTTCTCCCCTCCCTTCCCCCCCCCCCCCCATGGTGGCGTGCAATCATGTATAGAATCTGCAAATACTTTCACATTGTACAATAGTTTGGTCATATAGAAAGGTTGTAACCAATGAGTGATCACTGGGAAAAGAAAAAAAAAAAGCAAAACCAGACATGAAAGAGAACGATAATGAGTTTTGCTTCAGACTCAAAATATTTAGATGGGCAAATAAATATAATTCTAGTCTGGTATCTTGAGGAGAAGACAGAAGCACAGATAAGCAGCACAGTTTTGAAAATTACATGTAGAATTTCTTATACTCTTTTTAAAAGTAAATGGAATGAAATGGAGATCCATGGTTTCATTTATTTTATTTCGTTGTTCTGCTTTGCGTCTATAACATTTTTTTTTGTGGGAGGTGATTTAAGTTGAGAAAGATCCCCCCCACCAATAGCAGGCTAGATGGTCATTTGTTGGGGATTTTGTAAAGATTTCTACTTCATGCATGTTGGACTAAATGAATTCTGACTTCTCTTTTGGGTTTGAAATTCAAATACCATTGTTAATTTCTCAGGCCCAGGAGGTGTCTTAGGTATTATAAAGAACGGAGCATCTGAAATTCTCAGTTTAATTTAGGTTATCAGGATTAGTTTGGCTCAGAATGAACATAGTGCGTTTAACCAAACCTGCTATAGGCATACTTTAGAGATACTGTTGTTCTGGTTCCAGACCACGGCAATAAAGCAAATATTCCAATAAAGTGAGTCTCAAGAATTTTTTTGTTTCCCAGTGCAAATATAAAGTTATGTTTATACTCTACCACAGTTTATTAAGTATGCAATAAACAATATTTCATCTAAGAAAGATGTACACACCTTATTGCTAAAAACATAGCTAACCATCATCTGAGCCTTCAGCAAGTCATTATCTTTTTCCTGGTGGAGCATCTTCCCTTGATGTTGGTGGCTGCTCACTAATCAGGGGTGGTGGTTGCTGAAGGTCAGGTGATGGTGGCAGTTCCTTAAAATAAGACAACAGTGAAGTTTGCCACATGGATTGACTCTTTCACATGAACATTTAGAGGCCATTTTAGAGTTATTAATTGTCCTGATTTCTATATTTTGTGTCTCAGTGAATAGGGAGACCCGAGGAGAGGGAAAGAGACAAGGACTGCCAGTTGGAGCAGTCAGAACACACAGAATATTTATTAAGTTCACCATCTTATATGGGTAAGATTTGTGTAGCCCTAAAACAATTACATTAATGACATCAAACATCACTGCTCACAGATCACTCTACCAGATAGTATGATAATGAAAAAGTTTGAAATATTGTGAGAATTATCCAAATGTGACACAGAAATGTGATGTGAACACATGCTGTTGGGAAAATGGCACCAACAGACTTGCTTGATGCAAGATTTCCATGAACGTTTACTTTGTAAAAAACTCCCACAATATCTGTGAAGTGCAATAAGATGAGGTTGCCTGTGTTTGAAAACTAAACCTTTGATTAAGGGAGTATGATCTCAATGAGGTATTGTGGATGCAGTCTCAGGTCACTCAGTCAGATGTGTTCTAATAATACTTTAGATGCCAGCTAGGGGCCGTTAGGCAAGTCAATCAACCTTCCTGAGCCTCAGATTCCTCAACTGAAAGATGGGGGCGGGAGGATAACAACATGAGTGGCAACGCAGTGCAGTGAATAGAGTGTGGGACTTTTGAGTCAGGAAGACCTTCACTAAAATCCTGTTGTGAATACCTCCTAGCTGTATGCTCCTGGACAAGTCATTTAACCCTCTGGGCTTAATTGTAAAATGAAGTTCTTGGGTTCAATTACCTCTATGGTTCCTTCTGGCTCTAAATCTATGACCACAGGACTGGTTTACTGTAATACTCAAATGTACGAGCATCTTTATCTATATTATCTAAATCTGTAAACCTTAATGCACTATCTAAAGTCAATCTATTATCAGTATTTAATTTTTCATCTTATTTTTTTTTAACTGAGATAGAAAGCAGAGATTCAGGGAGGGAAAACTGATACAATTAAGTGTCTTTCCTTGCAAATCCAATTGAATTATGTGTGATCCTTATGATCTAGAGCAAGTTGAAGTAGAGATCTGGGATTTCTGGACTTGGCGGATGGATAATTTGAACTTCTTCCCACTTACTACTGACTCTCAATACCTGACACACAGCATCTGTCACCAATAATCTCTCATAGGAAGTTGCTACGTGGAAGTTTGAGGAATTTAAGAGCTGCTTTCAAATTTGGATACTTTTCCACACTGCAAATAACATCTTTATGCTTAGTTAGAAGTGTGAGTCTAAGGTTCTTTGGTGTGTAAGGGTGTAGACCACAAGGATTTCAAGCCTAGTTTTCATATATAATATAGCTTGTTGCAACCATATAGAATGTATTGATCCAGATCAAAATTTAAGATTTGCTGTGGTAGGATATTTATCCCACTTCCCTCGCCTCAGGTCTCCCTATTCACTGGCTATGTCACTATCAATTTTTATTTTTTATCCTTGTTATACATGAACCAAAAAAAAATAAATGGAGCCCCTGAGAATTGAGAATTTTTTTTACAAAAGTTTGTGTGGAATTTTTTAATCCTTGATGCAATTTAATGACCTAATCTGTGTTTGGTTGTAGATTCTCAAGGGGTCAAATCCCAAATGCCATTGAACTCAAGATAAATATGATATTGCCATACCTAGATAATTCCTTGGCATCTAAACACATCATTTCCCACTACCAAAAGGTATCTCTGTTTTCTTTGATTTTTTTTTGATGCTATAGCTAAACAGGGCTCATTTCAGGCAAGCGTGTCTATTCCACTTGTCATGTGAGCATTCGTTGCTCTTTTGAATTTCCTTAGGTCTTTAATTCATCTGATGTTTAAAAAAGAAAGATTTTCTCTTCATATATTTACTTTCTTGTGGCATCAGAGATTTTAATATGTTTATACTGAGTGCTAGGATAATGTCACTTCTTAGTAAGTAAATTCAATTCATAGGATCATAGAGTTGGGATTAATAGCATCCTTAGAAATTATCCAATCCCCTTGTGAAAATTGAGGTTCAGGAATGGTGAGTGATTGACCCAAAGTCACACAGGTATTGTAGCTGGGGTTCAAGCCCAGGTCCCCTTACTGCAAATCCAACGCATTTTCTTCTAGTCTAATCAAACATTCTAAAATGTTGCAACAAAAAGTGTCTAATTGGAAATGATTAGCTAATGACGTGGATGTTTTTTGGTGTGTGTGTGTGTGTGTGTGTGTGTGTGTGTGTGTGTGTGTGTGTTTGGAAGAGTACCCTTTTCACTCTGGTTACAGACTGAAGCTTTAGAGTGAATAAAGGAGTTATACTGATGCAATGATTGATATTTTAATAAGAATTCTGAAAAGTGTTTTATTAATAGGAAGTAAAATAATGTGGTGGAAAGGGCCCTGGCTTGAATTAGATGATCTGAATTCAAGTCTTCCCTCTGCCATTACCTATGTCACCTTGGGCAAATAAGTCATGTAAGGTCTCCAAGTCTATGTGTTCTTATCTGTTACATGAAGGGTAGAAAACAGATGGTCTCTGACATTTCTTCCAGCTCTAGATCCTGGTTCCGGGGACCTCAAAGGCCATCTAGTCCTTTACTGATGAGAAAATAGGCTGAAGAAGATGAAGTAACTTCCTTTCCCTATTGATAGTAAATAACAAAGGGATTATTTGAATCCAGGTCCTCAAACTCCAAACCTGAGCTCTTGTCCCCAAACCACACTACATCCTATTGATTCAAGCCTTTTCATTTCCAGAATTCTTACTAAGATATTAACCAATACATCAGTTTGATTTCTCCATTCACCCCAAAGTTTCAGTTTGACATAAGAGGAAAAGTGGTATTCTACAAAATACCCACAAACACATAATATATACATACATATATACATTTACACACATAAATACATACATACATATATACACACACACATACAAACAAAGAGACAAGCATCCTTGTTATGAACTAACCATCGTCCAGACACTTACTGATTCATTGTAGGAAAAAGGCCATTGGTGTTGGAATAGGGACACCTGAGATGTATTACATGTGTGACAACTGGCAAGTCACTTAACCTTTGGAAGCCTCAGTTTCCTCAACTCTGAAATGGGGAAAATAATGCCTCTAATTATCTACCTCACTGAGTTTTCATGAAGAAATCACTCTAAAATTTAAAGATCTGTGTGTGAGTTCTTAGTGTTATTGTCATGTGATTATAATAATTCTAAATAACTATCTGAGGAAACATAGTGTCACTCGTTATAGGTAAACTATCTCTCTGAACTTTCTGCCATATTATTTATGGATGGATAAGAGATAATTATGGCTGCCAAGTTCTTTTCTATTGCTCACCTACCAAATCTTTCCCGCGCTTCCTCTCCTCTCCTCTCTCGTTTTTCTCCTCTTTCAGTTTTTCTCCTACAAGGTTATTCCCTTTACTTTCTCATCCTTTTCTTCTTCCTTCTCTGGCTATGACTTGGACCATCCTAAGCATCCATGGGCATTGCCATTGATGGCTTCTATAGTCAAAAAGGTTGCTCATTCAGAGCTAGCAACTAACCTACAGTATTCTTGTATGTAGTTAGATGAAATTTCACTACTTAAAACAGTTTGATAGTTCCGTGTTTAAATAAAGTTATAAAATTATAGAGTTTCTGTGATGCTTAGGAGCATCCCTATGGGTACTCCCTCTATAAGTGAAAATCCCAACCCACATTTCCAGCCCTACCCCATGCTTTCCATCTTATGGGGTTTATATCCACATCCTCTCAAAAATTCTTCACAAAAGGTTTACAGAGTAGTCTGGGGACCTTCCTATGGGTCTTTTTCAGTATTTCATGAGTAGCAAGTGAAGCATTTCAGTTATAATATTACTAATATTAAGAGTTAATATATATTTAGTGCTTTGAGATATAAAAAAGATGTACATACTTGATCTCATTTGACCTTCACAAATACCTGGTGAGGTGGGGGTTATTGTTTCCATTTTATGGGTAAGCAAAGTGAGGCTGGAAGAGGGTTAGTGGCTTGCCCATGGTTTCCTGACTGGTAGGTGTCTGAGGCCGGATTCAAGGTTATTCACCCTTAGCCACAGGGCTAGCCCACCTTTTCCCCCTTCTGGTTATGCATTTCTCTGATGATACTTTTACACTGCTCTTGACACAGGTCATCCTTGATAATATGTTGCACCCTATTTACTCTCATCACACATCTTTCCATCATCCCGTTGTCCCTTCAGCTTGGATTCTTCTGGGTGATCACCCTCAAAAGAACTTGAATTGGTAATATAGTGGACCAATGTGGAAGTCATTTATTCTAAGCTCAGTGCAGGGGTCCCTTCTTTGGAATCCCTGAGAGGTGATCATCAACCTTTAGTTTGAGCATTTCCAGTGAATGGGCAGAGGACAGTGGCATTCCATCTTCCTTTGGACATTTTACTTCTATTCATACATATGAAATCCTTTCTGTGCCTTTATACATGGTGCTATAAGGCACTCACTCCCCCTTCCTCTCTTTCTTGTAGAATCCTTACATTAGCGTTAGCTACTACATGAGATTTTTCTTGACTTGACCAACTTAGCACCCTCTCTCTTGAAATTCCTTGTTTATTTGTATATATTTGCTTGTGCATGAATTGTAGACTATAAGCCATAAGATTGTTTCTTTTTTTGTCTTCGGGTCTCTAGCCCATAATAGAGTATCTGAGATTTTGAAACCTAGGAGCTGAAAAGGCTAAGGGCATTCTGTGCATGGGAGACAGTTTATACAAGTGCCCGGAGGAAGGAGACAATATCAGGTGCAGGCAGGAGTGTGCCGGGGCAGGCTCTAAGCAGCTTGCAAGAACAGGTTGTTAAATTTTCAATGTGAGCATAACACCTCAAAAATCGAAACAAACTGTACCAATCAGGCCTTGATTTATTTGTTTTGTTGATTGCTTAGGCTTAAGAAAATGATTTAGAAAATGTTAATAATTCAGATTAGTACTGACTATACTTTTCCTGCTCCTGAAAGCCACTTTTTAAATATTTTCCTGCACTCCCCTATGTGCAGAGAATAGCTAGGAGGCCAGTTTGCCTTGAATACAGACCTTATGAAGGAAGACAATGTGAAATAAGGCTGGAAATGTAGACAGGAACTTGATGAAGGAAGATCCTAAGTGGCAGACAATAGGGAGTCACTCGTCAGCTTGTCAGCAGGGGATGATGTGGTCAGAGTTGTGCCCTAGGAAGATAATTTTAGAATTTTAACAGCTAGGTAGAGGCTGAATTGTAGAGGAAAAGAGACCAGGAGCAGTGAGACCAATTAAGAGGATATGTTAATAGTTACTGTGTAAGATTCCCTGGGCAGCAGCTCTTGAAGAAGAGACTCTGGTATAGAAGAGGTCTGGGGCCAGAGGGACCTGGGTTTAAAGCCTAAACCCTGCCCCTTCCTAACTGTATGACCCCAGACAAGTCACTTATCCTCTTTGGGCCTCAGTTTTTTTTTTTACCTGAAAAAGAAAGTGATTGAACTTGGTTATTTTTTCCATTCTTTCCATGATCTGATGATGAGTCCAGGACTGAATGAATGCTTTTTTTTCTTAAATTAATTTTTTTTTGAGTAAATGCTGTTTTATAACTCCCTTTCAGGTGTGAGTGTTATAATGTACTTCAGAGCAACATTTTGAATGCTCTCAGTATTGTGAATTATGACAAACATTATGCTTTGAGTTTTATATTTAATGATATGAACGAGTAAGAATATGGTTTTCTATGATATATTTAGAGGCAGTGTGGTTCAGCAGAAAGAACAATGACTCTACAATTGTTGTTGAGTCATGTCTGACTCTTCATGATCCCATCTGGGGTTTTCTTGGCAAAGATACTGGAGTGGTTTGCCATTTCCTTATCCAGTTCTCTTTACAGGTGAGGAAGCTGAGTCAAACAGGGTTACGTGACTTGCCCAGCATCACCCAGCTAGCAAATGTCTGAGGCTGGGTTTGAAGTCAGGAAGATGAGTCTTCCTGACTCCAGGCCTGACAATCTATCCTCCTGTGCCGTTTCACTTAGCTGCTGGACTCCCTAGTTAAGGACCTAAATTCATAATCCTGACTCTGACATTATGTATTTTACTGTAGGCAAGTCACATAACTTCTGTGCTCTCTCATCTGTGAAAGGAGGTTGGGCTATATTAAATGGCTTCAGAGTTCCTTTTTAGCTAGAAATCTAAGATTCTAGAGATAATCATTTCACAGGTAACAGTGTAGGCCCAGGGAGACTGGTTTCCTTCTTTCACTAAAGGGCCCCAGCTCTGAGCTAACTTTTGCTTAGTTCAGCCCTGGGGGAGTCTAACCTCTCAAGAAAGAGGGTAAGGTTCCTTCTGACATTCTCAAGCTCTTTATACTCCCCATCAGAATGCTTCTGACATTTGGATTTGATATCCAAAATATGTTGAGAAATAAAAGAAAGATGTAAGACCAAGAGCCATTTCTAGTGCATAAGTGGTGAGAAGATATGAGCTGAGAGTTTTTTAAATTTCAAAGCATTAGCAACTGTGCGAAAATTTGCTTCACATCTCTAATAAGTGAAATGCAAATCAAAATAACCCTGAGGGTTCATTTAACACCCAGTAAAACGACAAAGATGACAAAAAGAATATAATGTTGGTGAATCTGAGAACTGGTCAAGCCACGTGAGAAAGAAATCTGGAATTATGCTTTTAAAAAGTGACCAAAATGCCCCTATCTTTTGACCCACAGATACAGATAAGATATATAGGTTGCTTGAGATGCATAGTGGTGAGAAAACTCTTTTGATCTGACTGGATTTCTGGTCAGCAAAGCCTAAGCCCTCATTTAAGAGTCTCTAAGTAACAATTAGAGGTGGTCCAGTTTCCCAGCCATGCATGGCTAGGTTCAAACAATGCAATAAGACTTTCTCACAATTTTCATATTTGAATAAAGTTTTCTCACAAGACAGGAATTGAATAGAAAGAAAAGTAAACTAGCACCAACATTGAGTCACAAGGTAGAGTCTGTGTGGTTCAGTCAGTTGCCTTAATTTCCACTATTACTTGCTCCATTCTTCCTAATTCTCTCAATTTTCTCCATTTTGACTCATGAGAGAGTGGAAAGCCTACTTCCATCATCTTCCCCTCCCCCAATGGATCAGGTATGTATAAGCCAAATCTATAAGATTTTTTGCTTCAGATATTCATAATTAGAATTACATAAATCAGGCTACAGATCAAACTATTTAGAGGGCTCATAAAGGACTAATTTTGAGAAGAGAGATTTGTATGTCATCAGTCATCAAGGTAACCAAGAAAACTTAAACATAAGCTCATGAAACAAAAGGCCAAAGCAATATAAAGTGCTTCAATATTAATTAACATCAAGTCACTTTGTATCCTAGTAACCCACTCCCAATGTCTATCTAATCAGCACATTTTGAGTTGAGTCCCAGATGTCCCATCTAATCATCTAGTCCCTGGATCTTTTCCCTTGGGCATTCGGGAAAAGGCCTCATTCTTAGGGCAACTCTGAAGGAGGTTCTGCTTCTCTGGATCCAAATAACTTGTAGATGTCTGCTAGTGACAATACTTTGTACAATTTAGTGCAATCTCTTAAATATGGCTCTCCAAATCTGAAACTTCAGAGAATTTCTGTTTTTATATATCATTTGCTATTTTTATCTTTACGTAAATCCGGTACCTGATATGAGAATCTTAAAAACATTCATGAATGTTTTATGTTTAATGATACTTTAAAAATGAAAAAATTTCACTTTCTTTACCATTACCAGTGCAATTTTGTATGTAAATCCTTAATCTAATTTTGAGAACTTGTTAGTAAAACTTACTAAAAGCCTGAATTTCCATGATAGATGCATTGAAAGTCAATCACAGACAGACAGACAGACAGACACACACACACACACACACAATTGGAGAAAACAGTTGAATCCTGTTGCTTTCTCAAAATTTACTACTCCACCTAATTAGAAAAATTTTACTTTGCATCTTTGCCTTATTACTTTGTTTAATTCCTCTGTTTGGAGGAAATCATATCTATATTATAAGTTGACTACAAATACAGATTAAAATTGTAAGATTTTTTTATACTTGATTCCTGTTATAGTAATTTAGAGATGTTCAGTATCAATTAATAGATTTAACATTGTATTTACAGAATTTTTATAGTTCACCTGCTTTGATTATAGAAATTTGCTATGAAAGGAAAAGGAGGGACATATTCATAACAGTGTCAAAACTCATCCCTTCAAGGGCAGAGACTGATCTGACATATACCATACAAGGGTAGAAACTCCCTTAGTTCTGATTGATTCCAGGCATGAATCCTATATAATAGCCAATAGTCCCAGGCTATCAAAAGCTAGGCTCAGGATTAACCAGATGGGGAAATTTCCTGTTCAGAAAGGACATCACACGTGGGGAAATTGAGTCAAAAGGATCCTTTCTTAGGCCATGTGAAGGTCATCCCCTCTACTATTCTCAGGGAAAGACATATACTTGTTCTCAGGCTGCAGCATATGCCATTTTCTACTATTGGCTTCATGACAATTCAGACAAACATCCCTGTAATCAAAAATCAAAACAGTATCAAATTATAGTCCCAAGAGTTATTTTATCTCAAATCATAAAATTTCACTAACCACAGATTAGGACTTGAATATTATTAACTTTTTAATGTTTCCCTAGCAGCTACATGTCATTTATCTTTTACTTACGAGTGAAGACTAAACAAATTCTGGGGCTTCAAACATATAGCAAATACCTGATAGTTGACTCAAATTAATGTATTGAAGTTGCATCTTTAAAGCATCCTGTACATTTTCATAATTTTTGTAAGTCATAACCCAAAATTTTCAAATGAAAATGCACTCTGTTATAGTAAACATTATTATCGTTATCTATTTTAAAACAGAACATATTCCTTTAAATATTTAACAGTTTTCAAATATCTGTTTTTTTATCATATTCTTTTAAAAGTTCAATCATAATCTAACATCATCCAGACAGCAAAAAGAAGTTATCTTTCTAACATAGGTATTCACAAACACAATATACATATATGTATGTGTGTTTAAGTATATATACATGTATACCTAGATACATACATGTATATATAATAAGCCCAAGAGCAAAAGAAAGGTCCCATAGCCACCAAAATACTCCTAGCAGTGCATTTTCATATATCAAAGAAATGGAAGCAACGATAGCTGGCATTTATATAATGCTTTAAGGTTTGCAAAGTGTTTTACATATGTTTTCTCATTTGATCTTCATTTCAAGGTAAGCACCATTAGCGTCTCCATCTTACAAATGGGGAAACTAAAGCTGTGAGAGGTTAAGGGATCAGCAGGGATGGCAACAAGATCATCCGTGGGCTTTTCCCTTCTTCTGGAATCTTTCCGTCTCTGTGACACCTTGGAAACAGATTCCTTTCCAACAGCATTGCCTCCCACACTGATTTCTTATGTCTACATTTAGTCATATCCAGCTGTTTTTTCCAACTTCATTTTCTTAAGTGCCATTTCTAATTCCTCATATGGCACAGGAGGTGGTCTAAATCATTGTTTCTGCTCTCATCAATAGAAAGT
>CM053583.1:50347465-50367552 GCA_028627135.1 Pseudochirops cupreus | reverse complement strand
AGTTACATGGCTAGTGAAAGGCAGAGCCAGGACTTATCACCTGGATATCTTGACTCAAGAATCAAACTGAACCATGAGACTGATAAGATTCAGAGGTAAACTATTGGACCTTACTGAGCACAAAGAAAATTTTTGTGCCATCTATGTACCATACCCACTTCTTCCTCACTTATCTTCTCCTATTACTGCCTCTCCCCCTTTTATAAGACTACCTACAGTTGCTTGCCCCTGCTCCTGATCCCTGCTCATGTGGTTTGATGCCTTTAGGCAGCCTATGAGTAACCCAGCCTCTCTGGAGTAGCTGCTGAAAAGGTGTGCCCAAACCAAAGGAAAATAATCTGCCTACAGATGAACTGTACTGCCAGTCTGAGTCAGGCAGGGCTCTCTGAGAACAGTGTTCTCTCTGTGTCTCTGTGAACACCCACCCATCAGTCTAGGGCTTTCCTTGGACAGAGGCTGGATTGCTCTGGGGAAGTCTGAGGTTGGACTAGGAGTTGCCCATCAAGAGAACACTTGGACCCTCTAGGAACAGTGGGTTGAGGTGATTTAGGGAAGGGGTATGCTTTTTATGGACCTCATGCCTCTCCAGACTGGACTCCTGACTCTCTGGACTTTTTCTACCATGCCCCCGAAACCTCTTCACCTTGGAAGGTCACTCCTCACACTGGAAGTACCCACCATCCTTGTAACCTTTTCCTCTGATTGGTTGGTTCCTCCCAGAATCTACATTTTAAGGAGAATACTCAAGTCAATCGTGTCTTTATTCTTTTCTAGGCTACACTCCTGACTTGGGAGTTTCTCTGTCATGCCCCTCACATGGACACCTCTCTTCTCCAACCTACCCACTTGCCAGCTTTCTTTCATGTGTTGTCTTTCCCCTTTAGAATATAAGCCCTTAAAGGGCAGGAATTTTCTTTGTTCTTCCATTTTTATCCCCAGCACTTAACACAGTGCCTGTCACATAGTAAATTCTTTCTCTTTTTCAATGGAATGAGGGGTTTGGAGAAGAGAAAATAGATTTCTGTGATTTTCTCAAATATAGTTGGGAGGTGCTACAGATGTGGAATGTCACAGGCTCTCTCAGATGAAGCCATTGTTTTATTAGTTTTACTGTGTTATAAGAGATATCTGTAGAGACCAGGGGAAATCTGTACATGTTTGTATTATAAAAACAAAACGCGAATAAAATGTGCTCTTTCAATTTTAAAAAAGTACATTGGAAAGATATGAACAAAGTACTTTGAAATCTCTGAGAGAAAATAACCACTATCAACTAGAGATATCAGGAAATATTTCATGGAGAAGTAGCCTTAGAGTTGGACTTAAAGGGATAGGTAGGAATTCTGTTAGCCAAAGAAAATGAAAAAGAATATTTCAGGCACAGGGACGATAGTAAACAATGATGGGGTTGGAGGAAAGGGAAAGGCACTGTACAGTAATCCAGTTTGACTAGACCATAGAGTAAGTGGAAGGTAAGCTCTGCCTTAGTCAAACCACATTTGGAGTATTGTGTTCAGTTTAGGCAAGCATAGTTTAAGAAGGATATTTAATAAGCTAAAGGGCAGCTAGGTGGCACAATGGATAGAGCACCAGGTCTGGAGTCAAGAAGACTCATCTTCTTGAGTTCACCTCTGGCCTCAGACTCTAGCTGAGTGACCCTGGGCAGGTCACTTAAGCCTGTTTGCCTCAATTTCCTCATCTGTGAAATGAGCTGGAGAAAGAAATGGCAAACCATTCCAGTGTTTTTGCCAAGAAAACCCCAAATGGAGTCATGAAGAGTCTGACACAGCGGAAAATGACTGAACAACAAAATAAGCTGAAGAGTGTCCAGAAAAGGGCAACTAGGATAATGAAGGGCATTGAGTTCTTGTGATGTGAGGATTGACTGAAGGAAATGGGATAGTTTGCCTGGATGAGAGAAAACTTATGGGGACATGGTAGTTATCTTCAAGTATTTGAAGGGCTCATATGGAAAGGGTATACTTGTCCTGTTTGACCCAGGAGGGCAAACCAAGAGCAGTGGGTAGATGTTGCAGAAGCATATTCATCTGGATGTCAGGAAAACCTTTGTAATGCTTAGAGTTGAGCAGAAGTGGAAAATGGGCTGCCTTGATAGCTGATAGCTTTTTCCCCTCCTTGGAATTTTAGGCCAGAGCTGGATGACCACTTGTCAGGTATGTTATTATAGGGATTCCTTTCATGTATGGGTTGTATTAAAGGTCTGCTGAGGTCCCTTCTAATTCTAAATGATCTGGCTCTGCATGATGTTGGTCGGAGAGTTTGGAGGAACCACAATTATAAGAGGTAGGTTAAAGTAGTATATTGGCATTATGAGAGGGGGATGTCTCATTGCGCAGAATTTAGCCTCTAGAGGGATTTATAAAAATTCATATTTACAAAGAGTTTAAGGTTTACAAATATATTTTCTCACAAAAGCCCTGTAAGGGAGGTGAAGCTAACACTATCTTATGCATTTTGTGGAAAGGAGAAGTGAAGCTCACAGAGAGTAAAGTTACTTGTTTAGCATCAGACAACTTAAGTGTCAGAGCTGAGAATTGAACTTGAATTTGGATGCTAAAGTGGTAATCCACCCACATATGAAATTACTTATATAATATTATTTATAACAGTAAAGTATTATATAGATGTGAAGTGTTTATCATCATCATCATCATCTTTGTCATATCATAATTTGGTGATTGTTCAGTCCAAATTAAATTCAAATCTCAAATGACGAAAGTGTCCCTTCTTTTGTTTTGTTTTTTAATTTTATTTATTTTATTCTAAACTTAAGAAATAAAAAAGCATTCCATAACATAGTAGAATAGAAAAAAAGGTTACTGTACATGAAACTGAAAATCTATTCTATACGACTTGCTATAAATATATAATAAAGTTATCACACAACTCTTTTTTCTTTTTTCTTCCCTCCCCCCTACCTAGAGATGTCTACCATTAGACATAAATATGCATATATACTAGTGTGTGTGTGTGTGTGTGTGTGTGTGTGTGTGTGTGTGTGTGCATGTCTATACTTTCTACATCTGTTTATCAGTTCTTTCTCTGGATGCAGATAGTGTCTTTCTTCATATGTAAGCAAATGATTACATCTTTGCCTTCTCCCGCTCAAGGCCATCCTTGAATCCTCCAAGCATTCTTAAAAGGAGCAGCATTATTTTATTTTTTAAAAAGAAGCAGTCATGAAGACAAAACACCCACACTCTGTGGGCCTATTCACCATTTCCAAGATAATTCCTTATCCTGAGAATTGAAGAGGGGGGGGGGAATGAGCAGCACAAAGAGGAGGGCTGGGGAATGGAACCAGAGGAGGAATCCGAGGAACTAGCTTCAGTTAGAAGAGATGGGGAGACAGTAAAGTGGGAAACCATAAAAACCCTGTGTGCCCCTCTTAAAGATGAGGAACTTAAGGTGAGGAAAAGTTAAGTTATTTGCTCAGGGTCACACAATTAGCAAGTTCAAACCCAAATCTAACTCCAAGGCCTGCATTGTTTCTATCATATCCCAATGCTTCTAACACAGACCGTTAGAGTTCTTAGGTAGCTAAATGCATGTATAGTGTCCCTTGTTGAAAATCAGAGGCTACCTTAACTGAAACCGACCCTTTAAAACCTAGGAAGATCTTCCTACACATTGGGTCCACTATAATTCCAGGTTTTCAGGAGGAAAGAGTAGCTGGAGAGAACTTCCCTGGATTAGCTAGCCAATTAATCCCTTCAGGGAACTGTCCTTGGTGCTGCCCCTAGCCAGACACTCCACCCTCCCCCCAGAGCCTTCTTTATCTGCTTTTTTTTTTTTGGAGGGGAGAAGGCAGGGTAGTTTTTTGATTCCAAAATTTTATTTTAGACTCAAACACCAGAACACAAATAGAGAATGAAAAAAGTAACAAAAACATGTCATAAACTTAAATATTGGAACTTAAATACAAAGTTAGAAAGAAATAAAAGCATGTCATGTGCATAGCAGAACATGAGAGGATTCAAAATATGTAACAATAAATTTTCATTTCAAGAAAGCCTGTATGATAAATAATACTCACTGTGTTGAGAATTGTCTATCTTTTCTTGGCTTCCTTGTGAGTTTTCTTTTGTTCCCTGCTGTGCACTTTTTTACTTTGTTCTTTTTTCCCAACCGCCCCCTCAGATGGTCACAATAAAGTTTAGGTGTTTTTCTCTATGGCAGTAGATATATACATACACTTATACAGACATATACTTTCCCAAACCTATTCTACTTCTGACCTTTGTTTTTTTATGTATGGTTATATCTCTTGTTTCCTGTCCCTTCTGTCTTATTTGCTTTTCCGGCACTGATCTACTTATAGATAAAGTCTCTACCTATTTTGTCTTCTGGTACAACCCCAAGATCTGTTTGTGACCAGACTCTGTCCTCAGCCTGCTAGTGATCTCTCCAGGTCCTACTTTCTGTATCTTGTACCCAGTCTGGATGTGCTTTACCTTTCCACTCCACTTTGCCTGATTATCCATGGCTGTCTTTGAGTCTCAGGTTCAGATAGGGCAGAAGGGTATGAATTGTTCTGCTACCCCCACATAAACCACCTCTGTTACAGGTTTTCATTCTTGGCCTGGCAGATCACTAGAGATTCTACACATTGAGCCCACTATAATTCCAGGTTTTCGGGAGGAAGAATAATCCTTATCATGCTGTCCTTACCACCCATGGCCTCCTGCCTTGTTTTATTCACCCTAGATCCCTTGAACTGTGGGTGGCTTAGGGTTCTTCCCCCAGAGCTGCACTGGCTTCACAGATGTACTCTCTGCTATTCCCTTCTTGAGAGGTTCTGAGAGTGGGAACGCTTTGTTTGTAGAAACAAAGCTGTTTGCAATTTAAAATATAATCATTTTTTCTCCATCCAAAGAGTATTTGAGTTTTGAAAAAAAAATGCATTAGCATTTCAGATTTAATTAACTTTGCAAGACAAAACCTCAGCTCTTCTCTTCAAGGGCCCATGCCCACACCATCTGCCAAGCCCATGGATGGAGATGTGCACTTTTTATCAAAAGCATCAAAGCCCCTGGCCAATACAACCACAAGAACAACAACAACAATAATAATAGTTAGCATTTATATAACACTTTAAGGTTTGCAAAATGCTTTAAATATAGTATCTCATTTGATCCTTCCAACAAACAAACCTTTGAGATAAATTGAGGTAGACAGGGTAAAACAGCTAGTATCTAAGGCAGGATTTGAATTCAGATCTTCCTGATTCCAAGTCCATTACTTTCTCCACTGCCTCATCTTCCTGGATACCTTCTTCTCATCATCAACCTGTTATGTATCTCTGTCATGTAGCTATCCTCTCTCTCTCTCTCTCTCTCTCTCTCTCTCTCTCTCTCGCTCTCTCTCTCTCTTGCTCTCTCTGTCTCCCCCCTCCCACTTTTCTCCCTCCTTCTCTCCTTCACAGCAAGTAGGAGTAACCACACAGATGTGTGTCCATTTTTCCCCACAAAACAACCCCCACCCTACTTACATTGCAAGTGAACATAATTGACACCAGGTTTCTGGGAGATCGGGATGTTTGGGGTGTGGCTCCATGTACACACACCACACCTGTCCTAACTTGCCAACTACATACCCCCAAGCTACAGAAAAAATGGGGGGAGGGGTGACTCTGAGAAGTCCTTTTTAAGTCATAGCACAGTATCAAGTCCTGTAGGAAGGAGAGGCTGCTAATATTCACAGAGGCCATGAACTTTTCATGTAGTCAGACCTCAGTAATATTCACAAAGGCAGTGAACTTTCCATGTAGCCTGGCCTAGAGGCCAGAGGAGAGCAGTCTTGCTATTCAAAGCCATAGAAAACATGATGGGAATGATATTGACATCTGTGTAGTGACTAATATGTACTTTTCATTCCTTTAGAGTAGGCACTTCCATTAATTTCTTTTTTTATAATATTTTGATAACTTTTTCAGCTTGAATTCCTTTGTAATCTTCTGTATTTTATGCATACAAGTCTTCACTGGAATGCCAAAGGGATCCAGGACACAAAAAGTTCAGAACCCCTGGTTTTGACACATCTCTTCAGAGACCGCTTTAATTCTCCTGGGAATTGGGGACTTCCTGATACAAAAGAATGTACATACAAAATTGGTCCTTCTCCCACTAGGATTAGCCTTTGACTCCCCAGGATCATATTCTGCTTCCCATCCCTTCCCAGCTTTGATTTCAGTTGTCTTTCAGCTAATGTCCCCAAGGCTTAGTTGAAAAAAGCAAAAAGTATTACCTCTCCCAGAGGAATTTATAATCTGTAATGGAGGAATTTTAAATGATAGGACCTGAATTTCAGGGGCTTGGGAGGCAATGAGTTATTATTTCCATGGGGAGGGGGAGGATAAGGGTCCTGCTGTTGTCCCTTAGTTCACAACATATGAGTGACCACACACTGTATCATATTGTAAAGCTAGCCCTAGATATGTTCTACATGTAGGGATGTCTAGAAAGTCAGTCAACAAGCAGTTAGGGGCTGCAGAAAGAGCCACATCAGCCATACCATGAACTCTAAAACCATGCAAGTCTCTGCCCAGAAAGGAGAGAAGGGTGTACATTAGAAACAGCACTTTCTTCAGCCACCTTCACAACCACTGGACTTCGATGACTCTGAAAGAGAGAGTAAGGCTGATGACTTTGTGCAACTCTGCTTCACTTAAATCCAATTCACTCACAAGTCAAGACATCACCCTGTGGTGTCATTGGTCCTTTTCAGAAATGAAGGGTGGACAGCAGCAACAGCATTAGAAATGCCTAAGTGGAAAACAAAAGCAAAAACCAAGTGGTAAGAATCTGGAAAGCACTTTGGATCAAAAGTCAGAAAGCTTAGGTTCTAGATCCAGTCTGGCAATTGTCTAGCTCTGGTGGGCCTTGGCAAGTAATTTATGCCTTCTGGACCTCAGTTTTTTCAGCTATAAAATGAATTGGATGATTTCTAACGTCCCAATTCTGACTTCTGTCCACTTGCTCAGCCATGGAGATGGAGATGGAGATGGAGATGGCGATGGATAGAGGTGATAGTGATATTCTAATCATAAGCAGCCCCATGTGGTTATGTGGGACTGAGCCAAGGAGGTGTGTTCAGCAGACTGCTGTGTTGTGTGTTTGGGAAAGGAGGAAAGTTGAATGGGACAAAGCCCCACTCTGTGTGTAAATATGGGCTAGCTCAGCAAGCTGTCTGTACCAATTCCCCACAGGGCTGGAAGCCAGGGAGGCACTATGGGGATGGGAGTGAACACTACAAGGATGAGTCACAGAAGAAGCAGCAGTTTACATACAGAATCGATCCAACTAGATGGGCATCCACCAGAACCACTATTTATTGGTCCCACAGTGCCAAGACCAGGCCAGTCCGAGCATTTAGGAGGCTCACAAGCTCTCAAAATAGATGGGACGTTAAATGTCAATGAATCATCTCACTCATTTGACAGATTAGAAAACTGAGGAAGTCCTGTGTTCAGATCCTGCCTTAGACTTAAACTTAATAGTTCTGTGGCCTTGGGAAAGTAGTTAACCTCTCCAGGAATCAGTTTGTTCATCTCAAAATAAGGAGGTTAAGTCTTCACAACCTCTAAAGATTGCTTCCCATTCTAATAATGCTATGATCCTAAATGATTTGTCTAAGGTCTTACAAGTACTAAGCGAAGGAGACAGAATTTGAATCCAGATCTTCTGAGTGTAAATCCAGCACTTTCTCCATTGTATCATTCAGAGGAACTTCACTGAGTTTGGCTTTAATGGCTAATGATGGAAAATATGGACTCTTTATTATTGTAACCTAATACATTAATCATCCAAGTCTGTACTTGTCTTTTCATAACATTTCCTTTAGGGTAGCAGTTCTCAAAGTGTAGTTCCATGGATCCTTCCCAAGATTCTTTCTAGGGAGTTTGAAAAGTCAAAACCATCTTCTTAATAATACTAAAATTTTATTTGCTCATTAAAATACTTCTCCCTTTTCCAACTTCATGTGCGAGACTGGATTTTCTTCATTTACTTCAACCAAAATAACATTGCAACTGATTGAATACAGAAATAGATAGGAGAATCCAGCTCTTTTCTATTAGCCCAGACATTAAAGAGATTTGCAAAAAATATACAAAATGATACCATTCTTCTCACCAATTTTTAATGAGAAAATATGGTTATTTTGGAGTTTGAGTTTATTATTTTAAAATTTATTTGACATTTTAAACACTTATCAATTTTGATTTCTATTATAGTAAATATCAGTAGCTATTATAACTCACATTAACAAAAGATCTTCAGGGTCTTCAGTAATTTTTAAGAGTATAAAGGGGTCCTGAGACCAAAAAGTTCAAAACTGCTACTCTTGGAAAAATAAGTTTTAAGCTGGAATTAATCTTAGAAGCCTTGTATTCCAGCCCCCTCATTCTATGGATGTGGAAACTATGACCTAGAGAGAGCAAGTGACTTGACCAAAGTCACACAGAGAGTGTCAGAGATGAGCATTGAACCCAGGCCTTCTGATTCCAGAGTGCTTTGGCACACTACCTTTCAAATGGATTCAGACTTCTCATCTACTCTATCCACGTAACCTACAGACAGAACCTGTTGATCTGAATTTCAAGAGATCTCCCCTCACTCTTCAAGGTGCACACAGTTAGGACTCATCCTTCTTGGTTCTAATACTATGGATAAAATGCACAGGAAACACTGCGAGTCACATAGAAGGGTAATAAGGTGGAGAATCTGGCACCATTTTGAGTGTATGTATCCATGGCATGCTAAGTCACAAGGGAGCATGGCAGATGTTATTCTTAACTATATTAGCACATCCCAATGAGTAGGGACATCACAAAATGTCAGTAGCTTTTGTTAAAGAACTGAGGCTTCAGGAAGAAGGGTTGAGCCAAACTGTGAGTGACCCTACATAGGTAGGTGGTACTGTGGATAGAGCACTGAGCCTGGAGTCAGGAAGACCCTTTAAGTTCAAATCCATATGTGTTGCATGATTTCACATGTATAATGGGTATCATATTGCTTGCCTTCTCAACAGGTAGAGGACGAACTGGGGGGGGAGGGAAGAGGAAAGGAAGGAATTTGGAACTCAACCATTTTTAAAAATGAATGTTAAAGTTAAAATCCAACCTCATACACTTAACAGGATGTGTGACCCTGAGCAAGTCAGTTAACTTCTGTTTACCTCAATTTTCTCAACTGTAAAATGGGGATAATAATAATACCTACCTTTGAGGCTTGTTGTGAGGATAAAATGAGATAATTGTAAAGCACTTCACACATGCCTAACACATAGTAGATGCTTAATAAATATTTGTTTTCTTCTTTCCATAAATTCCTTTTATAATACAGAATTCCAGCCTTAAATTACTGACCCAATAACCAATTACCAATTTTCTTGATTGTCTCACACCCTTGGATCTTGGCACTTTGCAGACAACCTGTGTTTGGCTCTAGAGACACCTGAGTTGAAAAGCAAACAGTTGGATAAGGAAAACAGCAAGGAAATACAGCTGCTCACAGCTGTTAGTTATGTCCATAAATTTCTCTATTTCAATAGCATGGAAACATTCCTTTGGTGTTGATGATTGTTGTTTAATGTGGTAGGGGATCCAGTCCCTTAATGTTTGTGATAGAGCATGTCAGAAGGTGAAGAGAGTGGAGCATGGATGGAGGGTTAACATTGTGGTCAAGGATTAAGCCAAGACTGAGATTTCATGCCAAATCCAACATTCCTCCCACTGCACCTAGAGAACAGTTTTGTGAGTCAGAGGATAAAAGACAGAAAATAGAATGTGAATAAACATAGGCATGTTCAGATGTGTATTCCTGGAAATTGATGAAGATGTCTATTGTGTACCCCCTGGAAGTTTGTAAGGCTGTCCAATGTGTATACCTGGAAGTTTGTAGGGAAAATATAGGTGTGGGTCCTAGAGGGTTGGTTTTACCCTTAGAGTAAACCTTGATTTAGAGAAAATAGGAAGAGCCGGGATTAGAATAGATCAAAAAAACTATCACCAACTGACTGCTGGACATTCTGACTTGGATGCCCCCTTAGGCATCTCAGACTCTAATGTCCAAAACAGGACTCATCTTTATCCCCAAATCCTTCCTTCTTCTGAACTCCTCTGTTACTGTGGAGAGCATCACCATCCCTCTAGTGACCCAGGCTTGTAACCTTGGTGTCATCTTAAATTTCTCTCTCATGTACTCCACATATCCAATCAGCTGCAAAATCTTACAATTTCTTTCTCTACATCTCTTACATACCTTCCCTACTTTCCACTCACAAAGCTGCCATCCTACTTGTTTCACTCCTGGACTATTCCAGTGGCCTTCTAATTGATCTCCCTGCCCCAAGTGTCTCTTCCCTCTGGTCCAACCTCTACTCACTTGTCAACATGATTTTCCTAAATTGTCGGTCTAATAATGTCTCTCCCTTACTCAGTAAACTCTACTGCCTTTCTATCAGCTCTGGAATCAAATATAAGATCCTCTGTTTGGACTTTATATCCCTTCATAACCTGAACCCCTCCTGCCTTTCCAATCTTCTTACGTTCTCCTCTGCTCTATGAAGTCTACAATCCAACTATACTGACTTAACTGCTATTCCTTGAATATGACACTCTTATCTTCCACATCCATACTTTTGAACCAGTTTTTCAGCATGCTCGAAATGTTCTCCCTCCCAGCATCCAACTCTTAGAATCCCTGGTTTCCTTTAAGACACAAATCAAGCACTACCTCCAGGTGCCTTCCTGGTGCCCCCCTCCTCCCACATGGTCTCCTCTAAGACTACCTTCCATCTGCTTTGTATAGTCTAATGTATACATTTTGTCTCCTCCATTTTAATACGCTCCTTGAGGACAGGGACAGGTTTTTGTTTTTCTTTTTCCACCTTCTCTAGTGTCTAGCAGAGTGCCTGGAACATAGAAAGTACTTAATGAATGCTTATTGATCAATTGGCTGATATGAGAATGAAGAGGAAAAAAATGACCTAATAATCAGGGAAATGCAAATTAAAAGAACTCTGAAGTTCCGCCCGCTTTCCAGAATGGCTGGACCAGTTCACAGGTCCACCAGCAGGATATTATTATACCTGTTTTCTCACAGCCTCTCCAGCATTTGTCATTTCCCTTTTTTGTTCAGTTTTGTCAATCTAGAACTTCAGAGTTTGGGGAGGGGTGTTGCATCTCTCTAATTATTAGTGATTTAGATGGAATGGAGGGAAGCAACATGTATAAATTGGATCATTTTTTTTCTTCAATCTCATTTCAACCAGTCAATCAATAAGCATTTAAGTATTTTCTATGCCCAAAAGCTATGAAACTATGCATATCCTTTGATCCAATGATACTACTGCTAGGTCTATACCCCAAAAGAGATCCGAGAAAGAAGAAAAGTAACTCCTATGGACAAATATATTTATAGCAATTCTCATAATGGCAAAGAGTTGGAAACTAAGAAGATGCCTGTTAATCAGGAAATAGCTGGACAACTTATGGTATATTATGTGACACGATACTGGGTTATAAGAAATAATGAAAGGGATGGTTTCATAGAAACCTAGGAAGACTTGTATGAACTGATGCAGAGGGAGGTAAGCAGAACTAGAACATAAATGCATACAATAACAACAATATTAAGAAACTTGGAAACTCTGATGAACACAATGACCAACCATAATTCCAGAAGATTGAAGATTAAACATTCCAGCTATTCTCTGATAGAGGTCTGATAGGTTCAGAGCACAGGGAATTTTTTTTACATGACCAATGCAGGAATTTACTTTGCTTGATTATACATATTTATAACAGATTTTGTTTTTCTTGCTTTCTTATGGAAAGGAGGAAAGGGGGAGGAAAAGAAGGCAGATCTTTGAAAATGAAATTTAATTTAAAAAAAGAAATGAAAGTAAAGAATAAAGCATGACTTTGAGGTTGAGAACCTGGATTACTGGAAGAATGGTAGTTCCCTCAACAGAAGTGGAAGGAGTGGTGGGGTGGTGGGGGGGAGGGGGTGGAAGATAAGAGTTTTGTTTTCAATGTGTGGGGATATCCAGCAAGCATTTAGAGATAGAGAGCTGGAGGTCTGTAATCATTTGGGAAAAGTTTAGCCTAAATATACATTCAAGAAAAAAAATAAATGAAAAATGTTTATTGTCCAAATAGTGATATGCAGTTAGATGAACCACCCATAGAGTTTTCTAACAGTATGTTTATTTTGAACAGTAGACAGAAGATGGTCTTAGAATGGAATAGAATGATGTTAGCAAGGTGGATTGCCTTTGGGAAAATGCTCAGTGTAGCCATAAATCATGAGAGAAGGGGAGGAAGGGAATAAGCATTTATGTAGCACTTACTTTGTGCCAAGCATGGTGCTAAGTGCTTTTACAAGTATTATCTCATTTGATGCTCACAACAATCCTGCAAGGGAAATGCTATTATGATCCCCATTTCACAATTGAGGAAATTGAGTCAAAGAGAAGCTAAGTGATTTGTCCAGGGTCACACACTTGGTAAGTGTCTGAGGTCACATTTGAACTCAGTTCTTCCTGACTCCAGACCCAGCACTCTAACCACTGTGTACCAGCTACCTCAGTCTCCAAAATCTCCAAAGAATTAAAGCTATGCATTAACCAAGGGATAATGGAGAGATAGATATATGTTGGGAATAATCATGATGCTATGTATTACCAACAAAGTAATGCATCCCAGAAGAATCTGACATATGATTAAAGAGAGTAGGAAATCTAGTCAGAAAATGGAAGTGAGCCAGCCATGTAGGGGAAGTGAGAGAGAGTGAGTGTTCTTCTGATATCAATGTAATGTCAGAAATTCTGAAGGAAGGGCCCAGCATACCGTGTGGACCCCTGGCAAAGGAATAATAGAAAGACATAGACAAGAGCCTCACAGGATAAGAGAGAATTATGTTGTTTTGAAAACTTATCCAAATTCATGAGACCATAGATCCATCAAAGTCACTTGGTCCACTCATCTACCTGACACACATCCTTCTCTTGCCAATTATCCACATTTTTCCTCAGGTCATCCCAATCACAGTACTCATGGTTAATGACTATCTAGTGAAGTGGAGACAACTCAGAATTATTTATATTCTTCCCTGCAAACAGCTGATGTAGCATACAAATGGAGTTGACTGCCATTCCTAAGGAGCTCTGGAGCATAGAGTAATAACCTCCATCCCAATAGCACTACCCAGGACTTAATGGAAAAGGCAAAGGTCTCCTTCCCTTCTCTCAGATAATCAGACCTTTGGCCTGCCTGCTGGAGATCCAGAACATTGTGTTCAACCCATGTCCTTTCATATAATGTATTCACCTTGACTTCTAACTACATCCTAGGTCCTCACCCAGAAGCAGAGAGAATTCTTGAGGAAGGATAGTATAGGATCTCACAGTAGAGTTTGAAAGAAGAATGAAAGATCTTGCCCCCTACAATGCCATCATTTAGGCTTGATGTTGGGGTTGAAGTAGGAAGGATAGGAAGAGGTGAGTAATAGCAACAGCATCCATAAAAAGACCCAAGTTTTCCCTAGCACTTTTCTTAGTTTGCTTCACAAATCTCTGCTACAACTGGTTTTCCCACTAGGTTTCATCACTCTATAGATACCCTGCCAACCGATCAGCCTAATGGGGTTTGTTTGTTTGTTTTGGGTGGGGGTGGCTAATAATTGACCTTCTCCCAATATGGATCCTGTTTTTTCTATCCTGAGTAAATATTGCCTTATCCTTAACACTGACATTGCCTAATCACCTGAATCTGTTGGCCTGTGAGAGGGGTATGACAGTGGGCTGTGGCCATGGTCATGAGCCTTGGACAAGGTACTGGAATAGCATTATGTTTCTTCTATGTATACTATCTCAGTAGAGTCAGCTTAACCAATCTCATGCTCACCAGTGCTAGTAGACTTTTGGTGATGCCTGTGATTACCCCCAGTGGCATAATTACTAATCTCAGCCTACATATGTTTCCCTTTGCCTGAATCTTCACCTGCTTAAACTGACAGCAGCAACACTGACGTGACATCCAGAGTTGTGCCTATGGAGTCGTTTAGCTTTGACTACTAACTGGCAGGTAGGAGGTCAGTACTCCTGACCTCTTACAGCTGGACAAATGCATGGTCTCTGAGGCTCTAAGCTAAGCTCCTAAATCCAGAGGCAAAGGTGGAGATGATACCTGTTTCCTTATAGTTCTTCCTTACCCACTTTTAACCTGTCTCATTCCCATCATTAAACATCACTAGGGAGAGAGATAAGGGAGAATTGGGGGCAGAGGGGTGGTATAACAGAGGAGGGAGGGCTGATAGCCACTCCAGGCCAAAGACATCAAGGCTTGTGAATAGGTGATGAGCTGCCCAGGTCCATAGAGTGAATGACTTGAAGAACAGATAAAAATAAAACACAATAAAACTCTGTCTCTCTACCTAACAGTCTCCATCACATCCTATAAAGCCACCTAACCCCCTCCCAAGACAGTCTCTCACTCTATACCTTGCATGCTATAGCCATTCAGTAAATGTATGTTAATCTGATTCTGTCTATTCAGTCCTCAGTTTATTTTATCAGACTCATGAGAGCAAAATATGTCTCTATTTCTGTATATGTTCTCACTCAAATACTGTTTCTACACAGCTCAACAAGACAACAGTTGTATTATTGATTACAGCCAATAAATTATGGGCAATGTCATTAATATGACACCTTTCATAGGCAAAGATGACATTCATTAGCAGGGCATATGTTCTTGGGGGGCTTCTGTTCATGGAAATTTTCTTCTCCCTCATTTTTCATATCCCATCAGTTGCCAGGCTTTGTTGATTCTATTTCCGTGTTTTTCATCCTTCCCTTTCTCTCTGCTTATACCACAGCTACACATATCACCACTCCCCTGGATTATTGCAATAGCTTTATTCATCTCCCAGTCTCCAGCCTTCCCCTTCTCTGATCCATTCTCTGAATAACTGCTAACATGATATTTCTAAAGCATGAGCCTAACTGTGCTCAAGCAGCTGCAATGGATCCCTCTTGCCTCTAGAATAAGATAAACGCTTCCCGACCTGACATTTAAAGCCCCAGCCTATCCTTCCAGGCTTATTGTACATTGTAGTCTTTCAAACACTCTATGGTAGAGCCAAACTGGTTAACATACTGTATCCTATTCACAATATTCAACTCCATCCCATCTCCAGACCTTTGCACAGGCTGCCCTCCATGCTTGGGACTGACTCCTTCCCCTCCTCCTCCTCCACTTCTTCCTCCTCCTCTTCCTCCTTTTCCTCCCCTTCCTCTTCTTCCTCCTCCTTTTCTCTCTCCTCTTCCTCCTCCTCCTCTTCTTCCTCCTCTTCCTCCTCACTCACTGCCTCTTGGAATCCTTAGCCTCCTTCAGAGTCCCGCTCAAGTAACATTTCCTCTAGGAACCCTGCTCTGTTCTCACCAGCTGCTAGCACCTTTCCCTCAGAAACCTCCTTATATGTATTTTGGAATTAATTTTCAGTATAGATGCTGTTTCCCCTAAATAAAATGTAAGCTCTTCTAGGGCAGGGACATGAGCTTTTGGCTTTATATCTTCAGTACCTGGCACATAGTAAGTCCTTAAATTGCTTATTGAATAATAATTAAATAAAAATTGAACATTATTGAAAAAATAGATATTGAATAAATGAATCACACTTACTCCATACTTTCACCCAGGTCCTTCTGCCTTAAATTGGGCATTTGAAAACAATTGGTGTGGGGACTCTGGGACCTCTTCAGAGCCATAGGACTGAACAGAGGTCACAGGCCATGTGAGAATCTAACCTGTGGCTTCAACCCCACTTGCCCCAGGGTCAAGCCATCCGAGCCAAGCTGCTGTGCTCAGGTGTGCTAACCAACAAGAAAAGGCCTAAATTTGTTTCTTCCCCCATTGCCACCAGTAAAGCCCCAGCTGTGTTGTCCTGGAGCAGGTGTATTAACTACAGTAATACCATTCACCAGCCACTCACCTGCTGAAACCTCAGACTCCTGAATGAGAAGCAGAGGCAGTGACTGGTGACTCAAGTGACCGTAGGTCACTCAAGAACACAGTGTAATGGAAAGAGCACTAGGTTTAGAGTCAATCAGTAAACATTTATTAAGTGCCTACTCTGTGCCAAGATTCCACATTGTCTTTAAATGCACAAAATAAAATACCTAGAATTACAAAGGAAATCAGTTATATCGAAATGCAGTTACTATTTTTTTTTTCAAAATTCTCAGACCCTTGACCCAGTAGAATGTTGTGAAGAGGAAAACAACAAGTTAGGTCAATTTGACTGAACTACAGAGTATGTATAGTAAGCCTAGAAAGGAAGCCTGAAGGGTATGGATGATCTCATATTTTTCTTCTGTATCACAGCACCTAACACAGTGTTTAATAAATTTTTAATAAATAAATTAATTAAAAAATTTTTTTAAAATGCTTATCGATTTGGTAGTCCCCATCAGGCAAGAGTTCTGTTAGCAAAATAACCGTCCCAGAACCCAAGGTCACTTCCATACTATGAATAGGCATCAGAGTAAGACCTGAGTGAAGACAGAAGATTGTTAACCCTTTTCCAACGGACTTTGGAACCGTGCAGACTGAGGCACCTTTTCTCTGGGATGTGGCTGTCAAAGTTCTGAATGAGAAAACCAAATGAAAGAAGACCCAGTCCCAGAACATTTCACTGCAGTTTTAAGGTTTTCTCCCCAGGCCTCCTGTGGGTGGGTAAATCACTGAGAAATCCATAGGAGTGAAGAGAAAGGAATAAGCATTTATTAAGTGCTTACTATGTGCCTGACATTGTACTGAGTGCTTTATAAATATCTCATTTGATCCTTTACAAATATTACCTTATTTGATAGGAAAAAGAGGGCTTGTCAGGATCCATAGTCTCTTCCATTCCAGACAATCTGAACAAAGAAATAGACTTTCGTTCTCCATGGACAAATATTTCTCCCAGCAACTGTGGTCTTTGTCTCACACAGCCAATCACTGATCTATGCCAAGCCCAGTGAGTGCTGCTCACATCAAGAATATGAGAATGTGGGGGTGGCTGGGTGGCGCCGGCCCTGGAGTCATGAGGACCTGAGTTCAAATGTGACCTCAGACACAACACAAAAACTAGCCATGTGGCCTTGGGCAAGTCACTTAACCCCAATTGCCCTCCAAAAAGCAAAAAAAAAAAAAAAGAATATGAGAATATATAATGTGTGCCTAAAAAGTTACAAGAGTGCTTTTAATGTAGACTGTACATATGGGCTCTTTCCTCAGTAACTATGTCTTATATGCCTCTCTGGATGTGTGGACAGGACAGCATTCACCTGGTCCTTATTTTTGTAATGACATCCCCAATCTTTAAAAGCTATTTCAGGTAGCAATAAATAGATAAACATATATTATATATTATATATTATATATTATATATTATATATTATATATTATATATATAGATAAACATTTATTCATATGTGCCAGTCACTGTGCTAAGTGCTAAGGATCCAAAATGAGGCAAAAGACAGTCTCTGCCCTCAAAGAACAATAAAGGAAGGTCTCATGTGTCAGGGACTACTCTAAGAGGGTGTATATCCCACTTCCCAAACCCCTCATCTTGCTGGGGATCTGGCTGCTGACATAGCCATGATCTATTCTTCAGCCCTGGGACAAGAGACCCTGGAACCCCAGGGTTAGGTGTAGGTGGAACAGAGAAGCTTACACAGGCTGTGTGGGGCCCAGCCTTTAAAAATTCGGTTTGGGGAGGTTGTTTTCTGTTTCCTTAAGAAATGAAAAAGAATGAGGCTGAATAAACATGACTACATTAACTCGCTGAAAAACCTCCTGCCATTTTAACTCTGTTCCTGGAGAAATAAAAGAAAAATAATTTGTCCACCCACACTCAGATCTTTCTGACGAAGGTAGGTGAATACTGCTTTGCTAATCGAGTGTGACGGCTGGATGTGAAGCCACACTGACGGATACAGGATTGAAAGGAATCAACAGCTTTTTAAAAAAGGGGGGGGAGGAGTAGCTGCTACTGGGTCCCAGCAGACCTGGGAATCACTAAGCCTGACTGTGTTCCTGGCTTCTGCAGGTCTCCCCCAACCCATAGCAATGGAGGCTATCGATGAGAGTGAGGGGCACCCAGACCAGCAGGGGGAAACAGCATCACCCCCACAGTCCTCGGAGGGAGAAACACAGCCTACCCACTGTCCCTGGGGCCAACCTCTGACTGGGGGTGGCAGCATGTGCTTGTTCGCCATCTCCCAATTCTTGGTAAGGATGTGGGATGCACCAAGCTGTGGTGGGAGGAAGGGGGGAGGGGAGAAAGGAAGCTGAGGGACATCCCCACCCCCAACCTCCACCCAGGGCCCATCTGAGATGAGCCTTGGGGGAACCCAGAGGCTATGACACCTGTAAAGATTTCAGCCCAGTGGAATTCCTAGGGCTGGGGTCAGAAGGAGTCAAGAGACCTTGACTCCAGCATCTACTTCCAGGCACCCTGTACCACTCCTGAGCATAACCAGGGTTCTGTCTGGAGGAGTCTTATCTCAGTGGGATATGCTTTGTGGTTTCTTTTCTGTAGGGAGCTCTTATGTGGCTCCCTCTGGGGAGGCATCCTCTAAATGGGATTCCCCCATAGGCCTTTCTTTCTGTGGGGAACCTTATTTTGGCAGCTATCTCTAAGGGGAGTCTTCTCTTTGAGGCTGTGAGACCTCTCCCATACAACTGGGTTTTTGCCTTCACTTTGCTGAATCACATCTGTGCTGCTCCTGCAGGCAAGGAGATTCCAGTTCTCACTTTCAGGGTTTTCCTTGGTGTAGACTGAGGTAGGGAAGAAGTTTGGGAATGTGTTCTTTAGAGTAACAACCTAAATAAACCCAGAGGGGTAAGTACCAGGGCCTCTGAGGGATGTCAAGGGAGAGCCCTGCAATCCCTGGCCGTGGCTCTGCCTCATGCGCTCAGGGCTCTGAGCTAACCTTGACCCCCTCTCCCTCCTCTTGTCCAGCTCGCCTTAGGAGTGCTCTGGCTAAGTGGATATGGCTCTGTCGCTCTGCAGGGGGTCACAGATATGGGCTCCTCCTTGCTCACACCGTTGGGACATCTGTTCATCGTTCCAGAAGTAAGTCAGCTCTGAAGGGACCAGGTGGGTTGGGAGGAGGACAAGCAGGGTTCTAATCCCATTCCCCCTCTGTTCCCACTCCTTCCCCCTTCCAAAGTTTCATTAATTCCAGCACTCAGTATTGGCCTTCTGAAATCTCTCCTTTTAATCTCTCTCCTTATTTGGAAATCCTCCAGGGAACAAGGAATTGGTTTTCCCAGTCATCCAAAACTTTCCTTCCTCTGAGCTGTCCCATCTCTGGCAGCCCAAGCCTTAAGATATATATAACCAATACAAAAAACAGATTTGACATAGTATAGATTATAGATCTCTCACCCTAGGGGAACTCCAATCTGACCACTGATAGGCAATGCTGACATGGTTTATAGTCCCCCACCCTACCCCATATCTCAACCTTCTCCCCGAAACTTTTAACCACTTTTTAGTTTTTTTATTCTTGATGAGCATCTGAGCCTAGCCTCTTCACATGGCTTGTCCTTGATGACAAGTGGCATCAATTCTTTCCCAGAGCTAGAAACAGACAGATTTCTCCTCCTGTCTAAAGGAACTTCTCTTCCATTGAACTGTCCACTCAGCTCTTGTCTGCTGTCTGAAGGCAGCCCTTGGTTCTTAGATAATTAGCAAACCAAAATGAATTGTTAGCGTCAGCCCAATGACTGTCACACTTGTCCTGAATCCGTTTTCCTCACTCATTCTCACCCATCCACTTCCCTGGACTCTTTGTAATGATTTGACCCTTAGGTGTGAACCTCCCTCCAAATCACTCCCGTGTTTGCTCCGCACTCTCTCTCTCTCTCTCTCCACTCTCTCCCTCTCTCTGTCTCTCTCTCTCTCTGTCTCTTTCTCTCTCTCTCTCTCTCTCTCTCTCTCCCTTCCTCCTCTCTCTTTCTCTCTCCACTCTCTCTCTCTGTCTCTCTCTCTCTCTGTCTCTTT